>CM021109.1:236221546-236609207 GCA_007115665.2 Sequoiadendron giganteum | reverse complement strand
TTAAGGGTTGAGGGATTAAGAGGGTATAGGGGTTGGGGGATTAGGGTTTAAGGGTTGAGGGATTAAGAGGGTATAGGGGTTGAGGGGTTAGGGTTTAAGGGTTGAGGGATTGAGAGGGTTTAAGGATTGAGGGATTAGGGTTTAAGGGGTTGAGGGATTAGAGTTTAAGGGTTGACGGATTAGGGTTTATGGGTTGAGGGATTAAGAGGGTTTAAGGGTTGAGGGATTAGGGTTTAAGGGTTGAGGGATTAAGAGGGTATAGGGGTTGAGGGATTAGGGTTTAAGGGTTGAGGGTTGAGGGTTCAATGTATAAGGGTTGGAGAGAGATAGAGGGAGGGAGGGTTAAGGGTATAGGGTAGAGGGTTTAGGGTTTAAGGGTTAAGGGTTTAAGGGTTTAGGGTTAAGGGTAGAGGGTAAAAGGGTTTAATGGTTTAGGTTTTAAGGGTTAAGGATAAAGGATTAAGGGTTAAGGGTAGAGGGGAGAAAGATAGAGTGAGTGAGTGAGTGAGTGAGTGAGACCTAAGAGAGGGAGAGGTGGTAGGAGAGAGAGACTTGGGAGAAAGAAAGAGGGTGGGATGGTTAAGGGTAGAGGGTAGAGGGTAGAGGTTCAATGTTTAAGGGTTAAGGGTTTATGGTTAAGGATAGAGGGGATAGAGATAGAGGGAGTGACTGAGAGAGAGAGAATTGAGAGAGGGAGAGGGGGTAGGAGGGAGAGACTTGAGAGAGAGAGGGAGGGGAGATATATAGACTCTCCCTTATCCCCCTCTCTCTCTTAAGACTCTCCCTCCTACCCCCTCTCTCTCTTAGGTCTCTCACTCACTCAATCAGTCCCTCTATCTCTCTCCCCTCTACCCTTAAACCTAAAACCTTATCCCTTAAACCCAAAACCCTAAAAACCTCTATAATATACCCTTAACCCTCTACCCTCTATCTGTCTCCCACTCCCTCCCTCCTTCTCTCTCTCTATCAAGTCTCTCCCTCCTACCCCCTCTCCCTCTGCTAGGTCTCTCTCTCTCTCTCTCACTCCTTTTATCTCTCTCCCTTCTACCCTTAACCCTCTACCCTTTACCCTCTACCCTCTATCTCTCTCCCACTCCCTCCCTCTCTCTCTCTCTCTCTCCCTCTCTCTCTCACTCACTCTCTCTATCTATCTCCCCTCCATCCTTAACCCTTAACCATTAAACCCTCTACACTTTACTCTCTATCTATCTCCAATTCCCTCCCTCCCTCTCCCTCTCTCTCAAGTCTCTCTCTCACTCATTCACTCCTTCTATCTCTCTCCCCTCTCCCCTCTACCCTCTACCCTTTACCCTCTACCCTTTACCATTAACTCTTAACCCTCTACCCTTTATCGCTTTTCCACTCCCTCCCTCCCTCTCTCTCTCTCACTAACTCTGTATATCTCTCTCCTTTACCCTTAACTCTAAATCCTAAACCCTTAGCCCTTAAACCCTTAAACACTCTACCCTCTACCCTTAACTCTACCCTCTACTTCTCTTTATCTCCTCCCACCTCTATCTACCTAGACCTCTCTTTGTTTTTTCTCACCTCTCTCTCCATCCCTACCTCTCCCTCTATCTCTGCTTTCATATCTACTTCTCTCTACCTATTTCTCTCTCCCTCCTTGCCTCCTCTCTATCAATATCTCTACCTTCTCTCTCTTAGGTCTCTCTCTAACTCATTCACTCCTATATCTCTCCCCTCTCCCCTCTATCGCTTTTCCACTCCCTCCCTCTCTATCTCTCACTAACTCCCTATCTCTCTCTCCTTTACCCTTAACTCTAAACCCTAAACCCTTAGCCCTTAAACCCTTAAGCACTCTACCATCTACCCTTAAATCTACCCTCTACTTCTCTTTATCTCCTCCCACCTCTATCTACCTAGACCTAACTTTGTTTTTTTCTCACCTCTCTCTCCATCCTTACCTCTCCCTCTAACTCTGCTTTCATATCTACTTCTCTCTACCTATTTCTCTCTCCCTCCTTGCCTCCTCTCTCTCTCTCTTTCTCATCTCTACCCTTAACCCTAAACCCTTAAACCCTCTACCCTATTAGAACCCAAAAAAAAATTCATTAAAGAAACCTGAATGATTTTCCCTTTCGAACCTAAATTTTCCATCAATACCCTAAAGGAGTTTATTCATTTATATCCATTACTTTCCTATCTTTTCATAATATTTCATTTACCGCCTTACCCCCATTTAATTTCTCATTATTTTCCTATCTTTTCCTTTAAAATTCATTTCTCCCCTTTCTAAAAATGCTCATACATTTTATACCTCTACCGCTCCCTTAGTGATCACTTCATATCTTATTCACCGCCCAACCGCGACTTCCCACAAACCATCCCGTGGTATAGCGGTAAAGAGCAGTCAAGGAAACCCTTACCGCTGCACCGTAGAGGGTAATCTCAAGGGCCATGGTAGAGTGGTAGCAGCTAGAAGGCGGCAGTAACGGTCAGCAAAAATAATCGGTGGCTAAACGATTAGGCACAAAATGTTTACCGTGCCACCACGCGCGGTCTAAACATAGACCACGGTATCGCAGTGGTTGGTAAGTCACCGGCGCGGCAACAGTGTAGACAGTCACCGCGGTACCACACACAATGAGAATGGTGATCGCGGTGACTGTGGTAAACTGTTAGTGGAAGGTCAAGGCAGGCAGCAAGAAGGCTACCGCGGTACCGCGGGTAGTCTACAAGGAGACCGTGGTAGCACGATAACAGTTGGGAGAAGACCTTGATAGTTAAGATCGCCATATCGCCGGGTAGAAAGATAACAACCGCGGTATAGCGGTAAACACAATAAAGGCCACATACAAAGTTTACCGCGTTACCGCAGGTATAGATTTTATTGCGCGTGGTATAGCGATGGTTGTTTGATGACCTCTAGGCTAACCCTCTACCGCACAACCGCAGACTGTTTGAAGGCTATCTGCAGTAAAGCGGTAGGGAGAAAAATTTAAAGGGTTTAGGGCAGTGGTATAGGATATGTCATTTTTTAGCCTTTTTGAACGACGGTAAAGGAAAGTATAGGGTACAAATGAATAAAAAATTAATATTTTGATGGAAAATATTAAATTTAAACGAGAAAACCTTAGGGTTTTTTAATGAATTTTTTGAACTAGAGAGAGAGATAGAGGGAGGGAGGGTTAAGCATATAGGGTAGAGGGTTTAGGGTTTAAGGGTTAAGGGTTAAGGGTTTAGGGTTTAGGGTTAAGGGTAGAGGGTAAAAGGGTTTAATGGTTTAGGTTTTAAGGGTTAAGGATAAAGGATTAAGGGTTAAGGGTAGAGGGGAGAGAGATAGATGGAGTGAGTGAGAGAGAGAGAAACCTAAGAGAGGGAGAGGGGATAGGAGGGAGAGTCTTGAGAGAGAGGGAGCAAGCAGGAGAGAGATAGAGGGTAGAGGGTTTAAGGGTTAAGGGTAGAGGGCTAAGGGTAGAGCAGAGAGATATAGGAGTGAGTGAGTGAGTGAGTGAGAGAGACTTGAGATAGGGAGAGCGGGTAGGAGGGAGAGACGTGAGATAGAGAGAGAAAGAGAGAGAGGGAGTGGGAGAGAGATAGAGGGTAGAGGGTTTTAAGGGTTAAGGGTAGAGGGGAGAGAGATAGAGAGAGGTGATAGAGATAAGTAGAGGCATAATGAGGAAGGTAGATAGGTTGAGAGAGGGAAAGAGAGAGGGAGAGAAAAATAGGTATATAGGGGTAGGCTAGATAGAGAGATGTAGAGTAAGTTTTGGTGGAAGAGAGAGAGGAGGGAGGGATAGGTAAAGATGGATAGTTGAGATAGATAGAAGGAGAGAGATATAGGTAGAGAGAAGGTAAAGAGAGATAGAAAGAGGGGGAGGGAGAGAGGAGAGATAGAAAGAGGGGGAGGGAGGGAGAGATAGAGAGAGTACAGAGGGAGGAGAGAGATAGAGAGAGGTGATAGAGAGGGAAAGAAGGTGGAGATATTGAGAGAGAGGAGGCAAGGAGGGAGAGAGAAATAGGTATCTAGAGGGACAACTAGGTAGAGAGAAGTAGATATGAAAGGAGAGATATAGGGAGAGGTAGGGATGGAGAGAGAGGTGAGACAAAAATAGAGAGAGGTCTAGGTGGAGAGATGTGTGATGGAGCTGAAAAGTAGAGAGATAAGGGGGAACGTGGAGAGATTGAGAGGGAAGGAGGGGGAAGAGAGAAAGATGTATAGAGAGATAGGTTAGATAGTGAGAAGTAGAGAGAAAAGGTGGGTGAAAGGAAGAGAGAGGGAGAGAGAGGGGGAGAAAGAGAGGTGAGATAGAGAGAAGTATAAAGGGAAGGAGAGAGAGGGGGATATAGAGAAAATTAGAGAGGGAGGGAGGGAAGGAGAGAGAAGTGAGATAGAGAGAACTAGAGAGGGAATCTTAGGTCTCTCACTCACTCACTCACTCACTCACTCACTCTCACTCTTTCTCCCCCTCTATCTCTCTCCACTATACCCTTAACCCTTAACCCTTAACCCTAAACCCTTAAAAACTACCCTTACCCTCTACCCTAAGCCTAAACCCTAAACCCTTAACCTTTAAACCTCTCTACTCCTTAACCCTGCCTCTCTACCTCCCTCCCACTCCCTTCCTCTCTCTCTCTCTCTCTCTCAATTATCTTCCTCCTACCTCCTCTCCCTCTCTCAAGTCTCTCACTCACTCACTCCCTCTATCTCTCTCCCCTCTACTCTAAACCATTTACCCTATACCCTTAACTCTTAAACCCTTAACCGTCTACCCTTAACCCTAAACTCTTAAAATCTATACCCTCTACCCTTAACCCTCCCTCCCTCTATCTCTCCCCCACTCTCTCACTCTCTCTCTCAACCCTATCCCTCCTACCTCCTCTCCCTCTTTTAGGTCTCTCTCTCTCAGTCACTCCCTCTATCTCTCTCCCCTCTACCCTTAACCCTTAACCCTTAAACCCTAAACCCTTAAACCCTCTACCCTCTACCCTTAACCCCCCATCCCTCTATCTCTCTCCCACTCCCTCCTTCTCTCTCTCTCAAGTCTCTCCCTCCTACCCCCTCTCCCTCTCTCAGGTTTCTCCCTCTCACTCACTCCCTCTATCTCTCTCCCCTCTACCCTTAACCCTCTACCTTATAGATTGGATCTTCAACCATCATTTATCTCTATCCATCCCTCCTCTTCTCTACTTCTCTCTATCTCAGTTCTCCCTCCATATCTCCATTCATCTATCCATCCCTCTCTTCCATACTCCCTTAACCCTATACCCTCAACCCTTAAACCATTAAACACTCAACACTCAACCCTAATCCATTAACCCTTAACCCTTAAACCCTTTACCCTCTACCCTCAACCCAATACCCTCTACCCTCAACCAAACACCCTTTACCGTCAACCCTTAAAACCTTAATCTCAAGTAAAATTTCTGCCCTAATCCCTGAACCCTGAGCCCTTAAACCCTCAAACCTCAACCCTCAACCCTCAACCCTCTACTCTCTACCCTTTAACATATATATTGGACCCTCAACCCTAATCCTTCAACCTATACCCTCAAACCTATACCTCAAATTGCATTCCCAATTTCACCGAATTGGAAAGCTAGGGTCGAGGGTTGAGGGTTAGGGTTAGAGGGGAGAGAGATAGAAGGAGTGAGTGAGTGAGAGACTTGAGAGAGGGAGAGGGGGTAGGAGGGAGAGAATTAAGAGAGATAGGGGGTAGAGGGTTAAGAGTAGAGGGTTTCAAGTTTAAGAGTTAATGGTTTAGGGTAGAGGGGAGAGAGAGAGAGTTGAGAGAGGGAGAGGGGGTGGGAGGTAGAGACTTGAGACAGAGAGACAGAGAGACAAAGAGAGGGAGTGAGCTAGAGAGAGACTTGACAGAGGGAGAGGGGGTAGGAAGGAAAGACTTGATAGAGATAGAGGGTAGAGGGTTAAGAGTAGAGGTTTTGAGGGTTTAGGGTTTAAGGGATAAGGGTTTAAGTTTAAGGGTAGAGGAGAGAGGGATAGAGGGAGTGAATTAAAGCAAGATACCTAAGAGAGGAAGAGGGAGTGGGAGGTAGAGACTTGAGAGAGAGGGATCGAGAGCAAGATGGATGAGTGGGAGAGAGATAGAGGGTAGAGAGAGAGATTTCTCTAGTTAGGGTGGGAGGGAGACTTGAGAAGAGGGGGAGGGGTGGGATGGAGAGACATGACAAAGAGAGTGTGTTATCTACTTAGGGTGGGAGGGAGAGACTTGAGAGAGGGTGAGGGGGTGGGAGGGGTAGAGTTGAAAGAGAGGTAGAGATGGAGAGAGATGGGGGAGAGAGATAGTTATGTAGTTAGGTTGGGAGTGAGAGACTTAAGAGAGGAAGAGGGGGTGGGAGAGGGAGACCAAAGAGAGAGAGAGATGGAGTTCTCTAGTTAGGGTGGGAGGGAGAGACTTGGGAGAGGGAGATGGGGTGGGAGAGAGAGAGAGTTCTCTAGTTAGGGTGGGAGGGAGAGACCTAAGATATGGATACGGGGTGGGAGGGAGAGAGAGGGATAAATAGGGAGTGGAAGACAGATAGAGAGAGAGAGAGATAGAGATAGATAGAGATGGAAAGAGACTAAGGGGGTGTGAGGGAGAAACAAAAGAGATAGAGAGAGAGAGAGTGTGTGTGTTCTCTAGTTAGCGTGGGGAGAGACTTGAGAGAGGGGGAGGGGGCAAGAGGGAGAGACTTGAGAGAGAGGTGGGGTAGGAGGGAGAGACTTGAGAGAAGGGGAGGGGTTGGGAGGGATAAAATTGAGAGAGAGGGAGGGGGTGGGAGGGATAGACCTAAGAGAGAGGGAGAGAGGGAGAGAGAGGGAGAGGCAAAGAGGGAGATAGGAGGGAGAGACTTAAGAAAGGGTGAGAGAGAGAGACCTGAGAGAGAGTTCTCCAATTAGGGTGGGAGGGAGAGACTTGAGAGAGAGTTCTCTAGTTAGGGTGGGAGGGAGAGACTTGAGAGAGGGAGAGGGGATATGGGGTGGAAAAGAGAGACTTAAGAAAGGGAGAGAGAGAGAGACCTAAGAGAGAGGGAGAGAGGGAGATGGGGTGGAAAAGAGAGACTTGAGATATAGGGACTAAGAGGAAGAGGGAGATATTATCTAGTTAGGGTGGGAGGGAGATACTTGAGAGAGGGAGAGGCAGTGGGAGGGAGAGAACTGGGAGAGAGAGAGTGGGAGAGGGAGTGGGAGAGGGAGAGAGAGAGAGAGGGGGGATGAGGGAGAGACCTTAGAGAGAGACTTGGAGAGTGTGTGTGTTCTCTAGTTAGGGTGGGAGGGAGATACTTGAGAAGAAGGGAAGGGGGTGGGAGGAAGAGACCTAAGAGAGAGAGAGTGTGTGTGTGTTCTCTTGTTAGGGTGGGAGATACCTGAGAGAGGGAGAGACCTAAGAGAGAGAGATAAAGGGAGAGAGATATACCTAAGAGAGAGAGAGGGGTGGGAGGGATAGGAGGGATACACCTAAGAGAGAGGGGGAGAGAGAGGGGGTTGGACCTAAATCCTAAACCATAAACCTTAAAGCCTAAACCCTAAATACTAAACCCTAAACCCTAAACCCTAAACCATAAAGCCTAAACCAAAGAGAGAGATGGGGGAGGGAGAGAGTGTGTGAGAGAGAGAAACACAAAGGGAAGGAGGAAGGTTGGGAGATTAAGAGAGAGGGAGAGAGGGAGAGGGAGAATGAGAGGGAATGAGGGAGAGAGAGGTAGAGATGGAGAGAAGTAGAGAGAAGTATATAGGGAAGGAGAGCTAGAGAGGGGGGAGGAGGGAGGGAGAGAGATAGAAGTAGAGAGGGGAGGAGGGAGGGATAGAGGGAGAGAAGTGTGATAAAGAGAATGAGAGAGATATGAGGGAAGGAGGAAGGTAGAGAGATTGAGAGAGAGAGGAGGGAGGGTGAGAGATAGGCAGAGAGGGATAGGTTAGACAGAGAGAAGTAGAGAGGGAAGGTGGTTGGGATGAAGGAAGAGAGAGATGAGGGAGGGGGAGAGAGAGAGGTAGTGAGAGATAGGTTAGATAGATTGAAGTAGAGAGGGAAGGTGGGTGGGAGGAAGGAAGAGAGAGAGGGGGAGATAGAGAAAATTAGAAGAAAAGAGGGAAGGAGGAAAGAAGGGAGGGATGGAGGGGGAGAGAGGCTAGATAGATAGAAGTATAGAGGGAAGGGGAGAGTGTTTGAGAGAGGTCTAGAGCATAAGGGATAAAAAATGTGTGAGACAGAGAGAGAAAGATGATATAAATTATTGATTACTGAAATTTGACATGCTGATTATTGAAATTTGACTAAGTCTGAAATTTTTGAGATCTTCCGAAAACTAGAATTTGCATTGTAACTCCTAGAGATCTGAAACCACTCTCAAACATCCTGCCTATATACATGAAATATAACTTAAAGTATAAGAAAGTAAACGTCCATATGTAAATGTCAACTTATACTTAAACATTTATTTCATGTATATAGTTTCCCTAAAAGATAACAAGAAGAAAGAGACAAGAAAAAGAGAAGATTTTTTTTTCAATGTAGACCAAAATGCGAGGATGTTATAACGTGCTCGTGTTTTGGAATGCTTTTTTGATTTCTAAAAATGCACAGTTTTTGAACTCAAAATGCACGCATTTTTTGAAATTTAAACCATAACGCAAGCGCGTTATAACGCGCTCATGTTTTAACACACCCACGTTAGGCTCGGTCATTACCAAGCCATAACGCGAGTGCGTGTTACTATAACACATTCGTGTTTTCTCTATTTCGGGATGAAAAAGTAATTTTTCCATGAAATTGCTACCCATTTCCATGCACCTGCCCTTATAATTAATAATTTTAGGGATATAATTGAAATAATTAATTATAGCATTAGAATTAAGGTTAATGTTCAATTGGGGTTAGGATTAAGCTTAGGGTTAGGGTTTGATTAGGATTAGTGTTCATTTATAGTTATGATTAGAGTTATGAATCTACAATTAGGGTTAGGGTTAAATCTTAATTAGGGTTAGAGTTTGTTCAAATTTAGTGTTAGGGTTTAATCTGAGTTAAGGTTAAATAATAAGGGTTGGGGTTTGATTAGGGTTGGTGTTCACTTAGGATGATAGTTAGGGTTCAATCATGGTTTGTGTTAGGGTTATACAATAAATCTTGGGGTTAGGGTTAGGATTCAAATAGGATTGGTGAATATTAGGTTTAGGGTTCACTTAAGGTTACGATTCAATTACAGATAGGGTTTAATTAGGAGAAGGATTAGTATTAGGATTAGGGTTGGGGTTCGATTATGGTTTAGAGTTAGGATTAGAGTTGAATTAAGGTTAGGGTTAGAGTTGATTTAAGGTTAGGGTTCAATGAGGATTAGGTTTAGGGTTAATATTAGGTTGGGTTATGGTTTAATAAGGGTTATGATTCAATTACAATTATAATTCAATTAGGGTTACGATTCAATTAGGGTTATGGTTATGGTCAGGGTAAGTGTTAGGTTTAAGGTAAAATTAGGGTCAATTTTAGATCTTAATCATGGTTAGTGTTCACTTAGGGATAGGTTTATGGTTAGGGTTAAATTAGGGTGACTTTAATTAGGGTTAGGGATATATTTTAATTAGGATTAATGTTCATATAGGGCTAGGGTTATGGTTAGGGTTTAGCAAGAGTTAGTATTAGGGTTAGGGTTCAATTAGGTTAACTTCTTAGAGTTAAATTAGGGTTACTATGAACTTAGAGTTAGGGTTAGGGTTATATGATCAAGCCTGGGGTTAGGGTTAGGACTACATACCAAATAGGGTTAGGGTTAGGGTTAGGATTAGGCTTTAATAAGGTTTACATATATGGTTCGACCATGGTTACATATATGATTAAGATTCAATTAGGGTTACATATATGTTCAATTATGGTTACTCTTAGGGTTATATTTACAAGTCTATTAAGGTTATAATTATATTAGGTTTCAATTATAGTTAGGTTTACAATTATAGGATAAAGATTGGGGTTATGGTTAGGTTTGGGTTTATTAATATCTTATTATAATTAGGTTTATAGGATAAAGTTTGGGATTATCACTAAACTAAAGCCTAATCCTAATTATAACCTTATTATTAACTCTAATGGTAGCCTTGACCATAATTATATCTCTAGTTATAACCCAAACCCTAACCCTCATTCTATCTCTAACCATAACTCTAATCCTAACACTAATCCTAACACTAATCTTAACTATATATGTAACCCTAATCCTAATTTTATGTTTAATCCTAATCATAATGTAACCCAAATCCTAATTTTATGTTTAATCCTATAATCTTAATTATATATGTAATACACAATCCTAACCCAAATCTCTAACCCTAACAATAATTGTAATCTTAATTATATCTCTTACCCTAACCATAACCATAACCTTAATCTTCATCGTAATCCTAATCCTAATCCTAATCCTAATCCTAATCATAATCCTATATTAACCCTAAACCTAATTTTATCTCTAACCCTAACCTTTACCCTGATTATAATTCTATCTCTAATCATAACCCTAACACCAATCATGATGGTAACCCCAACCCCAATTCTATTGCTAACCCCCAACTCTAGTCCTTAGTCTATCTCTAACCAAAATCTAATTCTAATTCTATCACTAGCCCTAAGCTTATTCCTAATTATAACCATAATGTTAATCCAAACCCTAATACCAATTCTATCTCTAAACTTAACCCTAAACCTCATCCCAATACTAACATTAATCCCAACCTTAACCCTAATTCTATCTCTAATATTAACCCTAACCTTAACCCTACCCTTGATCCTAACTCTATCTCTAATATTAACCCTGACCTTGATCCTAATTTTATGTGTAATCCTAACCCTAACCCTACTTGTGATGATAACCACAACCCAAATTCTAATTCTAACTCTAACCATAATCATAACCCTAACCCTAACCCTTATCTTACTACAAATGCTAACCCAACCCTAATCCTAATTTTATCTCTAACCCTAACCCATTTCCTATCCCCAACCATAACCCTAACCCTATTTATAATGTTAACCTTAATCCTAATTGTAACCCTAACCCTAACCCTACCCCTAATCCTAACCCTTACTCTAACTCTAACCCTACCCCTAACCATAACCATAACTTTAACCCTATTCTTGATCCTAATATTATCTCTAATCCTAACCCTATCCTTAATTATAATCATAACCCTAACCGTAACCTTAACCCTTATCCTATACTAATGCTAACCCAAACCTAATCCTAATTCTATCTCTAATCCTAACCCTAAAATTAACCCTAACATAATCCTAATTCTATCTCTAATGGTAATCATAATCCTAACCCTAACCTTAACCCTAATCTTAATACTAATGCTAACCCAAACCTAATCCTAATTCTATCTCTAACCCTAACCCTAAACTTAACCCTGCCCTAACCCTAACCCTAACCCTAACTCTAACCCTAATAATTTTATCTTCCATGTTGCATTGCAAATGCTACTACTATATATATATATATATATATATATTATTTATTAATAATATTTATAAAAAAATATGAGAGATATCCTTCTCGAGGTGCCTCAAGATGGACAAATTGATTAAAAAATAAGTACCTAAACCCTAAACCTAACTATATCTCTTATCCCCAACCTAACCATAATCCTAACCCTAAACTTGATCGAGAACATAACTATATCTCTAGCCCTAATCCTAACCTAAAACCTAAACCTAACTATATCTCTTAGCCCCAACCTAACCATAATCTTAATTCTAAACTTGGTCGAGAACATAACTATAACCCTAATCCTAATAACCTTAACCCCAATTATTACCCCAACCCTAACTATATCTATTAACCCTAAACTTGACTACAAACCTAAATGTAACCCTAATCCTAATGCTAACCCTAACCCTAATTTTGATGTGAACCGTGACCCTCATCATAATGTTAACCATATTTCTAACCCTAACTGTATCTCTTAACCCTAACCCTAACCTTAACTATATCTCTAGCCCTAATCCTAACCTGAACCGTAAGCCTAACTATATCTCTTAACCCCAACCTAACCATAATCCTAACCCTAAACTTGATCCAAAACATAACTATAACCCTTATCCTGATAATCTTAACCCCAATTATTACCCCAACCCTAACTATATCTATTAACCCTAAACTTGACCCTAAACCTAATTCTAACCCTAATCCTCATGCTAACTTGAACCCTAATCCTAAGCTAATCTTGATGATAACCCTAACCCTAATTTTTATGCAAACCTTGTCTCTCATCCTATTATTAACCCTAACCCCAATCTTAACTATATATTAACTCTAACCCTAACCCTGACTAAATCTCTAGACGTAACCCTATCCTTAACTATATCTCTTAACCTTAACCCTAACCCTAATCCTAACTAAATATTTTTTTAATAATCCTAACTAAATATTGATGATATAATATTTTTTTATTATAATATTATAGATATACTAAAAATATATATATATTTTAACTTAACATTTAAAATTAAATTAAATATATTATTTTTAAAAATTAAATTACAAATATTATATTATCATATTATAATATATGAATTATTATAATAATTTAAATATATAGATATGTAAATAATTTATTTAAGATATTACATGTTATGTGGCAACTTCTACTAACATATATATATTTAATAATATATATAAAATACGTCGAGAGATATCCTTCTCGAGGTGCCTTGAAAAGGATATCTCTCAGTGTATTTTATATATAGTATTAAATATATATATGCTACTTTTAACAACATTCATTGAGATAATAATATAAGAATATTTAAGTTTATAAATTAGTCTCAATTATATTTCATCTCTTAATCTAACAATAATAAAATGGTTAAATAAAATAATATTGATTTCTTATATATAATTTAATTAACTTACATGCACCTACTTCATCCCTTTAAATATTCAAACTTACAACTCATCAATTTTTAAATAACCTCATAATTAAACACGCATTTGATTTCGTCAATTAACTAAGTATAGAAACTTACTCAACATAATAATTAAACATAGGACATTGGAAGTGTCCTCAAAGAAGAGTAAAAAATGAAGGTTTTGTCCTGGAATGTGAGAGGACTGAATAGTCCTCACAAACAACTTGCATTGAAAAACTATGTTTTAGAACATAGAATAGAAGTTTTACTGTTGCAGGAAACTAAAATGAAAAAATAAGAAGTTTTGGTAGTATTGTTAAGTATATTTGGCCGAGTGCTCTCTACTTTTGCAGTGATGCTGAGGGGGCATCAGGGGGGCTTGCAATGTAATGGAACCCTTCCAGGATCAATGGTACTGAACGATTTTGTTGTCAGAGTAGTGTGAGAGTCTTGTTCTCTTACCTTGGTGGCTCTTGGTCGTTGATCAATGTTTATGCTCCTAACCAGAGGAATGCTAGAAATTCCCAGTGGCTTGATCTATCTGATAGATTAAAAAATAATAGGGGGTCTTGCTGGTTGGTGGTGGGGGATTTCAACTCCCCATTATTTCCTTCTGATAAAAGTGGTGGTCTTGTATATTATTCTGATAGCATGGCTGATTTGGAAAATTTCTTAAGTTCTTACAGCCTAGTTGACATTGACCTCTTGGGTTAATCCTATACTTGGTCTAATAGGCATCTTGGGGATGGTTTAATACAAGTCAAACTAGATAGGTTTCTCTGCTCCTGCAATTGGCCGGTGATGCTAAGTGCTAACCTTTGTGCTCTGCCTAGGACTATTTTTGACCATAACCCTCTTTTGTTGGTCATGAATGATCTTCCTATTGTCAGATCCTTCCCCTTTAGGTTTAAGATTATGTGGAACTCTCATCCTAACTTCAAGGATAAAATTGTTGAATGGTGGAATATTCATGTTCGTGGTTCACCGATGTTCAGGATTTTTTATAAACTTAAACATATCAAATGCATGGTGAAAGGTTGGAACAAGAGAGTTTTTGGAGATGTCTTTCAAAAGAAAAAATCTTTAGGGGAAAAGTTAAAGACTATCCAAAAAAATATGGAATATGGGGATGTCAGCTTACCAACCTACAATCAGGAAAGAGAGAGTCGAAGGGAGTGGGAGAATTTTTTTAGGAAAGAGAAAATTTTCTAGAAACAAAAATCTAGAGTTCAATGGCTGCAAGAAGGGGACAAAAATACCTCCTTCTTTCATGTCTCTATCTTGAAACACAAGAAAATAAATCAGATAACTAAATTACATGATGAACAGGGGGTTGAGTTCAAGACGCCCCCTAGAATGGTTTGCTAGCGGCGAACTATTTTTAGAAGGCCTATCAGGCCCCTACCGAGGCACCTAATCAAGATTTGGACAATTTGCTGCAGGACCCTCTTCCGACCACCATTAATCCAAATGACAACCTATGCATTCTTAGTGTTTTCACTCTTGAGGAAGTCAGGTTGGCCACTTTCAACATGGGGGCTTACAAGGCTCCTGGCCTGAATGGTTTCCCTCCGGATTTTTTTTTAAATTTTCTAGGAGATTGTGGGTGGGGACCTTGTTCTGGTTGCTAAAGACTTCTTCAAATCTAGTAAGATCCTCAAACAAATAAATCATACTTTTATTGCCTTGGTTCCCAAAATTGTCGATCCCCATTCTATGACTGACTTTAGGCCTATCAGTCTATGTAATAATTTTATAAAATCCTCTCTAAAATCTTGGTGAATAGTCTTAAATCCCTTCTAGAGAAAATTATAAGCCCCACTCAGAAAGACTTTGTTCTTGCTAGACATATTCTTGATGCTACTATAACTATGCATGAATTTCTCCATTTAATGGACATAAGCGACAATGCGACCATGGCCCTCAAACTTGATATCTCAAAAGATTATGACAAGGTGTTATGGGACTTCATTCCTAAAGTTTTAGCTAAGTTTGGTTTTGATCAACATGTGATGAACATCCTAATGGAATGCATATCCATAGTTAAATACTATGTGCTAGTAAATGGGACTTCATGGGGTTTATTTAATGCTGGAAGAGGTATCAGGTAGGGGGATCCCCTTTCACCATATCTGTTTATTATGGTTGCAAATGTCTTAAGCAAGAAAATTTCAAGTCTTTTGTTAGAGGGGGCCATTAAAGGGGTTAAGGCTTCCTCTTCTTTAGAGCCTATTGTTATTCAACAGTTTGTGGATGACAACTTTCTCTTTGGGAAAGCCTTTGTGATTGAAGCTAGAAAATAGAAAAAATGTCTCAACAATTATACTACTTGCTTCGGGCAATGTATTAACTATAATAAAATCATGATCTATTTCTTCAACAACAATTTGTCTTTGCAAACCTCGATGACTGTTGTTATTGCTTGTTTATGTGGTTCTCTCCCTTCAGTTTATCTTGGCTTACCTCTTACTGTCAAGGAAGTCACCCCAAACATCTAGAATTGTATCCTTGAAAGGATACAAAGGAAGTTAGCTGGTTGGAAAGGTTCCATCCTCAGTCATGCTGGAAAACTACAACTTCTGTTTGCGGCTCTTCAAGGGATCCCTATGTACCTCCTCTCCATATTCAATATCCCTAGATATATAGATGAAAAATTTGAGAAAATCCAAAGGAGTTTCCTTTGGTTGGGGACTGAGGAAAAGAAAAAGTTTTCTTTGGTCAAATGGGATAATGTCTATAAACCTAAACCTTGTGGTGGGTTGGGGATAAGGATTGTCCCCTACATCAACACATATTTGATTGCTAAGGTGGGGTGGGATCAACTGAGAAACAAAAAATATTGGTGCAAAATTATGAATGCTAAGTATCTCCAAAATAGACCATTGATTAACTGCCTCTCCGAGGATCACCCTCTGGGGTCTTTGGCTTGGAAGAACATTTACAATTTACAAGGGCTGCTAAGGTCTAGGATGAAATGGAAAATTGGAAATGGTTGCAAGATCAGATTATGGGAAGATCCCTAGTTTTTGGAAACCCCTCTAGCCTATTCTAAATTTAAAAACCTAATGGAACCTGCTCAAGTTTTCTTTAGTTGCTAGATTAGGGATTATCTCCTTGGCCTACAAGGGGCCCAAAGATGGAACGATCTAGCCCTTTGCTGCCCTCTATCTCTTGGCTTGTGTACCTTAGCCAAGGCTTTGAAGGACCTGCTTTCCCTGACTAGATTACCTTTGGATAACATGGAGGATGATTTTTTTTGGACCACTAATAAGCAGGGTGAGCTCTCTCTTAAAATGGCTTACAATATGTTGTCTGACCAGAGTGGTGCTCTTAGACACTGGAAACAGGTTTGGAATAGAGACATGATCCCAAAGATAAACTTTTTTCTGGAGGACTACTTTCCATAATAGGATTCTTACCCAGAATAATTTGAGGAAAAAGGGATTTAAGATCCCAACAGATGTTTGTTATGCAAATGTAATGAAGAATCTGTGGACCACTTGCTTCTGCACTTCCCATTTGCTGTTAGTGTGTGGGGGATGGCTCTAAAAAGGTTGGGTATTTAGTGGGCTATGAACAATGACATTATTTCCTTAGTTTTAGGCTGGTTAAGACCTTTCATTCACCCAGTTCCTCATGAGATATGGAATCAGGTCCCCCCCATTATATGTTGGTGTTTATGGAAGGAAAGAAACAAACAAATTTTTAGGAGTATAAAGATGAGCCCAAAGGAGGTTTTTGGTGTAGGGGAAAGACTTATTGCAGAAAATATTTCTCTTCAAAGGAAAAATCTCAGATAAGGCACCACTTGACTGGGAAATAAAAATAGCTAAAGATTGGTATCAAAATATGGAGGCCAATTCCTATGATGACTCTAGATCTCAAGCTCGACAAGGCACTATTTGGAAACCTCTTGACCATGGTTGGCATAAGCTCAATTTTGATGGAGCTGCCAAAGGCAACCTGGGAAGGGCAAGTATTAGAGGAATAATTAGGGATTGCAATGGAATTTTTGTGGCTGGTTACTCGGGGGATTGGGGTTCAATTCTCTATGATTGTTGAAGCTAGAGCGCTGCTAAAGGGCATCCAATTGGCTATCTCTATGGGGATTGGGAATCTGCATATTGAAGGAGATTCTAAGACTTTAATCGATGCGTTCAACCTGGGTAGATTACTGGGATGGAGTGCTAAAGAAATTTTAATTGACATAAAATATCTAATGTTCAAGCTAAATTTGAAGGTGGCTACCAATATTTATCGAGAAGGGAACTAAGTGGGAGATGTTATGGCTAATATTAGCACCCATTGGAAAAATTTTAAGTGCTAGCGTGACTTGGGGAACCTTCCACCTAGCATTCAAGGGTTAATCCTAAAGGAGAAAGACACTTATATTATCCATGATGTTGAATAATTATGTGAAGTATTTGGATTTTTGGGGGGTCCACATTCTTGTCTATTGGGCTATGTGGATTGGTTTAAATGCTGAGGTGTCCTACAAGTGGAAAATTTGGTATATTGAGGTGGAGATCGTGTTTAAAAAGGATTTTATGTGAAGTGATGGGGAGTACTTCATGATTACAACCAAGTTGGATCTGACCTTAAGTAATATTTTATTGAGATTTGATATTTGCACTTGTTTAACGGTGCAAATTTTTGATGTGACTTGCGTGCGTGGGATGAAGAAGCTCTTAATTGGTCCTTTCTATCCCACTAATTTGAAGTTGCTGCTAGTGGGGAGGAGATTGGGGTTAGCTAAATTTGGTTGTGCGACCAACTTTCATCAGGAATTGTGCAAAAGCAACGTGGATGGAAAACCTTCCCATTCCATCATTTCTTACCTATTTGGCCGCAAGTGTTTGAAGATTCACATTAATGTGATCACTAAGATTTCCTTTTAGGATGGTACTTTTCAAGTGTGTATTTTGTACATCGCTTTGATTTCCCAAAGCCGCATTATGTGGCTTAACATTTTATGTAGGCGAAAGACTGCTCAAAGTATTTAAATATCAAACCTTTTACTCTCATAGGATTTTTGGGTGTAGAGAAGCAACATGGGTGGTGATAGAGAGCAAACAAAGCTTGATAATTGTGGTGAATTCTATAAAGACCCTCTAGTCTGGCACATTTGCGTGGAGGGCAGGCTTGTGGCTTTAATGGGTCATGACCCTAAGTTATCCATGTAGTTTGTGAGTTCCTGGAAAGATTGCAAGGTGAATTTGGGTGGTATCTCCTTTGAATTTAATGAGGAGATGATTTCCCAAGCTATGGGTTTGTAGTTCTCTAGAAAGTAATACCCAAAACATACAAAGTCGCAGGACAATGAAAGCTTAAAGGATTTCTTTGTTGGCAATGAAGAACCTGTGCGCAACCCGTTGGGATTCAAAAGAGAGGCTCGACCGCGACCTTGGGACTAGGTTTTCCTTGCTCTGATGAAGTACGTCACCCTAGAAGGTAGATACAAAACCTATTATTTCTATCATTTTCCGCTTCTGAATCACCTCCACCATAAATTTTTGTTAAGCTTTCCATTTTTATTGCTTATGGAGTTGGAAAACTCTGTTGAGAAATGTTTGGAATCTTCCACTCAAAACTCAAGGGATTCTCCTCCTTTTTCTCTTCATCAAGGCTTCATTTTGAGGCTCTACTGCTTTCATTTTTCTCTTTTCCTGGCTAAACCTAATCTCTGTCATTAGAATTGAGGAAATTGAACCCCTTGTGCAAATTTCCCTAGCCGAGTCTAAGGGGCCAAAAGGAAAACCCCTCCAAAAACCCCTAAACCTAAAATGACCCCAAAGAAGATTAAAGGAAATGTTGGGTTATCCCAATTGAATATTGTGATTGGACTTTATGAATTTAAGGCTAACCTCGCTAAGACGGTCAACAAACCTACCACCAAAAAGAAAGTGAAAGATGAGGGGAAGGGTTTGACGGAGTTGTCGACCACAAATAGTAGAGGCAAGAATGTGGTGAGGAAGGATTCTAAGGGCGAAAATATGGTGGTTGCGATGGTGGAAAGAGGGATTGAGATGACCAAAATCAGGAGGTCGAGTAAATTAGCTAAAAATAATAATAAAATGCAGTTAAATGAGTTAGATACTGATGAGGAGCACTCTGACAACAAAGGTGATGGGAACAAGGAGGAGTCAAAGGACGCTGAGGAAGACTATGTTGAAGGGCGTCACACCATCTCGGATCTCAAAAAAGTACATGGTGAGATCTCGGTGTCCCAATCTTTTGACCCATATGTGGAGCGCATCAATACTATTAAGACTGGGGAAAAAGGGGAGGAGCTCTATGTGTTGCAGGAAAGGATGGAGAAGATGTAAAAAAAGTTCAAAGGCCTGACTAGGTTCACCTTCAAGTTGGTTCACTGCGTCATTGACACCCTCTCTACTGTCATGAAGGACGGGGTGTATATGAAGACTAATGAAGATGGCCTTGATTAGGTTGATGATGATGTTATTAATGCTCTCTCCCAGAATTGGGAGAATGCCTAATGCTCTGTTGCTATTGTTGGTTCTCTTCGGTTGTTAGTTTGCTATTTTTGTTTTTTTGGCTATGTTATTTAATGTTTTATGGAGTCAATATTTTTTGGCCCTAGTGGCTCGTTGTGTTAAGGGTACAACACCCTGTAAATGCTACTTAACTTATCAAAAACATAATAATTAATTTAATGAATTTTACCAAGCTTCAAGAGGATTTTAGTAGCATTAAATAGAAGAAAATAAGACTATAAGAACCTCTAATTGGTATGTTCATGTCTATCCTTTTTGATGTTTTTGTTGTTTTGTTTTGTTGGGTGTTTGCTTGAGTGAATCTTTGTAACTATTTTGATGTTCTATACATTAATGTAAAAGGTTTCAAGGTCCCTTCAACCTTTTTTTCCTTAATAAAAAACTAAATTAAACATGATTATAAACACACTTAAATACGCATGAAAACCCTTCCATTTCTTAATTATTTCATTTTCACAACTCATTTCTTATTTTTGTCTTTTATTTTCTCTTTACAAGAGGGTGGAGAGGGGTTATGTATTTTCATAGAGAAACCACAAAATTACCCATAGCTCCTTTGAGATTTTGAAATATTTCAAGCAAGCTTTCAAGCCTATATATATATATGGCATTTAGAAAATTCACCACCAACAATTTACCATCGAAAAATTCACCGCTAGCAATTCACCACGAGAAAATTCACCGGCATGACAAATTCACCTCAAGTAAAATTCACTGCCACAAAATATTAATCATAAAATTTTAATGCCATGAATTTTCCATGGCGGTGAATTGTTGGTGAATATTCCTTAAGGTGAATTTGTCATGGCGGTGAATTTTTCGCCGGTGAATCGCTGGGAGTGAATTTTCCTAAAGCCATATATATATATATACTTTTATTCTCAATTTTTTTTAATAAGAATTCCCCAATTTGTTTATTCATTTAATAATATTAAAATTTTATTGCATGGTTTCTTATTCGATTTGTATTTCTAAAGGTTATCTAGAAGTACGTGCATATTCTTGATATTACCTTCAATTTTTTATCAACCCTACAAAGATCAAGATGAAAAAATTAATAGGTACATGCAAACTACTAGAAATAAATTAAGGAGAGATCTAACACCCATGAAGATCAAATGTTAGAATAGAGAGGGTTACAATTTGTTTCTCCTAGAAAAAGAATATCAAAGACAAAAATTTATAAGTAGTTTGCAATATAATATAATAATCATATTCATATTTTTTAAAATATAATTTTTATATTGCATATTTAGTCCTCTATAGAAGCCTACACAAATCTAATTTATTTTTGTTTGTACATATAAGTTTACTAGAGAAGGGATTCCATTTTTATTTTGTTTGTGCAGGTTTTTCACAGGGAAAATAATAGGATATTTTCTAGATTCCATCATGCTAGGGTTTAAAAGAATCAACATCAAGAAGAATGATACATATAATTAAATTTATATTTTTCAATTTTTGTCTCAAAATAGTACATACTTTAAATTCAAAATATATTAGTAATTTGATTGTTGATATCTCACAAGTGGAGATAATAAACTAGTTTTCAAATTTTAAAATCCTTATATATATATTCTACATTTAGGAGATTACAACAAGAGAATGTATGAATATTATATTTCCAAGGAAATAGAAAATGGCTGAGTATAGAAGTTAAATGTACAGTTTGCATAAAATATATTTTTAATGCATATAAGAGGAAAATATATAGTTGAATCTCTTGGCTTTCAAAAAGTATGTAGCATATGTGCTTGTAATTTAAAAAAAAATGTTTCCCAACAAAAAATAAAAAATAAAAAGAAGGGACAATATTTTTATTTTCTTTCATTTAAGTATACAAAATTGATAATGTATGATATTTTTTCTAGCAATACAATCAAAATACATAAAATTTCAATTAAATATTATAATTTATGCTAATGATAGCTACATTTTTTTCTACTCCAATACTTTATTCCTTCTTAAACCAATCTAATGTATAAATGTATAACAAATCAAAAAATATATATTCTCCTAATAAGGGTTTTACCAACCCTTTTGTACTCAATAAGAGGGTACAATAGCTAGTGAGAGTATTAATAATAACAAGTTTCCAAGTTATAAATGTGCAACACAAGGGCATGTGCACAAAGATGGGGGTACAAAAAGTGGTCACTCCACTTTTGATCTTGAAATAGCAAAAATATGAGTGCGTTATAACAAAATGCACTCGCATTATGGGTTGGTACTGACCAAGCCTACATTTACATATGGACATTTACTTTCTTATACTTTAGTTATATTTCATGTATATAGTTTCACGATGTTTGAGAGTGGTTTCAGATCTCTAGGAGTTATAATATTTGCAAATTCTAGTTTTTAGATCTTATAATTTTTCAGACTCAGTGAAATTTCAGTAATCAACATATTGAATTTTAATAATTAGGAGGTAAAATTTCAGTAATCAACAAGTTGTACCGTATTTCTCTCTCTATCTCACTCATTGTTTATACCTTATTCTCTAGACCTCTCCCTCACTCTCTCTCCATCCCTCTCCACTTCTCTTTATCTCACCATTCTCTCTCTACTCTCTATCTCACCTTTCTCTCTCCCTCTCTCCCTCCTTTCCTCCTTCCTCTCTAATTTTCTCTATCTCCTCCCCTCTCTCTTAATTCCTCCCACCCACCTTCCCTCTCTACTTCTCTCTATCTAACCTATCCCTCTTTGCATCTCTCTCACCCTACCTCCTCTCTCTCTTAATCTCTCCACCTTCCTCCTCCCCCCCGCTCTCATTATCTCTATCTCACTTCTCTCTCCCTTTGTCCCTTTGTCCCTCCTCCCCATCTCTCTCCTCTCTCTCTCTCCTCTCTCCCACACATTAACTCTCTCTCACTATCTTACTTATCCCTATCTACTCCTCCTCTCTCTCTCCTCTCTCCTCTCCACCCACCTTCCCTTTATACTTATCTCTATCTAACATATCCCTTTATACCCACCTTCCTCCTCTCTCTATTCCCCCTTCCTCCTCCTCCTCTCTCTCTCTCTCTCTCTACTCTCTATATGACCATTCTCTCTCTCATTCTCCCTCCTCCTCCCCCTCTATATCTCTCCTTCCTTCCCTATATACTACTCTCTCTCTCTCTCTCTCTCTCCTTACCTATATACTCTCTATCTACCTCTCTCCATCTCTACCTCTCCCTCTCTCTCAGTCTCTCCTTCCCTCTCTACTCTCTATCTCACCATTCTCTCTCTACTTCTCCTCTCTATCTCTCCTTCCCTATATAACTCTCTCTCTCTCTCCTCCCCCATCTCTATCTCTCCTTCCCTATATAATTATCTTTATCTCTCTCCCTCCCCCCATCTCTACCTCTCCCTCCTTCCCCCCCCCTCTCTCTCAATCTCCCAACCTTCCACCTTCCCTCTCTATCTCCATCTCTCTTAATCTCCCAAACTTAAACCTTAAACCCTACACCTTGAACCCCCATCCCTATACCCTATACACTCAACTTTATAACCTAAACGCTGAACATTATCTATCAACCCTCAACCCTCAACACCATACTCAAATCCTAAACCCTACATTCAACCTTGTAGCCTAAAACCTAAACCCTCAACCCTCAACCCTATACCCAATATCCTAAACCCTAATCCCTATACCCTATACACTTAACCCTATACCCTCAACCCTCAACCCTATACCTTAAACCCTAAAATCTACACCCTCAACCCTCATCCCTATGACCTATACTCTCAACCTTATACCCTAAACCCTAAACACTATTCGTCAACCCTATACTTAAACCATAAATCTTAAAATATCAACTCTTAACCCTATACCTTATACCCTCAAACTTATACACTAAACCTTATACCCTATACACTTAACCTTATACCCTCAACCCTCAAAACTATACTTAAACCCTAATCCCTAAACCCTATACCCTCAATCCTAAACAAAATCATGCAACCCTCAACCTTATACCCTATACCCTACACCCTCAAACCTCATCCCCATACCCTTAACTCTCAACCCTCGACCCTATACTTAAACCCTAAAACATACATTCAACCTTGTACCCTAATATCTAAACCCTAAATCCAATACCCTCAACCCTCGACCCTATACTTAAACCCTAAAACATACATTCAACCTTGTACCCTAATATCTAAACCCTAAATCCAATACCCTCAACCCTCAACCCTATATCAAATATCCTATACCATAATCTTTATACCCTGTACTCTTAACCTTGAACACTATCCCTCAAACCTCAACCCTATACCTTAAACCCTAAACCCTACACCCTCAACCCTCATCCCTATACCCTATACCCTATACCCTATACCCTCAACCTTATACCCTAAAACTTAAACATTATCCCTCAAACCTATACTTAAACCCTAAAATTAAACCCTAAACCCTACACGCTCAACCCTTAACCATATACCTTATACCATAAATCTTACACCCTAAACCCTATACCAAATATCCTAAACCCTAATCCCTATACGCTATACACTTAACCTTATACCCTCAACCCTATACTTAAATCCTAATCCCTAGATTCAACCTTGTACCCTACATCCTAAACACAATACCCTCAACCCTATACCTAATATCCTAAACCCTAATCCTCATACCCTATAGACTTAACCCTATACCCTCAACCCTAAACACTATCCTTCAACCCTGTACATTAAAATCTAAAACCTACACCCTCAACCCTCAGACCTATATTTTATACCATTAAAATTATAACCTAAATCTTGAACATTATCTGTCAACCCTCATCCCTCAATCCCATACTTAACCCTAAACCCTACATTCAACCTTGTACCCTAAACCCTAAACCCTCAACCCTATACCCAATATCCTAAACCCTAATCCCTATACCCTATACACTTAACCGTATACCCTCAACCCTATACCTTAAACCCTAAAATCTACACCCTTAACCCTCATCCTTATAACATATCACCACTGAGTTCTTCTATAAGTCTTCATCCACTTTGACACTTGCACTCTCAACAATCTTCTTTAGCCTCTTGTTGTAGCACCAATAAGCCTTGCTTCTTGTAGAATATTCAAGGAATATACCTTCATCAGATCTTCTATCAAACTATCCTAAGTTTTCTTCATCTCTTTTGATATAGAACTTGCTTCCAAATACTTTGAAGTATTTGATAGTAGTAATTCTTCCATACCACAACTCATAGGGAGTCTTTGCACTGTTTTCTCTTGCTTGAACTCTATTAAGAATGTAGACAACAATATGAATTACTTCTTTGTAGTAGACTTCTGATAGGTTTACCTCTTTCATCATTGTCCTTGTAGCTTCTTGAATAGTCCGATTACTTCTTTCAATAGCTCCATTCGACTGAGGAGTCCTTGGGGTAGATAAATGCCTCTTTCTTCCATGATTCTTACAAAAACTATTAAACTCATTGGAGGTGAATTCTCCACCTCTATCAGACCTCAAACACTTGATTTTCATGTCAATTTCATTCTCAACCATAACTTTGAATGCTTTAAGCTGATCTAGAGCTTCTAATTTTTCTTTAAGAAAAGTAACCCATGTCATTCTAGAATAATCATCAATCAATAGCATGAAATACCTATCACCTTGAAGAATTATTACTTTGGTAGGACCACAAAGGTCTATATGCACCAACTCTGATAGTTCGGTAGTAGATTGTTCTTTGACTTTGGAACTTTTTCTCGCTTGCTTCCCAATTTGACATTCCTTGCAGACAACATTGATGGGTTTTGTAATCCTTTGTAGATCTCCCACAGATTGAACTAAACTGATCCTCACTAGGATATCAAAATTAATGTGACACATCCTTCTATTCCATAACCAACTTTCATTAATTCGAGTCATAAAGTAACGACCATCAACACCATTAAGTTGATAAAAATTTCCATCTATCCTTCTTCCAACAACAACCACAGTTTTGGATCTTTTTATAATCTCACATACATCATCATAAAACATAAGATTATATCATTTGCTACACACTTTTCCAACACTCAAGAGGTTATTCCTTAAACCCTTAACATAGAGAACATCATCTATATTAATCTTGCCATCAAAATTGATTGAACCTTTTCCACATATCTTAGCATATGTATCATCTCCAAAATTTACTAGACCTCCTTCATATTTATTAAGTTTAAAAAACTTACTTTTGTGATCAGTCATATGATTTGAGCATCCACTATGTATGAACTAGTTGTTCTCCTCTTCTCTAGCATGAAAATCAGTCACCATAGCATTATGACCTGCTTCCGGAGCACTTTCCTTCATGCATCTCTTAGAGTTAGCAGAATTAGATTCAAATTTCATAGACATGAACAATAATTCACTATCCTCATCATCCCCATAGTCAGATTCATCATCAGATATACTTGCATCTTCTCTAAAATAATGATTTTCTTAATTGTTTTATGTTTGTTTTTCTTATTCTTGTCATTTAAAGCTTTGTTTGGACATCTTGATGCATAATGACCTGTCTTACCAAAACTACAACATTTGAAAATTAACTTACCTTTGTATTTACTAGTGCTCTTTTTCATTTTCCTCACAAAGTTTGCTTCAACATCAACAAGATTCTCTTGATCTAATTCTTTAGTATTTTTTGATTTGGTAGCCTTAAAAATAGTCTCAAATTTTAAATTACTGGGATCAAATTTTCTCATTTCAAAAGTAGATAAGCCACCATATAGCTAATCTCTAGAATATTTTATTAAATCTTGAACTTCCTCAATAGCATAAACTTTGTGACTAGAAGATTTAGGAAGAGTTCTCAGAACCTTCTTTACCACTTCTTCTTCTTCAAGTTTTCCACTAAGATCTCTAATGGAATTGACAACTTCGTACACCTTCTGCATGTAGCTTGTAATATTTTCATCTTCAAAAATCCACAGGTTCTCAATTTTGATCTTTAGATTCAATATCTTATCTTGCTTGACCTTGTCATATCATTCATAAATACTTTCCAACTTTGTCCAGATATCTTTAGCAAATTTTAAATTCATAACTTTCACAAGTTTAGTGTTAGAAAGACCACTTAAAAGAGCATACCTTGCTTTACCATTATTCTCATAGGCCTTGATCTCATCATCAGTACTTGGACCATTAGTAGGCATAATATATCCAGTCTCAACAGAATTCCAAACTCCAAATCGAAGAGATACCAATAAACCTTCCATCCTTGTCTTCCAAAAACCATATTTCAATCCATAAAACAAAGGAGCATCCCTCTTGTGCTCCATCCTAGATCTACCTCAAGCAGTTAAGCTTTCTTCGAAGGAACCTCAATCTGATAGAAATTGTTGAATGCACAAGACAACTGAGAGAGGGGGTGAATCAATTGTAGATGAAAATATCAAAACCCTCATAAACATTCATATCCACATCAACTTAGTTAACCCTCAAACTGTTAGAATGATTTAGCATGAAATAAAATAACAAAAGCTAAAATACATCAACACCATGTACAATAGAACACTATATTTATGTGGAAAAAACAAGGGAAAAACCATGGTGAGGATTATCTCACAATATAAAGTAATTTCAACACCAGATACAAAAAGGCTCAGTGCTGGAGGGCTCACTACTAGTGGCTCACTACCAGATTATAAAAAGTAAGAAAGAAGAATGTTATAGGGAGAAATCCATCTCAATGCAATAAAAATGTCCACCACAACATCAACACATTCACAACCTCTCTGAAGATTGTAGACACCTTCTGCTCATTGCTTTCAATGGTCTAACTCATTAAATCTTGCACTACACTTCACAAAATCGTACTTCACAACTCTAAAATTTGCATCAAACACTCACTACGCAATCCTCCATCAATACAACACTTATTTATACCTTCTTCAACCTTGAAAAAACTCTTCAAGGTCAATTATGCACCTCAACTATGCAAATTATTCAAATTTGGTCAGTACCAAAATATTCTCGCAATGGAAAGGAATGAAGGTAGACCACACCACATATTAAATTGAACCCAAATCATACATATACACCACGCCATGCTTCCACAATCACCGAAGCAAATCCACAATTAATGTAAACACCCAAGGTCGGTCGAACCTGTGTAAACACCATTAACATTTAAGTGTACACGATTCCTCAAATCCAAAGGTGACTCATGGACCACACACAACACTTGAAAAAAATCTAGAATATTCCACATGAACACCCTAAAATCCAAAATATTACTTCGTAACAACTTTCACTTGAAGAATGTACACACACCTAGTACACTCAAACAACCTTCCATACACTGTAACTCAAGCAATCACCTTGTAGAGTACCAAACCAAGAAAAAATTCAATTGAAGGTAGATATGAACCTTGTAAAAACACTTCCATAATTGCAAGACCAAAACTAAATTGTGGAGAAATACAAAGCAAAACCATTTCTCTCAGACAACACTAAAACACTGTTCACATATTGGTGAACACAACTTTTTTTGCATAACAATCTAGACAAATAAATTTTGGATATAACATCTATGAAAACCTCTAACCAACACATCCAAACCTAATAAGAATATATTCCACACAAAATAAATCCAGAGCAAAAACCAGAACACCACATTGTATGTCAGAACACCTCTACAACACACTGTTTCCTCTTTTATTCAAATTTTCTCAGAAGCACTTGGAAACCAAGAAATAGAGACACATACTCATCATCTTCAACACTTCCTCAACATCATCAAACCAACTGCAACATAGATATACATCCATAAAAAAAATCTTATCAAAGAAACACTAGAGGTTGACACCAATAGCACTTACTAATGACAATATAATGAAACCAATCAAAGCATCATCATAACT
The DNA here is from genome assembly GCA_007115665.2 of Sequoiadendron giganteum. Lineage (NCBI taxonomy): Eukaryota > Viridiplantae > Streptophyta > Pinopsida > Cupressales > Cupressaceae > Sequoiadendron > Sequoiadendron giganteum. The sequence continues at coordinate 236,580,996 of CM021109.1, read as the reverse complement.
TCTCATCCATTACTAGTTGACATCAATGAAAACATAAACATAAGCCTGTTGACATCAACAACAACACCAACTAATCATACTGGTAACAATTTTATCCCCTCCATTTCCATGCCCATGGACATAATAATGAGATCCTTTGACACCCTAAAATATATATCCCCAACTTAAATAATTCTACTCTCCCAGCTAGTCCTAAAATATGTGATAAAAATCCATCATGGGAATTGATAAATTATAAAGAAGGGGTAATACCCCCTCTAAAATATTGTTCCAAATTGTGGTGTTTTCATCAGAGGATAGTTCAATCCTAAGAAGCTCACCATCCATGGTATATTTTATTTCCTCGATTCTTGAGGTAGTAGTGACCATTCAAATTAAAAATAGGATAAATTTAAGGTTTATGAGGATGAGGGATGGAGTGAAACTAGAGAAACACTCACCTTGCAAACCAAAATAAAATTATTAACTTCAAAATTCTCCATATGAGTATCCTTTATGTAAATGTAACTCACTCCCAAATATGACATCAAATTAATGATTTTTTTTGTCTTCATTATGTAGATTATTCATGGTAAGGTATGCTTTGAATTCCAATATATGATGTTATCCACTAAGAAACTGGAGTTAACTAGATGATCTATCATGGAGTTTCATTCCTTGAAAATGTGGCTTATTTGTGAGGAGAAAGGTAAAATATTTGATTATATTATTCAATGTATTGGAGGTGCATATAAAAAAGATAGTATACACTTGAGCAGTAACTATAATAAGATAACTACATAGCCTCTACATAATATCCATGCAGTTGTTTGCTAATGAGACAATGTAATATGCTAACATCCCGCCTTATTACATTGTTCTTGTAAATGTACATCACATTTCACCTTGCCAAGAGACCCCCCTTAAGGTTAACATCACACAAAAAATATGTTGATTACACAAAACAAACACACATTTTTTAGATTTTTCTTTGAAGAACCAAATTTTGAATTACGTGGAACTCCATCAAGCTACCTCATAACCTTTAGAAGGTTGTAGCTTTGAGATGAATTATTGAGTTACCAAACTACCATCTCTCCAAACTCCCAAATCACAAATTCCCTAATTATTGAACAACAATCCATACTGAGCTACACTCATAGAGCTCCATCAAGTTGTGTCATGACCCTTAGAAGGGTATAATTCTCAATTACAACCTCATGAAATATTTGGGAAATAATTCATATTAAGTTCACTAAATCCCTTACCTATCTTCAAAAATAAACTCCACAATATATGTATCCTTTAAATCTGTCACCATCAAAAAGGAAATAAAAAAGAAATAAAAATCGTGCAAAATACCATCTCAAAGGGAGAAGATGACTTGAGATGATGGAAATTCCTCTAGCCTCCAATTGTGAAGGCTTAAAGTACTAATCCATTCTTAGTACCTTCAAAAAAGTAATCATCAACAAAAGCATCATGTTTGGATCCTCATCCTCAACATAGGCTAAGTTAGCTTCATTTGATTGATAATTGAGTTTTCCTTTAAGAACATCACTAGCTCAATTTCTACAAGACCAAGCCATGTGACCCTTTTTCTAATAGTAAAAACATTCAATTTCCCCTTTGTTTGTATTTGGCCTTTTATTATTGCTCTGTGAATATAATGCATTCTTTTGTTGAGAATCAACTTCTGTATTTTCTGCATTTTTTCTCTTTTCTTCTTCTAAAAGACTTGAAATCATATCTTCTAAATTTTGAGAGGTTTTTTGATTGTGTGTAAAAACAACATTATAATATTTTGAAGGAAAATTATTTTTAAAAATAGCTAAGTTAGCATTATTCATCATTTACTGAAGCCTTGATTTCTACTACTTTCCTAATGAGAGACCTCAAATTATTTGTGATTTTACATAATGATTCTATCTTCCATTTTGAATCTAAATAGTTGAAGTTTTAGAAAAAAATTTGCATTAACTAATATTTCTCCAAACATTTTATTCTAATTATCCCAATTTACTATTGATGATTCATCTAAATCTATAAGATATAATTCAGAGTCATAAAGAGAAAGACTAATAATGGATTTGGCTTGATCATATCTACTATGTCAATTCAATAACTTATTTGCATTTGTAGGTGATTTTTCCTACCCATTTACTATTCTCCATATATTTTTATTCATTGTTTGCATTTGTATTTTCATTTTTCAAATATGAAAATTAAAACCAAAATACTTGTCTAATGAAATCTCCATTTAAAAAAAAAAACTAATACCAACCCTATCATACTTTGCTGAATAAAATGATGATCCACCACTTTTAAAGCCATCCCTTTCTCATCTTTAGTTCATGAAAGGTTGTTTCCTCTCCCCAAAATAGGTTAAGTTAAAACTAGTGTTAGCAATTGAGTGCTTGCTTGCTGGTTCACATTCCTCGTCATTATCTTTTCCTTTCATGCCAACAATATTGTGTATCTATTTATTGCCATCCCATTATATAAATGATGAATTTGAGTCCTTTTGTATGCCGTTCTCAAGGATTATTTTGTGTGTATTCTGAAGTTTGAAGAAGATTGGTGCTATCAAGCAACGCAAAATGATAGGGGGGAAAAATTAATGTTGTCATAGGAAGAAAATTTACACAAGGGGAAATCGACATCCGATACCAATATGAGGAGAAGGTAAAATATTTGATTACATTTTTTGATGAACCAAAGGTGCATATAAACAAGGTGGTATATAGTTGAGCAGTAACTATAATGACATAACTACATAACCTCTACAAAAACCCTTTGTGGTGGTTTGCTAATGAGACAATGTAATAGGCTAACAATTTGTACGTGATTGAAAGAGTTAAATATTTCCTTGATTTTATTAATGATATATTTATAATATCAATGGGCATTATTATTTTTATTTAATGTTTTAATTATGTTCTTATAGTTTACTTTAATAACAAGGTGTTGCATCCATAGTCTTCATCTATCAAAATATTAGTGAGAGCTATCTTAGATTTATCATAGTTGTTAGTTTGGAGTTCCAAGTTCTCAACAAAAGTAACAACGATTTCTTCATTGTTGTTTCTTAGAACCCCACCACCACTTGACAAATCGGAATTACCTTAATAGGATATGTATAATTTCAACTTGAACCACCTAGAGTCTAGGGGTATCAAGTCATTAATATTCTTAGCTAATATTTCTTGAAATCCATGTTGTCAATATTTTCCTTAATGTCTCAATTGAAGGTAATTTTCTTTTCTAGGCCATGGTAGGAATTTTAGATCTTTTAATTTGGCAACATCAATATTCTCTTGAATGTTCTAGAAATAGTTTTACTAGAATTCTTAAGGCTTTATATTTCTCTCTAAAGATCTTGTTGTTACCTTTTTTCACACACTCCAATAGATGTGAGATAGGGAGAGCCATCATATTTCTATAATTGTGGGGTTCTTGAATTAAGGAATCCAACAAACAATCATCATTCTTGTGTCCTTAGGCCAAACCCAAGGAATGATTAACTTCTCCAAAATAGAATTCTTGATATTCCAAGCATTAGGGCACTCAAAATAGGTGGTTAATGGAGTCTTGCTTATTTTTACATAGGGTGAATATGCTGACCAAAGCTAAACATTTGATTTTTAGATTATCTATGGTGAAATTTTTCCATGACATGTTGGCCAATAAAATAAGTTAATTTTGGGAATAATATTATGAATCCATATTAGGTCATTATTGAAGTCAAGATTTTAATTGTTGACTAACAACATATGGCTAGTCAAGTGAAAAAATACATACCAAGAGGATTAGTGATCCAAATAATTCATCCTATTGATATGAAAATAGATAAAAACATTTTTTTTTATTTGAGCATTCAAATCCATAATATCTTCATTATCATGTATACGTTGTAGACTTCCATTTTTTTTTCCAAAATTTAGACCTCCCATTCTTTTGCCAACATTTCTTAATAAATTGCTTCCAAATATTCTACTTAGTTTTTCTTAATCCTTGCACAAGGTTATGGAATACCAAGTGGAACCTCAATGATCCATGGAGCTTCCCAAAATATGACTTTATCTACACACCCACCAACCATTTAGAACCCTTGCTAGTTGATGAGGCTTAACAATGTTATTCTAGCTAACAAAGCCAACTAGAAGGTGAGGGAAGGATGAAAGAGATGAGCATCTTGTCCCAAAAATAATTAGCCTTCATGATATTGCCCCCAATTGTTCATGTTCCTTATGAGTCTCCATCCCATTTCGGCTAACATGGACTTTTTTGTCTTTTTTTTTGAATCTCCATACCTCTAAAATGCTTGGGAAGGAAAGCCTTATCCCAAGCAACCAAAGATAGAATTTATTTATTTTAGTTTGTTCATAGGAATTATGTTTGATTTAAAAAAAAAAAAATTATCCACAAACTAATGAATTCTAAAAAGAGAGAGGAGGCACACATTCATACTTTGAAGAGAGGACTTGATTAATTGCAATTTAATAACATGATTGGGAAAAAAAAATCCAAGCAACAAATTATTTCTAAATTCTTTTTACGAGGCTATTCTGTTGTTGTCAATTCTTCCCAAGGAAAATGACATACAAAATAAGGTAGTATAGGACTTATTTAATTTGTATTCAATAATTTTGGAGTTTTTTCTTATTTATGTTGTATTCAATAATGTTGGAATTTGTTTTTTATAGGGTAGGCTTGGTTTTGAAGAATAAAATTCCACTTTTGTTCAAAGACAACCACATACTAAGTGAGGAATATTTTCTATCTTTTGCTTCCATGAGGAAGTTACACCAAGGTTCATGGTATCATCCATAAATTTCTAGTGGGAGTTGAGGCTAAGGCCAAAGCTAGGACAATATCCTTTAATAGGTCCCTTGTTTATATTAGAGGTGATATTTATTATATTATTATTATAGGTGCTATTTCAAATGAATTGAATGTTGATTAAATGGATGTCAGTATAATTATTTTCTATAGATATGTAATGGCATTCTTATTGTTATAGGTGCTATTTTAAGAGTTAAGTTATATTTTTGTGTTTAGTTTAAGTAGGACAATGATATTCTTATTGTTATTATTTTATATGTTGATGGCATATTATTTTTATGTAACAATAAGGATATGAACAAAGTGATTAAGTATTAGCTATTATTATAGTTTATCATAAAGAATGTAGAGATATATAATTTAATTATAGGAATTGGGGTGATCCCACAGTACTGGTTTACAATTTTTGGTCAAATTGGACACTGAAATAATTATTTCTAACTAAATCTTCACTTTTGGACACATATAGCGGCTAAAATGTGAGGAATTTGAAGATGATGCAAACTAGTGATTTGTGACATTTTGTCTGTAGATTCTAAATATATTTTTTTCAATTTTTTTGGAATCAGATTGCACTTCTTTTTCCATCTCCTTTGAAAACTAGTTTTTTTCATTAAATAACATTTTTAAGGAGTGATGCTCACTGTATACAACATAATTTCTTTTTCCATGAAGGATTAAAATTCTAATTTTTTTGAGTTTAGATTTGTTACTACGATATCTAGTGTTTCCAATTGGTCTCATAGTGTTTTATTGAATATTTTTTCCTTAATCAAGTTTCAAAGTTAAACCAATTACAATTCAAACATAGGCGGACCATATACAACATATTTTTTTTTGTATGTATCGAAATTCATTTTTTTTTGTTGGATCAAGGACTTCAATATCTAGCACACTCATATTTTTCATTTTTTTTTAATAGTTTGCTATTTTTCTACATGTGCAGAACAAAGAGCTTGATTTTTGATGAAAAACCTATGTTTAATAAAACTAAAAAAAAAATACATAATAAAACCAATGAATTCTAAAAAAGAGAGGAGGCCCACATTCATACTTTGAAGAGAGGACTTGATTAATTGCAATTTAATAACATGATTGGGCAAAAAAAAACCAAGCAAAAAATTATTTCTAAATTCTTTCTACGAGGCTATTCTGTTGTTGTCAATTCTTCCCAAGGAAAATGACATACAAAATTAGGTAGTATGGGAATTATTTAATTTGTATTCAATAATATTGGAATTTTTTCTTATTTATGTTGTATTCAATAATGTTGGAATTTTTTTTATAGCACAGGCTTGGTTTTGAAGAATAAAATTCCACTTTTGTTCAAAATTATTTTTTGTTCAAAGACAACCACATACTAAGTGAGGAATATTTTCTATCCTTTTGCTTCCATGAGGTAGTTACACCAAGGTTCATGGTATCATCCATAAATTTCTAGTGGGAGTTGAGGCTAAGGCCAAAGCTAGGACAATATCCTTTAATAGGTCCCTTGTTTATATTAGAGGTGATATTTGTTATATTATTATTATAGGTGCTATTTAAAATGAATTGAATGTTGATTAAATGGATGTCAAGATAATTATTTTCTATAGATATGTAATGACATTCTTATTGTTATAGGTGCTATTTTAAGAGTTAAGTTATATTTTTGTGTTTAGTTTAAGTAGGACAATGATATTCTTATTGTTATTATTTTATATGTTGATGGCATATTGTTTCTATGTAACAATAAGGATATGAACAAAGTGATTAAGTCTTAGTTATTATTATAGTTTATCATAAATAATGTAGAGATATATAATTTAATTATGGGAATTGGGGTGATCCCACAGTATTGGTTTACAATTTTTGGCCAAATTGGACACTGAAATAATTATTTCTAACTAATCTTCACTTTTGGGCACATATAGTGGCTAAAATGTGAGGAATTAGAAGATGATGCAAACTAGTGATTTTTGACATTTTGTCTATAGATTCTAAATATATTTTTTTCAATTTTTTTGGAATCAGATTGCACTTCTTTTTCCATCTCCTTTGAAAACTAGTTTTTTTCATTAAATAACATTTTTAAGGAGTGACGCTCACTGTATACAACATAATTCTTTTTTCCATGAAGGATTAAAATTCTAATTTTTTCGAGTTTAGATTTGTTACTATGATATCTAGTGCTTCCAATTGGTCTCATAGTGTTTTATTGAATATTTTTTCCTTAATCAAGTTTCAAAGTCAAACCAATTACAATTCAGACATAGGTGGACCGTATACAACGTATTTTTTTTTGTATGTATCAAAATTCATTTTTTTTGTTGGATCAAGGACTTCAATATCTAGCACACTCATATTTTTCATTTTTTATTTTTTATTTTCTATTTTTCTACATATGCAGAACAAAGATCTTGATTTTTGATGAAAAACCTATGTTTAATAAAACTAAAAAAAAATACATAATAAAGCCAATGAATTCTAAAAAGAGAGAGGAGGAACACATTCATACTTTGAAGAGAGGACTTGATTAATTGAAATTTAATAACATGATTGGGAAAAAAAATCCAAGCACCAAATTATTTCTAAATTCTTTCTACGAGGCTATTCTGTTGTTGTCAATTCTTCCCAAGGAAAATGACATACAAAATTAGGTAGTATGGGAATTATTTAATTTGTATTCAATAATGATGGAATTTTTTCTTATTTATGTTGTATTCAATAATGTTGGATTTTTTTTTTATAGGGAAAGCTTGGTTTTGAAGAATAAAATTCCACTTTTGTTCAAAATTATTTTTTGTTCAAAGACAACCACATATTAAGTGAGGAATAGTTTCTATCCTTTTGCTTCCATGAGGTAGTTACACCAAGGTTCATGATATCATCCATAAATTTCTAGTGGGAGTTGAGGCTAAGGACAAAGCTAGGACAATATCCTTTAATAGGTCCCTTGTTTATATTAGAGGTGATATTTATTATATTATTATTATAGGTGCTATTTCAAATGAATTGAATGTTGATTAAATGGATGTTAGTATAATTATTTTCTATAGATATGTAATGAAATTCTTATTGTTATAGGTGCTATTTTAAGAGTTAAGTTATATTTTTGTGTTTAGTTTAAGTAGGACAATGATATTCTTATTGTTATTATTTTATATGTTGATGGCATATTGTTTCTATGTAACAATAAGGATATGAACAAAGTGATTAAGTCTTAGCTATTATTATAGTTTATCATAAAGAATGTAGAGATATATAATTTAATTATAGGAATTGGGGTGATCCCACAGTACTGGTTTACAATTTTTGGCCAAATTGGACATTAAAATAATTATTTCTAACTAAATCTTCACTTGTGGGCACATATAGCGGCTAAAATGTGAGGAATTTGAAGATGATGCAAACTAGTGATTTGTGACATTTTGTCTATAGATTCTAAATATATTTTTTTCAATTTTTTTGGAATCAGATTGCACTTATTTTTCCATCTCCTTTGAAAACTAGTTTTTTTAATTAAATAACATTTTTATGGAGTGACGCTCACTATATACAACATAATTTTTTTTCCATGAAGGATTAAAATTCTAATTTTTTCGAGTTTAGATTTATTACTATGATATCTAGTGCTTCCAATTGGTCTCATAGTGTTTTATTGAATATTTTTTCCTTAATCAAGTTTCAAAGTCAAACCAATTACAATTCAGACATAGGCGGACCGTATACAACATATTTTTTTTTGTATGTATCAAAATTCATTTTTTTTTGTTAGATCAAGGACTTCAATATCTACCACACTCATATTTTTCATTTTTTTTTTTATAATTTGCTATTTTTCTACATGTGTAGAACAAAGAGCTTGATTTTTGATGAAAAACCCATGTTTAATATAACTAAAAAACAATACATAATAAAACCAAAACATATTAAAATTATATTTGTTGGATAGCTCATTTCGAGGACTACCATAATCCAATTGGGTCTGTGAAGTTTCCTCCATTTTCATCCTCAACTCGAGCTTCGAAGGGAAAATTTTGGATTTTTTTTGGGCCAAAGGGTGAGAAGGTGGGAGAAGGGGGGTTCGGGCGAACCAGGGGGGGTTTAAGCGAACCCCCTTTGAAAAAGGGTTTTTTCATTTTTTTTGTGGGAATGGTGGGCTCGAGGCATTTAGTGGGTTCGCTTGAACCAATGAGTTCATTCAAACCCCAAAAACCAATTTTTTTGGCATGGGGTCATTTTTTGCAACTTTTCCTTCCTCACTCGAATTGTAAACCACTTTTGTGGGTTTACCCATGGATAATAAGAGATATATCTCTAAAAAAAGAATATCAAGTCAAAATAAATTCATTTACTCTATATTTTAACATTTTAAAATGAAAGACTAATCTAGTGTGAGTTCCTATTCATATGATAACAATTTTTTTAGAACAATGTACTTGTAGGAGTTTATGGTGAACTCCTCAACATCCTAGGATCACCTACAAGACAAAATAACTTCCACAAGAGAGATGTGGAAAATATATCTTGCTATGATTAAGGATGCAAGAATGCAAAAATAGCAGCCACACTGAATATGATAATGTTCATTGTTAGATGCACATGGCAACTAAGAGGGGGTGAATCAGTTGTATACTTTTAAAACATCGAAAAAACTCATTAAAATTCAAATATACGTTATTTATTAAACCCTTATCCACCATTAAACCCTTAATATGCATTAACAAAATGTAAACATGTAAAGCAGTACTGCAAACACATCAAACATATAAGAGCACTAGATTTATGTGGAAAACCTACGAAGGGAAAAAACATGGTAAGGATTAGCTCACTAATATATGAATTGCAACACTTAATACAATAAGTCTCACTGCCAAGGGCTCATCGCCTAGAAAGATAAAGAAAGGCTCACTGCCAAAGGATTCACTGTCTAGAAGAAAGAAGAAAGAGGAAGGGGTGGCTCATTTCCAATTTGAACTAACAATGCATCTCTCATATGTCGAACGTATAGTTCCATTGAAGCACAAACAACTCATGAAACATATTGAAATATAGACACCTACTGCTCACTGCATTAGGAAGTCATAGGCATTAAGGCTCACACTCAAATCAACACACTTTATCACTTTCACATATTTTGCATCACACACACTTCACACACAATCCATACAACAATTCTTCTTGAATTTATACCCTCCATGACCTAAAACAATATAAATTAGGTTGGTCTTAATGAAACATACACACCCCAACCTGTATCACCAAATAGACTAGCACAAAAACTTCCAAAATATAAATAAGTGAAGCTAGACCATGCCACTATTAATTAGGACCCAAATCTACATAAACATGCTTCTCAACACTTCCTCAATCAATAACTATCCTCTGCAATTATCGCTAGGATGCCAGGTCAGATAACCTGCACTAACACTAACAAGCAACTCCAAACACACCTCTCAAGGTCCAAAAACATCTCATGGTCCAAACAAAAACACTCCACACTATTCATACAACATCTTAGAATACTCCAACACCATTTGAATATAATAAAAAACCACTACAACCTCCTGAAACTCAAGAACACCTTCATTATGTGTAACCGAATATATTGGTACAAACATCCAACACACCAAACAACCTTACGAAACAACTCAACACTTGAAAGTTCAAGCGAAGGTAGATACAAACATTATAAGAATGTTCCTAGATCTGCAACACCAGAAACTTCATTGTGTAGAAATTCAGAGCAATCTCATTTCTCTTAGACACCTTATTTTTCCAGATAGACATACTGTTAAACACCTCTTCCACTGTAGAACGATCCAAAACCTAAAACTCTGGATATGATACCTCTGAAAACCTCTAATCATCACATCCAAACCACATGAGCATATCTTCAACCATGAAGAAATGGGCAAAAAATTGAACACCACTATGTCACACTAAAATTTCTTTTATTTAAATTATCTTAAAAGCACTTGGAACCCAAGTTAACCAACTTCATTAGCAACATTACTAACACATTTTGAACACATCTACAATATCTACACAAATTTTCAACTATGATCCCCAAATATAAGTCAGTGGAACAAACTCTACAATTATACTGAAGTAGGACATCAATGACAACACGGACAACATAGTGTTGACATTAATACCAAAAACTCCAGACTTCCACAACTCCAATGCTAGGGGTTGACATTATCAAAACCAACAACATTACAATACTCTCTTCATACAAGGGGTTGAAATCAATGACAACACCCAAGCAACCCACAAACAACTCAAGCTTCCAAACTTCCAACATACATATGATGCCTTGCTTATATAGGCAAGGTGATGAATGGGATTAGACAAGATCATGACAAGTGTCTTAATACTATCACATGAGATAAATAAGTCATAACAACCTCAGACACAAGCATTAAATAAATTACAACTATATAAGATAAGTGACAACTAATACTTAACTAGAAAGATTCCTCCTAATTAATGCTAATTAGAAAGATACCCTCCTAGGACTTAAGTGGACTTAACAATGTACATATGACCTAGACAAGACTAGATAGGAAAAATACCTATTTACATCAACAACCCCCCTTAAGTAAAACAAGTAGGGAGTAGATTATTATGAAAATGACACAAAGATGGGTCTTGGCTACGAGGCCATGTGAGTTACCCATGTACAAATGCAAATGCAATCTCTCACAAACAGAGAAAAGGAGAAAACCCAATGGGACAAAACTCCTCCCCAAAAGAGATAAATATAATAGTGATATCCATCACAAATCTAATCAATCTACATCCACACAAAGGATGAAAAGAGAGACCACACAACCCCCCGATAATGAGATAACCTACTACAAAAAGAAGCACTAGAAGCACACTTGTGGAGTAACATTGAAATCCTTAATCTGACAAGCAAAGGAAAGATAATTTTGTTTGCTAGAACCATATTAGAATCACTCAAGGACTCAGGTTAGAATCATGATAAAGAAATAGTAGACCTGATGCCTAGGAATACTCAAAAACTCACAAACTAGCACAACTCTAGAATCTATGAAGAAACAGTTTATTGACAAAGGATCTAGAAACTGAAATGAAGTGCAAAGGTCAAAATTACACCCTCCCAATTGTTAAAACATCCAAGTACTCTCCAAAACACCCTTTGAGGAAAAACAGTAATAACGATCAACCTAGGACAAATAGAAAAAAAGGTGCATGGATGGCAATGCAAATCTCCCCTATACCTTTCCAATGCTACAAGAATCACAAAAATCAAAGATCATGGAAAAAAGTTATGAGCTCGAAAGTTGCCATAAATAGAGATATGACTTCAACTAGAAATAAATGCTACCAAACAATAAAATTATTGAAAATAACCTACATCACTACAAAATTCACAGTGCTAACTTTTTGATAATATCTCGCTAGCAAAATTTTGCCTCCTGGATTGCAAGTTATGAAAGAAAAAAAAAAGGCCTATAAAAGGCACATATGCAAACTAAGGCAAAAAACTACCCCGCTATGGTTGGTAGCTAGTTCACCATATGAACACACACTACATAAATGGTTAAAAAGACTCATTTCCTAATGGCGATAATGCTGCTGGAGTGGGTGGTTGGGGGGTGGAGGGCCAAAGGCTACGCAACCCAAGGCTTAGCCCCTTGTGGTTAATATGGCCACAACCTTTAACCTTTGGCTATCGATGTTTACACAAAGTGCTCGAAGGTTTAAACATTGATAAAAAAAACTTTATAAAAAGTTAAAACCTATTGAAATAAATGATTCATACCCTTTGTTGTAGATGATGTGACAGGCGATATAGTTCACAAAGATTTGACCATACATAAGAGAATATTCCTACATAATATGTCAAATACACGAAATGAACAAGTACTAACTACATAGACTTGACACGATTTGTAGGATGTATAGTTGTATGGCCACATACAGATTTTTATGACTTAATTTCTTTTCTCATGCCCTAACTAAAAGTGTCAGATTTTGACAATTTGGTAGTCAATATTTAGTTTCTTGGGCCTCCTAGACACAATGGCAAGGTTGGTTTGGACCCAAGTTTTCACCCAAAATGCTTCAAAATATTAGCTACCCCCCAAATCTAGCAATTGAAACCCTCAATCAAACCCTTGCAGATCTAACAAAATATGATGTAAATTGATGAAACGAAAGCCAAATTTGACTTTCTTTGATGCCCTAGCTTCAATGGTGAGGTTATGAAGACCCCAATTTACACCCAACAAAAAATTCATGCCAAGGTTTGTCCCTTAGATTTGGGAAGAAAATCTGCAGCATCGAAGCTTTGATACCATGAGGGAGTTTATGGTGAACTTCTCAATACCTCAAGATCACCTACAAGACAAAATAACTTCCACAAGAGAGATGTGGAAAAAATATCATGCGATGCAAGAATTCCAAAATAACAGCTACACTGAATATGACAATGCACAAATGGTGTCTTGCTTATATAAGCAAGGTGATGAATAGGATTAGACAATATCATGATAGGTATCTTAATCCTATCACATGAGACAACTAAGTCATAACGACCTAGGACACAAGCATTAAATAAATGCCAACTAGATAAGATAAGTGACAACTAATGTTTAATTGGAAAGATTCTCCCTAATTAATGCTAACTAAAAAGATACCCTCCTAAGACCTAAGTTGACTTAACAATGTAAATAGGACCTAGATAAGACTAGATAGGAAAAATACCTATTTACACCAACAATACTTATTGGTGTAATTAAATATTTAATTACACTTTATTAAGTTTACTTAGGTCCTAATTAGGTTTTACCTTTAGGTTTTTTCATATTACTTTATAAAAGCAAGTTATCTCATGTAATTCTTAATTCCCAATAATATTATTCGCACATCTTTATGCAAATTGCTCTTGCATCTTTGTTTTTTCTCCTTGTAGAAGGTTAATCCAGGTTTTGTAGGTGATCTTGGTATTATAGAGTTTATTGGAAACTCGAACCTGGTATCAAAGCACTGATCTACAAGCCCCTTCTTAGATTTGAGAGAAATTCAATCAAAGAGTTTTTTTGGGGGGATCCTCAAAGTATCAACCTTGAGCAATTTTTTGGTGCATTTTGAATAAAAAACGGGCAATATATTTTTCTTCGTGTATTTTTGAGAAAAAAAATATTCTGGGTTTTATTTAAAATCACAAAATACCATCTAGGTATTTGCTAGATTTTATAGACAAAGAGCTAAACTTGCAGAAACAACTCTCAAACTTTTGGCTATTTTTCTTGCAAGTGAAGCTTTTGATTTTTACCAAATTTTCATGTTCTGCTTTTTGAATTCAAAAACGCTTTTTGGGTTTTGTTGGCAACACCAAAATACTATCTGGGTATCCATTATTTTTTGCATGCAACAAGTAAATTTTTCATAAATCAAATTAGAAGGATCGTGTCTACATTGTCGACTGACAAACTTTACCCTTTTTTATCAAAAATTCATAACTTGAGTATACGGTGTCCATTTTTCGAAAACTTTATATCGTCAAAAAGTTGATTTCATCCTTTATGCAAATATGAGATCAATTATTTTCATGGAGGTAGATTTGAATATTAATTGTTGCATGCAATATTTTTTTTTGCATGCTTTATGTTTTCATTTTCTCTTTGATTTCTGCATGTTTTGCATACTCTCTTTTTACAATCTTGAGGTATTGTAATAAATGAACTTTAATAAAGTTCCATAATGGGGGATTTTTGCATAATAATTTGATTAAAGTGTAGTCACATGTTATGCACTTTGATCCCATCTTCATATTGATGAAAAATCACATGAGTTGTATCTGGATTCTATAGTTTCTTTTGGCCACAATCTTGCTCATAACTTGACACATTTTGGTTCGCATCAGTTCATGTCTCAGATTGAGAGCCTATGGTTAATGATCATGAATAACATCAGATTCTCATATGATCACATCTCAGATTGAGGGTAATTTATTTTATGGTTAATTTTCCAAAATATTCATTTTACTTGCTCCTATGGATCAATTTTAGTCATAGTTCGACATCGACATTGAGATACACATAGCTTCCAAATTATTTCATCATATCTTTCCATCTTATGGGGGGCCATTTCTTATGTATCTATGCGATGGATGGTGTACTTGGGAGTCTAATGGAGTCTATCTTTCATCACTTGGTTGCATTCTCTATTTCTTTTGCATTGCATATGTACATGGGTACCTAAAATGGCCTTGTAGCCGAGACCTATTCATGCTTTCATGGACCTATCCTTGCATTATTTGCATGTTTCTTATTCTCCCTAAGTTGCATTTAAGGGGGGTATTGGTGTAATTAAATATTTAATTATCTTTATTAAGTTTACTTAGGTCCTAATTAGGTTTTACTTTTAGGTTTTTGCATTTTGCTTTATAAAATCAAGTTATCTCATATAATTCTTAATTCCCAATAATATTGTTTGCACATCGTTTATAAATTTCTCTTGCATCTTTGTTTTTTCTCCTTGTAGAAGGCTAATCCAGGTTTTGTAGGTGATCTTGGTTTTATGGAGTTTATTAGAAACTCTAATAGTACTAAGGTATAGGATGCAAAAGAAGGAAATTGTAATGTTCTATATAATAGTATTTTAGAAGCCTAATGCATACAACAATTTATATAAGACCAAATATTGCCCTAGAACTGAGAGTTCTAAGTAGGTTTATGTCTAGTCTATGAAAATAATAGTGGAATGAATAATGAAAAGGGACTTTAGATATCTTTGTGGCACTTTAAATTATTCTCTCACACTAAGGATGGGCTAATTCAGTAAGGATTTGAATATTTATTAGCTTATTTATACAGATTGAATTGGTTACATTAAAGGGATTTTTAGTGGCCATATGCCACCATTTGACTATTTATATTACTTTTGTCCCCTTGATTTGGTGATTCAAAATTATTTATCTATAAAAATTTAATAGATTTTCTTTAATTCTAAACTAAAATACCTCAAGTTATAAATTTTAATTCTTTAAGATGGACACATATCATGCTATTATATATACAAATTTGGGCTCTAGAATATTCCTATTTTATTAGGGGCTATATTTCATTTATTTACTTGCCCTATTGAACAATATATTTGTTTAAAAGTTATGTGTTGACGCAGAATTTTGCATGTAGCAACAGTCTCATGGGAAACTTAGCTATTGGGAGACATTGTGCGCTAGCTAAGTGACCTCTGGGATTTTTCCAAAGTCGGCTCTTCGTTTAGTGAGGGGAGTATAAGGTTAGAAAGATAGCGAAAATATAAAACCTACACTATAGGCGATGTGCCAAAATATTAGACAAATTCACCAGAGCACAGTGTAGAATGCAGAGGCCCGAACCACTAAATTGTTGTTCATTAAGTTAGTTTTCTCAAAAGCACTTAAAATGTAAGAATACCCTCTAATTTGCATAACACAATCTTAGCATAACATTAGCTAACATAGAAGAGTCGAAGAAACATGATCTATATTCATTGAGCTATGAAGGATTACAAAAGCTGAAGAACAAGCATTCATACAATAAAAGAAGATAACAACACAGACCAATAGTTTCACTAATATGCATGAAAAAATAGAAAGGACGAACTTATTTGGCACAGTCTCGAGTCTTCAAATTAAATAAAACTATTACAAAAGGCCTTCTTCCCAGTGCTCGAGATTTTTTGCAACTTAATCAAAAACCAAATAAAGAGAAACATGGTCGTATTTATAGGCCGGTCCACTGCCTGAAATGCACCAAGAGAAAGAAAACCATGAAGAGAGACCGACGACCCAGATCACCTTGAGCCGCCGCAATGAACATCGATTGCCCAGGAGCATGACAATGAAGCCACAACAAGGAACGAAAAACCATGCAACAACAAAAATAAACACACGGTGCCATAGAAGAAAACACAGCAGTAGGCGAGTACAATAGGGGTAGCAACAACTCCAAGGTAGTCGCCGCAACAACAACTGCCATGTGTCGCACAGACGGGGCCCGATAAAAAGATGAAGGGACGTCCAATGAAAAGCTCCGAGAGGGAGCCACATGGAGTGCGTTGAGCGAAAGAAAGTACAAGGTGGGCCCAGTTTGGAAAGTAGCCAGAGAAAGCCACGTAACACGCAGTCGGAGATCAGTGAAAAGCAAAGGGACATAAAATCAGAAAGCTTCGCGAGGAGGCCACGTGGAGCATGCCGAGGGCAGTGAGCATTTGAAAGGTAAGGCGTAGTCGCAAAGGTAAAAATAAAACCATAAAGGCCTGGTATTTTTGTTGAACAATTTGGTGACTCACAGGGGCATTTCGCTCGCAGAATGAAGGACCCTAGAAAATTTGGTTCAACATCCCAAAACTGCTCATAACCTCGAGAGGGAAGCCTATAGATTGGTCCAGACTTCATTTGATGGAGTAGATAGAGCTCACAGATTCTCATGAGCTAGCCTAAGATCGATAATTGCCTTGAAAGACAATCAGCTTGATACCTTCATTTCTAATTCCAACTGGAAGAAAAGTTGTGCCATTTGATGCACGATCCCCTCAATTTCTTCTACGGTCAGAGATTGATCAAAATATTGGAAGACAAAAAGGTCTTGCTTCTTCTCTTTGATCATAGCAAAAATGTGTTCCACACCCACTATCACCTGATCAATAATGAAGGGTGAAGGGAGGCCTCTCTAAGTTAAGCGAGAAAATTTCACCCGCATGTCACTGGTAATATGGTTTAGCCGAGCCCTACATTCTGCTACCTATTGAACAACCTCATGCATAGAGATGAGGATACTTATGCCAATGGCCACCATTGTTTGGTCCTCTATTCCCACACCACTCAAAGCCTCATCAAAAGCTGTATACAGCTTGCCCAATAAAATCCTTGCCTCCAGAACTTTTGTCAGAAGTTGCCTCCTGAATCTGCTGTATTGTTTCACCTACTGTTCCACAAAGGCTAGTTGCTTGTGCCATAAATTTTAAAGTGGGCTGAAGAGTAAGGCACAATTCCTTCACCTTGTCCTAGTATGATGCATACAACTCTTTGGAAATCTCCAACGAGCTCATCTGGGGTGCAAGAGGTTGGGTCTTTAGGGTTGCCAACTCTGCTTCTCTGCTGCTTAAAATCGTGTTAAGCTTTGACAAGTTTCTGTCCAAAGTGGAAACCTGCTCTTTTAGAGTGGAAACCTCTTTCTCTTTTTCTTCCAGGCCAATTCGGTCTGCTTTGCCTTTTGAGTTTCCAACTCCAAGGTGGCATTCATCTCATTAATTTCAGCATCCGTGCTCTGTCGAAGCTCCTTCATTCCTTCACCTAGCTACACAGATGCAGTGCATAGTTTTTCTTCACTTGCTCGACTTTGCTCAACTTCCCGCTGAAGAGTTGGAATGATCTCTGTGCTCATAACTTGCAGCTCCTTGATTTGACTTTTGAAGGTGCTCCTCTCCTTCTCCAAGTGACTTATTTCATTCTCCTGGGCTTTAAAATTGTTTACCTAGATGTCGACCTTACCCCCGAGCTCTGCTATCTGATCATCCTTTTTCTTCGCCTGGCAGTTAAGCTTGAGGTAATTGGTGGTCATGATTTTTTGGGTCTCCTCCATTAGCTCAACCTTATCTCATGGGCAGGCTTGCTGCAAGTCTAGTCCGATAACATTTAAAGAGTAATCAATTAGTAGCATTTCTCCTACCGATTTAATCACATCGGGAGTGATTTTTGCAAACATCAAGGAATTTTGACTTTCATTGAATACAATTTGCAAGAGAGGCTTTGCTTTCCTAGTTGCATCCTTTTGTTTTCTTTTATTGATATGTTTGGCTCGACCGCTCTTGTTTGCATCGACTTGTGAAAAATATTCCTAGGCAGGGATACCCAGGCCACTAGCAAAAGGGAACTCCTGAGGGATGACCATCGGGAAAGACAACATACTCAATGCATCAGAAGTTTTGCTAGGCCTCGTTATAATGGCCGGGGAGAATGGCAGAATGAAATGGCCACTTGCAGAGGGTGATAGTACGGTGTAAGGAAAAAATCAAGATGCACCAACTGTAGGGTTGGGCCTTAGGGATAAGAATTGCTGGCTCGTGAACCCAATACTTACACCAAATTATGTTTCGGGTAAGGGATGGAAAGCAGAGGATGAAAGTGGGATACCAGGAGGGGTAAGACTTGACTGCCCAGGATATCCAGCAGCAGAGAAAACTAGCGCAGATAAAAAAATAGGGGCAAACGAAGAAGAAACTAGAGACATGGTAGAGAGAGAAGAGGGAGGAAAAGTTACCTAAGGCTTGTGAGGAGCTGCACACATTTTAATTGCTTCCTCCGTCGGCCGCTCTTCTTCTCCATCAGACTCTTTGGTTCATTGCCGCTTTTCCTTCGGATAATCATCAAGGTCAACAATGACCCGCCTCCAACCATTGGTAGTCCTTACCCGCTTCCTTGTTGATTTAGAGGAGCTGGATGGCTCCGATGTTTGTGCATGTGAATCCTCCTCTTGCATAGGCTATTTACCAGTATCTTTCTCATGCATTGGATTCTCGACAATGGCAAGGGGATTCTGAGTTACTTCCTCCCCAGGCTCCGTGGCGATCTGTTCCCTTCTATAATGTTGCATAGATGTTGAATGGTTTGGAGACCTTTCCATGTCTGGATACTCCCTCTCCCAAATATCATCAAATCTTTCATTAAGGGCCACCTCTTCATGAAGCTTGTTGGTTTCCAGAGTCTGCTGGCGGTATATCCAAAAGTCTTGAATCTTCTTGGACGTCCAATTGAGCTTATTCAATTGGGTGCATAGGGACTGATTGATCTTCTACCTTGGGTTGGCTTTCCCCGTGATGTAGTAAAAGTTTAGTTATGGCAGTCACTCATCCACAATAGGAAAATATTCAAGGCCTACATATAAAATTAGTTCCCCCACCTCAATATTTCTCCGAGGGTCCCAGAAAGGCCAAGGCAAATGTGGGATTTTGAGTGCCAACCCCTGATAAATTATTTTTAGAGTTGTAATGCTAGGTGTTATTTATCAAAACCAACTCGAGATGACCCAACTTTGAAAGAAGAATCTCTGAACTATCAATCTTCGAAGTCCTTTTCTTGATCAGCGACACATAACCAAATATGATTGGCAGCAGCAAATAGAAGGTCAAATTTCCCCCCCCCCCCAGTAATCATTATCAATAGTACATATCTGCCTCATTGCTTCTAGGGCCAACACTCTGTCGAAAAGAAAACGGGGGAGTCGAAAGGGCTCCTGGGTGAAACCTCGCATGCAAAGTATGGTGAAATCCATGCTAAAGAACCAATCATAGGGCGATACAAGCTTTCCCAACCAGGAATTCTATCAGGGTGATATGCGTGCGGTCATATTGATGCCAACTCCATCCAAAGCCCGTAGAGTTGGGGCCAAGAACGAATCCGAAAATGCATAGTAATCAAAGGTTTTCAACATGATAGGAGTCCATGTCGAAACTGGCTTCCTCAAGCCACCCTCATAAAAAATAGCCAGAGACATAAATGTTGAAAAAGTAATTTGGATTCTAGTGTAATATCAAGTAGGTCAGGAAAGAGGAATACCTGAACCTAGAACCAGCCTAGAATTCTTGCAGCTGTTGCCAAAATCCATCACTAATAACTCTTGTAAAATCTAGGAGCGGAGCCTCATGATTCTTCCTCAACATAAAGCTGAGGCACATTTGAAACTCAATAACGTGTTTTTCTGTATCCAGACCACACACCAGTGCCAACATAGAAGCCACAAAAGAAGACCCACCTCTCAGAGCCTTCAGACCAAAAGGGAATTTGGGCGGTGCTAAATTACTTGTCGACTGATTAATTTCAGAGCAGTAAAATTGCTGTCCCTTTTGGAGCCCTACCCACTTCTCATGCATCCTATTCACTTCAAAAATCTCAACATCCTAGGTCAAAGGGAGCAGGACGCACAACATATCCTTAATAGCTTCAGGGCTGACGTCCACCCTGAAATTAGTGCGGCTTATTACTCTAGTGTCCGGGTCAAAATGTGTTGTGCATGCTGCCATAATTTCTGGGCAAGGGTGTACCAAGGGAACCATGTACTATGAAAGCCCACATAACCATAAACGCTTGTTGAAAGGGTCTACTACATTCTTCATTTTCTCACATGCAGCCTCCCTAAGGCTCTTAGGATTGTGGGATAGCTCAGGATCAAATACGTTATCCAATCCTCTACAACTAAAGCTTGATCTCTATAAGGAATTACATTTAGTATTCTCTGGTCCACCTGATTGGTGAAAGACCAACAAGGCTTTGTGGGGATGCCTGGAGTAGCATAAGACTCCTTGTCATAGAGCTACACATAGGGCGCCCTCCTCATTTGCTCGACTATACTTGCTAGGGCCATGGCCTGTGTTAGGGTTTATGCAATCTTAGCCATTTCGGTATTCGCAAGAAATTTTTCTTAAACTTTTGCAAATGACTTAGCTTTCTGAAAAATTCTTCCTCTCTTGTGAATTCTTTAGCTGTTTTATCCTTAGATAACTCCTTGCAATAAATGTGCTCTGCATGCCTAACGTGCCATTTGATCTTCATGAAAAATGACCGAGAAGGGTACGTGCTAGCCATTCATACCTAGTTGCCATATGCGTGAACAGTTTTTCGTGCATGCGAAAAGATCACCAACCTACCAAATCGCCCTCCACATTTAAGAGATATTTTTGCGCGAGGTGGCACCTGATTTTTTTCTTGAACAACAAACCAAGACAACCTTGCAAAAACTCATCCACAGGCTTTATGCATTTATTGATTTTATTGAATGTACCTAGGTGCATCGCCAAACAACTTGTCTTTAAGATTTGCCTTGATTTGGATGGGACAACGACTCCTTGTGTTGGCACCTGGCTAACTTCTAATGAATTCGACAACCTGAACAAAGCAAGTTGCAACTATACTTGTATATTCCCATCACCTCACACATCACAACACTGGAAATGAGGCTTGGCGACACACTTCGGCTCAGTCGTAATTATGGCCTACCTTGGTTGGCGAACCCCGACTAGTCTATAAATAAGACTCATCAGCATGGAAAATCACAATGTTTCCTAGAATTCCTGGCTTAGCAAGCTTTTCTTAGCTTAGTAATTTCATTTTTCTAGCCAGAATAGAAAACAACATGGAAACACCAATAAGGTTAGTTTGAAAGAAGACTCAGGCTACCTTCTTAGGCAAAATTAGGTGCAGGCGCCTAAAGCGCATGACAGGTGTGAAAAACCTACTATATGTGAAGGCAATTAAGTGGGTTTTGGGTAAATATTACGTAGAGTTTAAGGATCAATACCGGGTAAAACTAGCATATGCTCCCACTTTGTCACCTCGCTGCTAGACATTAGCGTTTCCAAGCGCAAGATCTTAAAGCTAACGAAGTGGGTTTTCCCTCGACGCTACCTCGAAGGACTGGAGTAGATCATGTGTGCGACTCAATTTGATCGTGGGATCCTTTCGGTTCGTAACATTTGTTTGCTGCAATTGCATGGAGGACCTGTTCCAACCAGGCCCTTCCTCTTCGACTTGGAATTGGAGACTCATGAGGAGCATCGTGCCAAGGTCCACGCCAACTGCTACTTCCTCATGTGGGTGCATTATATTGAACCATTCCAAAACCTCCAGTGGTATGGGGATTTTGAAGGAATGGTGTTCCTTGATCTCGCGCCACCTGTTGCTGCAATTGCCGATCCCTCCCACTGATAATTTGAGAATGAAAATGATCCCCAATTTTTATTTTTCACCTTTGAGCTCTGCCTCATAGCGGACATATGTATATATCGATACAAGGCCACTGGCCTCTACCTTTTATAATGTAAATTTATAGCCAATATATATAATATATGTTTTTCAAAAATCTTGGCTCATTTACAATATTCTTTTCAATTTCTTGCACCATTTCTACCATTTCATAAAGCACTAAGAAAACCCAAAACATTAAAGCAGAAAAAATAATTACATATTTACAATTTAGACAGTCTTCACACAGACATAATTAATGATTTTTTTAAAGATGTATTCCATTAACTGGAATACTTAAGGTGTTACCTACTTTGTCTTCCAACTCAAAAGAGTTGAACTATTTACACTGGGTAATTTTGAAAGGCCCTTCCCAGAGGTTGTCGAATTTTCTGTGCTGGTCGAGCATTGCTCCGTGCTCATTGAACTTGAGCACCAAGTCCTTGCATTGTAACTCTTGATCTGACGCCTTTTTATCAAACCATTTCCTTACCACCTGTTGGCGGCTATTCATCGCCTCAAGGGCATGCTCTCTTCTTTCTTGTACCTCGAGTAGCTCAGAAAACCTTACCTCCATTGCTCCATTTTGTTCAATCTCCAAAGATTTAAGCAATTGCAGGGGAGGGATTTCTATGGCAATAGGAAACAATGCCTCTTTCCCGTACACCATCTCATAAGAAGATGTCTTTAGTATCTCCTTGGGTGTGATTCAATCTGCCCATAGCACTGTCCGGAGGTTCCTATGCCATTCCTTTTGGTGTTCCGAGCCTATCTTCTTTATTAACTTGATGAGGTTTTTGTTTGTAGACTTTGCAAGGCCATTCCCTTGGGGATAATAGTTCGAAGAGGTTTTCAGGAAAACCCCATACTTTAATGCAAATTGGCTCATCTTTGAGCCGAGGAATGCTTTGGAATTGTCATAAATGATTGTTTTTGGCGGGCCAAATCTGGCTACCAACTCCTCTAGGAAGTTAACAATCTCCACTTCTGTTGCATTTTTTAATGGCACTGCTTTCGCCCGCCTAGTGAAGTAATCCATTGCCGTCAATATTCATTTGTGTCCGACTGAGGAGAAAGGATTAATCATCCCAATGAAATATAAACCCCATTGAGCAAAAGGTTCTTCTACTACTATAGGCCTTAATGGCATAGCAACATTCTTTCTCTTTCCGACATGAAACTAGCATTCATTGCAAAAAAATTGCATCATTGAAAAGTGTTGGCCAAAAATAACCAGCACATATAATTTTAATTTCCATGGTCCTTGCAAAAAATTTTCTTCCAACTGGTCTATTGTGGTATTGATCCAATATTTTCTTGGCCTGCTCCTCATTTACACACCTTTGTAGGAAGCCATTAAAATTTCTTTTAAACAGGACACCCTTCAAGAGAACATAATTGCTATTTTGTAAGCGATAGAAACACCTTTTAAAAGAAGGTAGATTGATCGGATACCTTCCTATTTGCATGAAGTTTATTCTATCTTCAAGCCAGTCACCTTGAGAAATTTCTTCGTTTAATAACACAAGTTCTGGAGCCTCAAGCTCTATTGTTGTTTCACTGTTTTCAGTGAGATACTCGCACAGTCCCTTTCCTTTGACAGTCTTGACAGGTCTGACTTCAATATCATATTCTAGGATCTTGGTGATCCAATTATCTCTCTTCTCTGTGATTTCTCCCTCCATGATATACTCTCACACACTAGGATGCGGTATGCAAACGATCACCTTATTGTATGATATCAAATACTAGAACTTCTTAAGTCCTTTCATAATTGCAAAGGCCTGCTTTTCTACAAAGTTGTACTTCACCTCATATTCTTTTAAGGTTCATGAGTAGAAGGCAACAAGGGACTCCCTTTTATCTATATCATCTTTTTGCATGATTACAGTGGCGATGCTGTTGCCACCACCAAAAACGTACGTAATAAAATCCTTTGATAGGTCGCGATTTACCAACACAGGGGCAAAAGAAATAGCCTCATTTATAAGCTCAAAAGCTTTTCTAGCCTCCACCATCCACTTGAAAATCTAGTCTTTCTTTAGCATTAAGGTAATTGGCTAAACGGTCCCTGCAAAATCTGTAATGAATCGGCTAATGAAGTTGACCTTACCCAGAAATGACTGCACACCCTTCTTGTTGACAAGTAATGGGAGCTCCTAGATCGCATCAAATCTTTCAGGATCAATGGAAATGCCCTCTTTAGAGACAACATACCCCAATAACTTCCCTTGGGGGACTCCGAACGCACATTTCTTCGAGTTTAAAGAAATCCTGAATTCCTGGCACTTTTGGAAGACAAGCTCCAAATGATCAAAGTGATCATTAGAAGATTTTAAAAATACTGTCAAATCATCTAGAGAGATGAGTATAATTTTGTGGATCAAATCCTTAAAGGCAATATCCATGGCTCTCTGAAAAGTGGCTCTGACATTCAAGAGTCCAAAAGGAATTTTGGCATATACATAAATTCCCCACTTGGTGGTGAACGCTGTCTTGTGTTGGTCCTCTTCCTCTACCCAAATTTGGTTGTAGCCCAAAAATCCATCCAACATTGAAAACATTTCAGAGCCTGCTACGGTTTGTAGAATTACCTCCATTGAAGGCAGGGGGTAATGATCCTTTAAGGATGCTCTATTCAAGTCTCAAAAGTCTACACACAGTTGTATGTCTCCATTTTTTGTTCGAACAGGTACCAGGTTTGACACCCAAGTGCTATGTTTGATCGAAAACACTATTCGAGATGCGATCAATTTATTCAACTCCTGTGACATGAGAGATTCTATCTTTGGGTTCACAGGTCTCTATCTTTGATGGACTGGCTTCACACCTTCTGACAAATCAATTGTATGCTTGGTGATCTTGGGATCGTATCCTTTAAGATCATCATATGACCAAGCTACTACACTCGGATATTCTTCACAGAAATGCCTTAGTCTATCTTTATTCTTCTAAGAAAATTCTTTCCCGACCTTGATCTTTTTGTCTTCCCTGATATGCAAATCGGTGTAATCACCTTTCTCAACCACGAGCTTCCTTTTGTCTCTTGTCACGTCATCAAAATAAAATAGGCTCTCTAGAGTGAGTAGGCCTCTCGAAAGCTTGTTGGATTTTAGCTGGATAATTTGATCCCCATAAGCTTCGGCAATCTTCAGTTGTAGCTGATTGGAAAATTCTCTAGATGACTAGAGGAATGATGCAATATGAGCATCGCTATTGAATACTTGCCAATCTTGATTGTTATCTGGAATAGTGGGTCTTTCAATTACCCTCACCGCATGCTTATTTCTTAATAATTCGGAGGCCGGTTCAAACTGAGCACTGATAGTCGCCATTCTGCCGGCTTTAAAGTTCTTCTCCCTTGGTATAGACTGAATATTGAATGCCTCAAAGTTGTCAATAAGATCCCAGACTCTATGTCGATAGAATCGCATACGAATATTCTTTGCAGCAGATATTCCATGGATTTGTTTGACCACCAACTCTGAATCTCCGAACACACTTATTTTCTTTGCACCCATTTGTTGCGCAAGGCTTAAACCATGGACCAGACTTTCATATTTTGCTTCATTGTTTGAGAACGCAAACTAGAAGCGATACGACCTCAAGGTCTTTTCTTTGGACAAGGATATCAAACAAATCCCCGCTCCAGCTCCTACTTTACATCTTGCGCCATTGAAGTACAAAGTCCATATTTCTGAAGATTGTTCACCTCCAGGGTCCTTAGTAACTTTGGGCATAATCTGCCCCTCTTCATGTATAACATAGGTTACGAGACCAGTTGCATGATGATTCCCAAAAGGGTTTGTATCAATAAATTCTTTCAACAAATCTTCATCTTCCTTTCGGGAGCTAGTAGCTTCTTCTTCCAGAAATTCCACGTTGAACCTCTCTTCCTAAGTGACTGAAGTATGTGTTGCTTCAAAGTTGAGCAGGGCCTCGTCAGTAACATGCTCAGAATGCAAAGTTTTTGACAATATTTTTATCTTGGCTCCATGTTTGGTCCTTAAAATCAGGTGTGACTAGTCCAATGCTAGATATCCTCCAAAATTTGTTGTGAACTCTCAGGACAAACAAATCCCAAATAGAGGAGGAATATCAATGAGTACGGTATCCTGATTTATAGTGATACTAGGGTAGACAAACAAAGTCATAGGTAATCCCTTGATTACCCTAACGGTATCAACCTTATTTCCATCTAGCTGCATGACTTCTTTGTTCAAAGGCTCATATTTTAAACCCAAAGCATCAACTACTTGCTTTGGCATGATGGTGGTGCTAGCACTAGAGTCGATCATACAATTATGTAACAACTTGTCACCAATAATAAGTGTTAGAAAAAAAGGCTTAGGTTCAGGCTTACTTTCTTTTTCGGACTCGAGCTTCTCCTCCGGTTGAATTGTTAACACTTTATCCAGGTCCAGCCTGGATAGTTTCTCTTCATTGGGTTGGCTAGGCACCTTTGCATCTTCCTCTTCAGCTAAAGCCTATTGTAGTAATACCTTCTACTCTGGAATAGCCAAGATGTCCCACAAAGAAGCATTGGCAGATGAATTTTTCAGTTGTTCCACCATGTTGAACTGCGCTCTCAACTGGTGAGTCACATTTTCTTGCTCTTTAGGTTTCACAATTGACATGGGCTTCACAGTTGGTGTGTTCAGCTATTTGGCAACAACAGGGGTGATCGTAGGAGCCTTTGCCTTTGGAGGAAGTGAATTCAGAGAGCTAGGAATAGCCGCTATAGACTATGGTGGAATTGGCAATAGGCCTGCCGATGGGCTAGGCGTCGACTGAGATGAAGCATTGGTAGGCAAGGCTATTAAATCTCTAGTGAATCTATGCTTTGAATGCATGTTGTAGTCAGATTGCACTCGGGACACTTTATCCATAGGGATGTCATTTGGAAACACTGAATCTTCTCCTTCCATCCAAGAAAAGAGAGCTTGGTTTGGAACAATGTTTGACTCTTGCTAGATAAACATCCCCTGCATCTGAGCAACGAGGACAACATTGTCCATTTGCTGTGAGGCGTATGATTGGTTGATGAGGTCAGGCGTGCCACCTTGGCTACGCTGGTCTATGATTTTTTGTTTCAAGTTTCCCCGCGGACAATTTCTTGGCATGTGCGCATCATTGCAAGGAAAGCACCATGAATTGGCGTTTTCAACTAAGTTGTTTTGTCAAACCACCAGCTCTTTATTCGAATTTGGATGAACGATCTACATTGGTAGGGTTACCAGAACCACTTGGTTACTCGGCTGAGATGAAGCATTTCCGTGTGACCTATCTTGCCACTGATTTGATTGGTACGAAGGTTTTATGCCTTGGTAATTCTGGTATGCCAGCTTTTGATAGCTATATTGGTGCCGCTTCATGGTAGTTAATTCATTAGTCATGGCCTTCATCTATTCTCTCATCTTATTCATCTCAACCATCAGGGGGTTAGGCACCGAAGCTACACTCGGAGCCATTTTGGGGTACACATACATAGACTGGGGTGGAGTTGTAGGAGTGCTAATGGAAGGAACTTTAGCTTCTATGGCATTGCAATCTGGAAAAAATGGTATTATCGGTCTCAGTGCCAACTTCCCAGCAGCGATCAGGTTATTTTCTGCAGTGACAACCAAGGCATAAGAATCGGGTAGAGTTTCCCCGCCAAGAGCCTTAAGCATCATGGAGATATCGGTGTTGATCGACTTTAGGTAGAACATGAACGCTAAATCCGGAGGTGGTCGGTTGCCAACAGGTACTCTTTGCCAAGTTGAATGAAATCTCGCATTGAAATCAAAGAGAGCTTCATGGGGAGCTCACTTTATATTTTCCAGTTGATGATATAGTGATGATCTATCGCCAGCATTCGAAAAATGCTCATAAAACGAGGTTCCAAGTTGGTCCCAAGTTACAATGGTACTAGCTTCAAGAGTCTTGTACCATTTTAGCGCATTTCCTCGGAAGGAGGTGGCCAACAATCTAAGAGCTAGATTTTCATTTGATACGCCATGTACTAGACATACGTCTGCCACATCTTGCAGATGTTTTGTTGGTGTCTTTGAATCATCCCCGGAATACTTAGGGATAACTTCTCGAGTGGAAGTAGGGATTGGAGCCCATACTGCAGGAGGCACAAGTGCAATTAAAGGACTGCCAAAATCCTAGGCTACATAATTTCTTGCAGCCATAAATACAGGCGGAATAGGTGACGACGGAGAAGGAGGAGACAATGGAGGTGAAGGGATACCTCACCGACCTCTCAGGTGCACAAAAAGTAATGGTGGTACGAGTTGGCCAGGGACTCTTGCAGTCTGTGACCTAGTTATAGGCCGATGACTCATACACACTTATAAAACTAGGCAAACACGCTAGTTCGAAGTCCCATCGGGCATGCCACAAAAAGAACTATTGACGCAGAATTTTGCATGTAGCAATAGTCTCATGGGAGACTTAGCTATTGAGGGACATTGTGCACTAGCTAAGTGACCTCTGGGATTTTACCAAAGCCGGCTCTTCGTTTAGTGGGGGGAGTATAAGGTTAGAAAGATAGTGAAAATATAAAACCTACACTACAGGCAATGGGCCAAAATTTTAGACAAATTCACTAGAGCACAGTGTAGAATGCAGAGGCCCGAACCACTATATTGTTGTTCATTAAGTAAATTTTCTCAAAAGCACTTAAAATGTAAGAATACCCTCTAATTTGCATAACATAATCTTAGCATAACATTAGCTAGCATAGAAGAGTCGAAGAAACATGATCTGTATACATTGAGCTATGAAGGATTACAAAAGTTGAAGAATAGGCATTCATACAATAAAAGAAGACAACAATATAGACCAATAGTTTCACTAATATGCATGAAAAAATAGAAAGGCCGAACTTATTTGGCACAATCTTGAGTCTTTAGATTAAATAAAACTATTACAAAAGGCCTTCTTCCCAATGCTCGGGAGTTTTTGCAACTTAATCAACAACCAAATAAAGAGAAACATGGCCATATTTATAGGCCAGTCCACCACCTGAAACACACTAAGAGAAAGAAAACCACGATCAGAGACTGACTGCCTAGATCACCTCGATCCGCCAAAACAAACATTGATCGCCCAGGAGTATGACAACAAAGTCACGACAAGGAACAAAAAACCACGTAGCAACAAAAACGAACACGTGACGCCATAGAAGAAAATGCGGTAGCAGGCAAGTACAATAGGGGCAGCAACAACTCCAAGGTAACCGGCGCGGCAACAACTGCCACGTGTCACATAGACAGGGCTCAGAAAAAAAGATGAAGGGACGTCCAGTGAAAAGCTCCGAGAGGGAGCCACGTGGAGCATGCTGAGCGAAAAAAAGTACAAGGCGGGGCCAATTTGGAAAGTAGCCAGAGAAAGCCATGCGACACGCAGTCGGTGATCGGCGAAAAGCGAAGGGACATAAAAGCAGGAAGCTTCACGAGGAAGCCATGTGGAGCACGCTTAGGGCAGTGAGCATTTGGAAGGTAAGGCGTAGCCGCAAAGGTAAAAATAAAACCGCAAAGGCCTGGCAGTTTTTGTTGAACATTATGTATTAATAAAATTTAGACATACAATACCCATAAAGTTTATATATTAGTAGAAAAAATGAGTCATTAAATTAGGTTAATTAACATATTTGTTGTATTAATTTTTCTTTGAGAAATAATTTTGAATCACCTAGTGAGTAGCTACAAATGAACCAATAGTTGGAGATAACGCTATTGGATGAGTGATATTCCTTTGAATTTTAGAGGTTTAACTCCCTCATGATCAATTAAGGGTTTTCGATTAAGTATGCTTTTAACCAAAAGACACAAAAGACAATTAAAATAAAATAGAATCAGGAAATATTATTGCAAAGAGATGAGAATGAACAAAAAGATTCATTTCTTAGATGCATAAAGAGAATAAGAAAATGAAAGGAAGCAACTATAATTTAGCATATGACAAACATTGAAGAAATAACTATAAATTCAACAATGGAAGAATTCACAACACAAAGTAAATACATCTAGTTCATAGACCAACCATGTCATTGTTTTTTTATTTTTCTAATTGAAAAGTTTGTAGACTCTTCCCTTTTATACAAACTGAAAAATTTAGTCACGTTCCTCCAAAATGTCCTAGCACTTAACCAAAAAGCTTCACCCTATTATATTGCCTTCTCAAATATCTATAACTTTTTGATTTATAACTAATTCTTTAAAACACAATTATTAATAATAAATTGTATTTTAGTCTTCTAACTTTTCATCAAAAATACGATCACTTTCTAACCACTATAACATCTTTTCCACTCACTTTTACTCAAATCAAATATTGAAAAAAATATTTATTTCCCTTTCTTTCTATTTGTCCTTCCATTTCAACTTATAGTGGGCAAATTTGAAGGGTTTTCCGTATGGGTTGAAGACCTAAAGTTTTGAGTGTGACTATTAGCTTTAGAATATTTAACATCAATTTCTAAACATACTCCATGTAGACATTGAAAATTGGTCTAGACTTGCAAGTACCATTTTCGACATAGTCCTCATATTCATAGTCATGATTAAATAATGTTAATTATTTAATTACCTTCTAAAGTCACCTTTTTTCTATTAATTAAATAACTTTAATTATTTAATTAATTCATGATGACCTTTTTTGATTAATTAAATAAATCTTATGTAATACCCCTCTATTTTGCTCTTTGCTCACACTATCTTTTGCTATGTTTTTTTTTTTGGTTATTCAAATACTTTGATATACTCTATCATATTGTGTTATTTGTTCGCTATTTATAGAGCGACATAGACTATTTGTGGAGGTGTGATGTATCTTCTTTGATGCTTTATTTGACATGCTTTGATTAGTGTAATAATGTTAGTTTTCTATAACATGATTATTGCACATGAGTAATTTATTTATGATGGAACTGTCAGTTCATGATAAGTGTATTGGTGAAGGGGACAAAATCACATCACTCGCTTGCAAGCACCCTGCAATTTTGCGATTTCCTCTTCATGGTGTGTTTTACTATGCTATTTATATACATGTGTTATTGATGCCTCGTTTGCAGGTTTGCAGGTACATGAAATCGACTCCACCTGGCTTCACAAGTTTGAGCGTGTCGACCCAATGGTAAAGTTGAATTGGAGATAATAGCTAGGTTACTTGTGTCAGGTCTACACCCTAGCCTTAGTGTGTCGTCAGGTTTAGTCAGTCGTGTTTGTTTAATTGTGTTAATTATTACTTTAAATTAGTATGGTAAAATGCTTTAAAATAAATTTAGTGAAATTCTTTATTAAAATTTGAAAAGTAGATTATGCTTATTTTAATTGTTGAGATTTTAGAATTAATAAATAAATAAATTTAATTAAATTAATAAAAGATTAATCTTTGGATTAATTGATTAATTAAATTAATAAAATTGGTTATATTTGAATGGGAAATGTTTTAAATATTTAATTATTAAAAGATTTTATGATTAAGTGGGTTGTTGAAAGATATTTTTGATATTGCCAGCAAGTGTTAGAAAAGATAATTAGTTTGTTGGGGAAATTAATTCCCGAGAGTTAATCTTGGCTTTTGGTGAGGAAGTGGAAGACTTCTTCACGACAACACACAAGATATTTTTGCATGTTGGAAAATTTGGGGAAGAAAGATTTGCTTGCTGTGGAGATTTTGAAAAAAAGTTTTAGGCTGTAGAAATTTGTTGGATATTTTTGCATCCTTAAAATTGTTGGGAAAAAATATTGTTGCGTTGGATTTATTCTTGTGCTTAGGAAATTAAATTGCTTGGAGGAAGCCGTGGTTGTCTGGAAGCTTTTCTTGAAGCTTTGGAGGAGGCTCTGCATCAGAAACTTCATTTACTCAAGAAGCGTTGGATACAGGTTCTTACCTTTATTATTGTTTTGATAAGTTTTAATGGAAAGGGTTCTAGAATTCAATTCTTTGTAGAAAAATATTGTTTGTGTGAGGAAATTTGTATTGTCATAGTAAAAATTGCTCTATAGTTTAATTCCTTTGTAAGAAGCTATTTCTTCTGTAGTTGGAATTAATTGTGGAAAAACCTTAGTAGTGTCTGTCTAGTAATTTAGGAAAAAATAGTGAAATCTAGAAGAAATATGTAGTGATCTGGAAATTAAAATCCTTTGGGAAGAAATTATAATTTTCCTATAGCTTGTCTTTTGTCGGAAAAAAATTCTTTGAGTTTTTAAACTATAGGGAAATCTATTATTATTCTTCAAAATTTCGTTTCCTCTATGTTTGGATTTGAGAAAGCAAGAAATAATCCTCTGTTATTTTGTTTGAAAAAAAAATATTGTAGAAATCCTTTGTGGAATTTGGGTTTTTTTTTGAGATTGCATAATTTTGCCTATAGAGAAATGTTCTCTGTAATTTGGCTTTCTTCTTGTAGAATGCATTTCGGTAAATTATTTCCCCAATCATAATAATTTTTTAAAAGATTTATACATATATATATATATATAATGTAATGTATATATATATATACATATATACACTGTAATGTATATATATACATATATATACATTATAATGTATATATATATACATATATATTTTACATTCCATGGTTTGTTTTTTTATCAAATATTCTAATGATTACTTGTAGCCGTTCGTATGACGAATTTCGGTTTATGCTGAGGTTTTATTTACATATTTTATATATAAAAAAAGAGTTTGGTGGGGGTGTTGTGCACTCCCAACCGTACCCCTTACTTGGGGAGTGCGCTACCCATGGCAGCGCCCTCCACTTAGTGGAGGGGCCGCTGCCTCCCCATCTTTGTCAGCAATCGGCAATATGTATAGTCAACGCTTTCTTTAAAAATGTCTTTTCTCAGCCTTGTATAATGTGAAAATCGTCAACTCTATTTTAATTCGATTTTATTTAATATGTTTTCGATTTGGGTATATAGAATTTTAATATATATTTTAATATATATAATATATATTATGTATATATGATTAATTCAGTTTGTAAATAAAAGAGGCTATAATTGTTAAAAGTGATTTTAATATTAATATATATATTTAATGTATATACTTTATGTATATATATTTTAATTGAATTTATTTTTAAAATGGTAGCATGATTATATGTTAAAGTAGGGAAATTGGGTAAGATAAGTTTTCAGTAAATTTTTATATTGCTTTTAAAAGTAATCAAGGAATTTGTGTACTGTAAGTTTAGCATTTCCCTTCTTTGTATCTAAAGAGGCATTTAATTAGGGTAATTTTTATTTTTATTGTGAATTCAATATGAAAGGGAAATGGATTTAGTATATCCAAAAATTAGTTTATTTCCTTGTAATTGCCTTTCGTGATTATTTCCTCTGTGTTCTTGTTTGGGGAAGTGGTTTAAACTTGTATAAGACTTCCAGTAGTAAAAGAGAAATGGGGGTTGTGTTTTACTTGGAGTCAACCCAGTAGTTGTACCCTTGGATTAGTGCGTTGGTTTTATCAATGTTACCCAATTTCCATGAACGGGGAAGTGTTACCCTAAAGTCTTAAAGTAGGGTGGTTGGTATGCCTTGGATTGTGGAATTGTTCCACTAAATTGTCATAGGGTTACGTGGCAGGGCATTACATCTTATTTATTTAATTACATCACTAATTAATTGATCCCCTTTCTAAATTAAATAATTTATTATTTAATTTATCCTTTATCACATTTCAAACTATAATTAAATATTCATTTCAAATTATTTAATTATTCAATAACCTTTTTGACAGTCAATTAAATAAATCTTTATTTATTTAATTTAATCTCTGAATTTTAAATTTTTAATTAAATAATAATTTAATTCATAAATATTGTTATTCCTCGAATATTCCTCTGATTAGATAATCGCTTAGTTATCTGATTATTCACTTACCGCTTAAGTCGAGATCTAATTCATCAGCCAGTTATCTCATGATTAATTCCCGACGAACAAAATTTATGCTTTAATCAACTAGTTTTATTCTTCTGCGTGCAAGTTATTATTAATTAAATAAAATTAATTAAATAATTAATTCATTTGTGCATTCGAACACAATGTTTCTACTTTATATTTCACATACAATCTCTATTCTTTCAAAATTTGAATAGTCTCAATACTAGATTAAATTATTATTTAATTTAATCTCTGTCATGTTGGATTTTCTCACTCACGTTGTAACTGACACAAATCTCAATCACATGACATTCATCGATCTCAACTGTCAATCCCTCTTTCGAATTTGAGCCGATCATTCAAAAACCAATTTTCTATAAATTGACATGTCATTCATCATTATTCCTCCTCCCAAAATCTTTATACTTTAGGAAGCTTATAATCTTCAACATTTTGCTAAGTTAATAGTCAATATGCCATAATTTCATACTTAAGAAATTTGAGGGCAACTATCACACAAAAAGGAAAAATGGAGAAGTGCAATCGAGGTCATTCAAAGGAGTGCACAAATGTTTGGTGAGATTGTTTTATTTATCATTTTTTTTAATTTCTTTGTTCTTTATTGTTAAACATATGATTAGATTAAGTGCTTTTGTTTCTTTATAGCTAACCATCTTGTTTGAGTCTTATTTTCAGTGTTACACTCCAAATCAAACCCAATATCTATTAGCAAAGCTCCAAAAAATGATTTCACTATATATTTAACCACCTTAGGGAATTTAGGTTCCACCTCATCATATGAACCTTTTTTTACATGAATATTTATGAAACGCACATAATTTTTAATTGTAGAAGAAAGACTTTCTGACTTCTGAATAAGATATGAATAGAGGTTGTGCCATGCAGCTACACTAGCAAAAGATTCATTATTTAGTCATTGATTTCATATCTATCAGCTGGCCAAGATTCATGTATGGATAAATTGAATACAAGTAAGATGCTATAAAGAAGTCTAAAATATCTCCAAGATACTCAAGATACTAATAATTCCTCCATTATGTTGATTGCATGAAGGATGTGTGAATGCCTCCAAAGCAACCCTTCGTGTAAAAACTCAATGACAAGAAGAAATTTTTCCAATCGGTGGTAACAAAGAAAATTTAAACTTGCAAGACACTTTGAAAATCTTGCATCCATTATATTCTATGGGATTTCACTTCATGAAGCGGCTTTGCATGTTTCATCCCAACTTTCTAAGACCTCTTTGAACAATTCTTAAACACTACATGTTTTACTATGATGTCACTGCATGAACGTTTGGGCATTTTCCATTATAATGTCTGATATAAATCCCTTTATTTAGCTTAGGAGGATGACTATACCTTACTTCAAAGCTCCCATATTGCTGAATACTTGGAAGATGCTGGTAGAGGTCACAAAACTTGGCCCTTTACCTACTGACTACATCTTCTCAAAAGTTTCTAAAGCTCTTTCAACAAACCTATGGTGTTTCTGAGATCATGTTTCTTTGATGACTGGCATCAAATGGGTTACAAGTCTAGTCTACTCTTTAACCCTTTGCATAGCTGTTTGTTGAATAGAATACTCTTTTCATCATGTTGTGATGGGGCCATACCTTATTTCAAAGCTCTTATTCTAGCAAAGTCCAAGATAATGTAGGTAAAGGTCGTGGGACTCAAATTTACACCTATTTTTAAATGCTAACATTTCTCTATAAATCCATTTTGTGCATACCCTATAGTCACAATATTCCATGAGATAGTAGTTCATTTGGAATTCTATCAAACATATCACATGCGTTCGCCATGGTTTCACCAACTTGAGAATATACCTAATATTATCACCTTGTTGTGTAGTTCAAGTGTTCCTTATGCTTCCAAATATTACAGTTATGGTGATTAGCATATTGGCGTAACATTTCTATTAAGATGGATTCCTTGACATTTTGTGTAGATGAGGGGTTTTAAAATGTATACTGGACTTTTAAGTGGTTTTAACAATTACTTCGCCATCAAAAGGGGTTTTAAAACTTTGGATACATACATTATTTCATTTTTTTCTTTACCTTTAAAATATATGTCAGGTTTTTTAATGGTTTTGACAATCATATTGAGGTTGTCAAAATCTTGTCAGGTTCCAATAAGATTGTGAAAACCTTGTCCAACTCTAGCAGAGGTTTTCTAACCTCATTTAAACTCCCACACACAATACAAACATATTTTCCTTCCAATTTGAAAATGTATGCCAAGAAGTAAATAATAAGAAGAATGAAGGAAGGTGTATGAGCTCTGCTAGGGTTTTCTTGTGTTTGTAGTCACTCTTGGCCCCTCTTGCATCATACTGTGTTCTTTGCACAAGATTTTACTCTTTTCTTGTGTGTATGACCACATTTACTGTAGTTTTTTTGTTTTAATATGCCTTCAACTGGCTCTAATCCAACATTTCTTGTTGGTGTTGGCGGTTTGATGGCTCTTCCTCTGAACAAACAACCCCAAAAATTAGTTTCGAAAGTGTTTCATGAGGTAATTATTTTGACTCCCCAGCTGATGTGTTTTTACCATTGCCCGAGTTTGATTCTACTTGTAAATGGCTTGAGCAACATACCCTTGTTGGGCACTTTGTGGGGAGGACTCCACCTAAAAGTGTGCCTAAAGAATGGTCCACAAGGCCTAGGTCCCTCATGGGTCCACCTTGATATGGTCCAAAATTTAGCAAAGGGTTTTTTTATTTTCCATTTTGCGGAGGTCAGCCATGTGTATTTAATTTTGAATCATGGTCCTTGGTATGTCAAGTATTCTATGTTGGTTTTCCAATCGTGGACTCGAGACTTCGCTATCTCAAATGACACCAAGTTGTGGGTCCCGGTTTGGATTGAGTTTCCAGGGCTACCCCTGCCTTGTGTGCCCTTTTTGAGTGATATTGCATCCTCTTTGGGGAAGGTCATTTCTATTGAGCCAAACAGGTTTTTCCAGGCCCGACCCTAGAAACAGGTTTGTGTGGAGGTAGACCTCTCACAAGATTTGAAAGACTCCATTAACATTCAAATTGGAGATTTTTGGCATACCCAAAAGGCTACTTATTTTAATATATCAAACACATGTTATAGATGTCAATCCGCAAACCACAAGATCAAGGACTACCTTTTGGAAGTGCCTCGTACTCCTTCTCCACCGCAGGAATCCTAAAAGCCCCATCAAATGGATAATTCTATTGCCAAACTTGATGAGAAATGGACCACGATTACAAACCATAAACACAAGTCCAGTGGCTCTAAGACGGTCTCCAAAGTCCCTAAGCCTACTAAAGATGTTTCAAACCCTTCAGCAAAGGGGAAAGAAGCTTTGGTTGGAGCTGACAATATTTTGGCATGGCCCAGGCCGAAGGCTACGCCTCAGCCTACTACTATTATGGTGGCACATCCAAAAGTAGCTCCTCCTGTGACAAGAGGCCAATGGTGGTCTCATATTCCTTCTCCCCCATTAGAAGAAGGAGAATATATCAAGGACAAACAAAGACTTTCTTCTCTGAATATTCAAATTGGGTCAGTTCCACCAGAATTTTTGCAGGATCACTTCTCTACTTTGGATGAGGAAGAGCCAAAATCCGATGATATGGAGGAATTTCACTAATGAATTTCCTCTCATGGAATGTTTGAGGTTTGATAGACCTCTCTAGGAAGTATTTTGTTAGGGATACTTTGCATAAGTATACTGGTATGGAGTGCTTTGTCTCCAAGAAGTTAATTTTTTTGATTTTTTGCTTGCTTTGGCTTGTTGTTCTATTTGGCCAACTAGTCATATGTATTGTACTTCTCATGATGTTGGACATGGCAAAGATATCACCCTATTTTACCCATGGTGGCATGCTTGTGTGGTTGACTATGGGTCTGACCCCACACATCGGCTCATCTGGATCGTTCTCAATATTGATAATCACTCTTTTGGGATTATTAATGTTTATGCCTCTAATGATGCTATGGAACGCTCTTTGCTTTGGCTTTGGATTGTTGACTCATTTCCAGCTGTTACTTGGCTATTGTGTGGGGATTTCAATATGGTTGAGATGGTGTATGATAAAGATTGCACTCTACCATTCAAATGGGCAGCTGGCGAACGAGAGGCGTGGTTTTACATGCGTAATAAATTGGGGCTCTTTGATCCCAATATTGGATGCCACCATTCTCATTCCCTCTGGCACACTTGGTGTAATTACAGAGTTGGCTCTGACAGGATATTTAAGCACCTTGATCGTTCCATGATATCAACTCAATCTTTCTTCTTTTTTGACAACTCTTCACTCTCAGTTAAGTTGTTAATGGATGTGACTTTGTTAGATCATTTCCCCATTTATTTTCGCATTGAATGGGAGACAAGGCAACCTCAGGCCTACAAAACGCAGTTCTTTTTGAATACATATTTTCTTTATCATCAACCCACATTGGCCCACATTCAAAGAGTTTTGAATTTGGAGTGCAGGTAAGCTCATAATACAAAATGGATTAATTGGTGGAATGATGCTATCAATCACACAACAATATTTTTGCACATTTATGGGTGCCAGCTGGCCATTTTTCGCCGACAGTCTTATGAGGCTACCACAACTGACTTGCACTCAACTACCGAGGCTTGGAAGCTAGCCCCTTCTCCCCATCATTGTAAGTCAAAGTGGTGAAAGTAAGACACAAAAAGAAAGTTGTAGAAAATTATGCTGCTAGAGGTGCACAAATAAAAGCCATATTACACCGGTTAAAGGTTGGCAACTATGCCTCCAAGGAGTTTTTTTTGGCCCTACATGCCAAGCACTCTTCTCTTAACATCAAAAAAATTAAAGAGGGGTCCTTATTTCTCTTTGAGCTACCTAACACTCTGTAGGCTTTTGTTCAACATTACAAACAAGTTTTCACTACTCAGGATTACACGCCATAACAATAACAAGCCCTTCAAGATTGTCTTGTTATTGTGCTAAATAGGCTATCTTCAACCCAATTTTTTTTTTGTGAGCAATTTCTCATAGTTGAAGACTTGAAGGAAGCCATTTAGTCCATGGCCGATGAAAAGGCCTCTGGGATTGATGGTTTCCCTTGTGAGTTTTACAAGGCCCTTTGGGACTGTGTTGGACACGATTTGCATAAGGTCTATCTTGAGGCTTTTCATTCTAAATCCCTAGGTAATATAATTAAAAAAGGAAATATTCAATTCATACCTAAGCCTAGAGATCCCGAGAATATTTGTAACTAGCAGCCTATCACGCTCCTCAATGTCTCTTATAAAATCATCGCCAAAGTGTTGGCTTTGAAAATCTACCATATTTTTCCTTAGATTGTGCACCCAGAGCAAACTAATTTTATCAAGTTTAGATTTATTCTAGATAATATCATTGTTGTGTGGGAAGGTATGGAGTGGGCTAGACATTCAGACCAAGAAGCTATTTTTCTCAAGATAGACTTTGCTAAAGCCTATGACCAAATTGAGTTGCCCTTTATTCTGGCCATGTTGAAAGCCTTGGGGTTTGGGCCTAACTTCATTTAGGCTGTCCAAATGATTTTTTTCAGATGCCTCTACCTGTATCTCCATTAATGGCCACCAGTCTCTTGCCTTTGGTATTTTTCGCTCCATTCGGTAAGGATGCTCGCTTGCTACTTATCTTTATGTGCTTGTTGCCGAAGGATTTGGCTATCTATTTGGCTAATGCAGTCTCTCAATGATGTGTCAAAGGCATCACTCTACCTAACTCCCAGGCTCAACTTGTGAATGGCCATTTTGCTTATGACTAATTCCTCACCCTCCTGGAGGAAGAAAATAATATCAAGGCAACCCTTGATTGTCTCAAATTTTTTTGTCTTGCATCTAGCTCCACTATCTAGTGGTATAAAAATTTATGCTATAGGTAGTATATTCTACCCACTCCTCATTGGTTACAAAAGTATGGTTGGAAATGGATTGGGCCAAGTGAAATCTTTTAGTTTCTGGGCATTCCCTTCACCTTCCAAGCTTCTTCAGCTGAGTTGTGGAAAGTTGTTCTTTCTAGGATTAATAAAATGCTAGCCTATTGGATAACCAAACCCCTCTCTCTGGCAGGAAAATTCCAAGTGTGCTTGAATATTCTAGAAGCTACTCATGTTTATTACTCCTCTTGTTGTGCCCCTTCAAAATCTGCCTATGCTAGGCTTGAAAAGTTGCTTTGAGACTTTCTGTGGGCCTTTGCGGAGTCCCATAGAGGGTTTCACCATGTTGCCTAGGAGTTTTGCTGCCTTCCCAAAGACTCTAGAGGGCTTGGTATAATCCCCACTCAATGACAAGGGACTACCTTGTGTGTGAAATGGATAATTAGAGTCCTTACTAGAGATGAAACTTGGAAAATTTTCCTCAGGCATTGCATTCAATCCAAATTTCCTACTCATAGACCTTCTTGGAAGGGGATTGAATTTCAAACCCTTTTGGTCATGAAGGAACCAGTCCAAATTGTGGGTACTTTCATGGCCAAGAGAATTTGGAAAGCCTGGGAGGCGGTTAAGCCCTGGATTAGTTGGGTCAGATCTGGTTTATGTGATGGGCTTTCATTGAATCAAAAGAATTTTTGGTGGTCACCTCTCTTTTCTAGTAATGGTCAACCTTTGGTCAAGTTGCCTTGGCTTAAGGCACTAAGGTTCCACAAAAGATACATTCAAACCTTGTAGCAGGTGTTTCACAGACCCACAATGTGCATTATACCATGGGAAGATTTTTGTGTGGTTTATAGACTTCAAAACAAAGACCGTGATACTTATGATGGTTTGGTGAATGCTATTCCTATAGATTGTCTTCATAAGGTGGGAATTCATGGGTCCAAGCCCTAGTGGAAGGACTAGAAGTGGTATCTAGACACCCCTTTCAAGAATTATATGCCTAGGCTTGGCTATATGTGGCTATTGATGTATTTTCCAATGATTGATAGTCTTAACCAAAGATGGCTTCTCCAATCCTTCGCTCATGTCTGGTGAAAAAAATTCTCTGCAATTTGGTCTGCAAGTGTTGAGCCGAAACTCGCCCACTTTTCTTGGTGTATTATTTTCCAAGGCTTGCTTGTGGGTTCTCGGCTTGTTCACTTGGGGGTCTAGGACCTTCGATGCCCTTTTTGTGGGCCACAAGCTGGGTCTTTTAAGAATCTCTTTTGGTCTTGTCCTAGATATTACCAATTTTGGACTTGGATTCATGATCTTTTTCGGCCTTTCAGACCGAAGCCCTTCACCTAGAATATGGTTTTTCTATGAGACTCACCCAAACTTCCTGCTAAGTATACCCAATTTTGGCACACTTTCAAAGTGGAAATCCTCTTCAGTATCTAGAAAGATAGAAATGCTTGCATATTTGCTAAAACCCAAATGGATAAAAATGTTTTTTTGTATTCTAAAGCTATTATTTATTCTAATGTGCTTTTGCAGATTCAAGTTCAAGAAAACAAGGTTGCACTTGAGGTGGCTCACCTTCAAGTGCTTTTGGATCATTGGGGCAATGCCCCATGCACTGTGGTTTAGGTGTCTGCTTCGCCTACCCTTTCTCGCAGTCGGTCACCCTCTACGGGTCGACAACGGAGTGGATCTACTTTCCCTCACTCTCAGACTCCTCTTCGACATGGTTCCTACCTTCCTCGGTGGTATCGTTCTCCTCCTTTGCGGGATGGCCCTTTAGAGGAGTGGCAGGGAGCGATGGTGGCGGTTCTGGGTGGCCCTCTGGTGATACTCCTACTTCTAGCTTTGGTTGGCCAAAATCTACTAAATGTTTTCTGCATCTGGTGCTTGCAAGCTTGCCCCAATGCGAGGATAAAGAAGATAAAGATAAAGGTGTTGATGATGGTTGGGGTCCTCCTCCTGACGTCACTCTAGACCCCATTGATGTATGGGGGAAAAAATTGGATGACAAAGACCCTCCTAGCTCTGTTGGTACTACTTTGGTCACTTAATGGCCTTTTTTTTTGTTTGTAATCTTGGACTTCTAGGTTAGGCCCATGTGACTATTGGTTTTTGGTTTTCTGGGCACTGCCCATGAACTCTCAAGGTGTGCCTTCTTACCACCCACCCTTTTTTGTGGATATGTATTTTAAAATTTAATATTAATAGAGATTAGTGCCTATTCATAAAAAAAAAATGTATGCCAAGGTTTTAAAAGTTTAAAAACCAAGATAAAGTGTTGGTATGACATATTTAAAAAAGAAAGAGGTTTATAACCTTTTAAAGATCTCGTTTCTAAAACAAATCTCTAATTCTTGTTGGAAAATGTGAGAAATGATAATTTAATATTTTTATTGGAGGTATATTGTCATGTGAAACTTGACTTGATTGTGGAAAATACCTCTAGAAAGAAACCTATTAATTATTTTTACTCTAGCCATTTAAAAATTCAAATCTCCCAAATGGAATGGTATTTTTCCCTAAAAATTTGCCTCACTTTCCTTGATGAAGTTAGGAATGCCCCTATAAAACTATTTTATTCCATCTTGAAAATATATTGAGATTTAATTGTTTCAACTTAATAGGATTAAATTACATAGAGTAATGTACGACACTAACTTTTGTAACAACACATGTAAATAAACTCCTTCAGTAAATTTTTTTTGACTCTTGAGGCGTTTAAATACACTTGAATCAACTACATCATCAATATGGGTTAAACATGGTGACCATTGTCAATTTTGACACAAAATTTTAAAATTAGGCGAAATCAAATACTAGGCTAAGAATTTGAAAAAAAGATTGGTACAAGGAAAAAATATTGTCATCCACTCTAAATTTTGATTTCCAATATGGAGATAATGACCTAGGATATTATTTTTCTTTATAATGAATTTTCTACAGTTTCTATATATATAATTGAAGGTGTTTTCAGGCTTGAAAATAACTTAACAAGAAACCTTAAATACTTTTTTAAATACATCAATCAAGAACATGCACTCTTAAAATTGTGAAACTTTTGAAGAATCACATTAATAACTTGTCATGGAGAAGCATATATACCTACATGGTGTCACTTCATGACTCACTTAGAATAAAAAAAATGTGGAAGACACTAATTGACCGTTAGTGATGTCTAACGATTCAACACCAATATAAACACTTGACATCAACTAGCTAGGAAGATGTAGATCTCTAATCGAATGAGGTCAAACCCTTGGGATCAGGGACTAGGGACTTAGGACCATCCTAACCCAATTTATATTAAAACTAGCACTTGCACCTATAGAAGGTTCAAGGGAGATGCTGATAGGAAATAAAAAGAAAAGAATATATGAATTGAAAAAATACATAATTGGTTATATAAAAATATATAGACATAACGTTAGCGACATAAAATATTCTTATAAAATGAGATGAGTTGATAAGTAGTCTGGTTTATAAACTTGTAAAAATTGAAAAATTGAAAAATGGATGTTCACATTTATTGTTGGGAGAATTGGTTGTAGGAATGATACATAGGTGGAATGCGATGCCATAAGATGTAAAAGTGAAAGCATGAAAGAAAAGTATCAACATATTTTCATATGTAAAACATCAAAGTATCAAAATTCTTCTTGACAGAGAAGATATCTGGTAGATTTATTTATAATGAGATTAAACTTAGAAATTAATTTGGAGGGTGGAGTGTATCTGTATTTCTTAAAATTGCATTCAATGAGGGCATGATGATAAACAACCCAATCATTTAATAGACAAAATTTTATTTAGTCATTTTGTCAAATACTTTGTGTGCATCCATTAACTTGTGGTCTATGACATACATAATGTCAAGCCCAGTCGACAGATATTCATGGTTGTCAAATCTGTGCTTTATACCAAGTTGTAGACAAAGGGGATCAAATGGCATACTAGACCGTGAAATGGTATACAGGGCATGTGAGACAGGTATGTCAATGGCTTGTGGACTGACAAATCCACAATAAAAGCCTATTGACTAATTTTTTTGTAAGATTTTAGTTTTGATACATGACTATTGGTCTAGAGTTCATGCACTCCGTAGAGTACTTCCAAATTAAAAAACCCCCTTTGCCTTCACAAACCTCTCCTTATTTTCCACTAGCATCACCAAACTACAAAATCAAACAAATCACATCTTTTAGGTTTCTAAAGCTACCT
This sequence comes from Sequoiadendron giganteum, assembly GCA_007115665.2. Lineage (NCBI taxonomy): Eukaryota > Viridiplantae > Streptophyta > Pinopsida > Cupressales > Cupressaceae > Sequoiadendron > Sequoiadendron giganteum. Next base: position 236,536,418 of record CM021109.1, on the reverse strand, counting down.
TATGATAAAAAGAAGCTTTTATGTAATCCTACGTTTCTTATGGTATTAATATTACCTACAAAGACAATCAAACAAATTCTCCACCATCTCTTCTTCATCCCCACTTTTTGGATTATGTACATCTTAAAGAATTGCATCAACACCGTTCGCCCCCCCTAAGCATCACTAATTTGTACTACTGTTCTGCAATACTATAGCGCAAATGTTGTGTATTTCTTGTTAGAGTCAAACTCCCTTGGCTTTATACGGCCGAAAAGGAACCTCAGGGGCTTTGTTCTTCTACAAACCAATTCAGCTATAGAGGGTTTAAGTTTGATCATGTTTTCAATTGTGGCAAGAGTGTTGTAGACAGTTGCTGATTCATTTGGGTCAATCTCATCTAGCCTTGTGATCAAATTCAATCGTCATTAACATTGAATAAATAGATGTAAAATAATTATAATAATTGAACAATAGCTATTAGTGCAGTGATGTAGAAAAGTTAATGACTGTGTACTCCTAAAAACCTCATTTACAAAACTATGAGTATGTGTGCTAGCTAGATAAGGCAATGCACAAAAATAGGCAGAAAGTGGAAATTAATAGTAAAATCTAAATACAAAAAATGTATTCCCATATAAACGTAAGTTCTACGTCCAAATTTTTGAAGATAAATGCTAGTTGGTTAAAAGCTGAACACAAGTGGAAAAAAGATTAAGAAAAAAAAAATAGTATAAACCAAAAGCTGAAAGCTGAAAATCTATTTGTGGCAACCTGTTTTCTAGAATTAGGAGGATGGTTTCTTGTTGAGTAAGGACAAGCACAAATAGAAACTAGGAATCAACAAAATACAACTAAAAGATAAAAATTTAAAAGTGAACCCTGAAACCTTATTCCTTTAAAATCACTCTGTCCCATAACCTGCTGATAGAAATTGTTCAGAAAAATAGAGTCACCCATAATCAAAATTTTGAATTATATTTCCCCAAGCTCAAGTCTGCATCATTGGTGTTCGTATTGGGGATCGAGGAGCTTGACATGTATGCGTAGTTGAGGGAGTAGTTGGCACTGGAGTAGAACGTGGTTTACTTGCTAGGCTAGCAGGTGTTCATTGAGAAACAACGCCTGAATGGGGCAAGGCTGAGCTGATTGCCACCACTTGTTCACAATTTAATACCCTCTACCTTGTTTACAATATTGACGAGGGAATAGGGATATTTTTTGGCGATGCTTTTTCTCTGCTGAGGTCTATGCATTGCCCTCCTCATCGGCTTCTTCTGTAGGGCATGCCCGAGGATGAATTTGAGACATTTTTTGAGAGAGGTTTGTCTACACAGGTTACTGATATTGGGGTTCAGTTGCACTAATATAGACCTAAGTTGAATGCTTTATAATTTTCTCAAGAATGCAGAGCATCTGCAAGCATTGTGTGTTGCAAGTGTCCTGCCTGTTGCACCCTTGCAATAAATTTAGCCTCCCTTATTTTCGTCGAGTGCAAGAATTGGAGGCGTTGTCATCATGATCTTGTAGTGAGATTCATCTACTTTCTCATCAACAAATCTCTCCAGCCGAAATTCGTGAAGCCACTCCTAGATCTCTGGGTCATGAGTGATGGGCCAAGAGTGTTGGTATTTAAATAGCATAAGAGGTTCCAAGAGGATTGCAGGCCTTAGAGATTCCTTGGATGAGTGTGTGTAATGATAGTGATAATGCACATTCAAAGGCAGATTTTGAAGGCAGGATAAGAGCAATCACATCGACAATTAGTTTGCAGGAAATAAAATCTGGGAGAATGGATATCACTGAGCGAGAAAATTAAAGATTTCACTACAAAACAAGATAAGTGTAAGAGACAATGCTACATACCAGAACTGTTGGTCCTTTTCATAAGTTTTGTTTTACTCTTTTATTATAATTTTATAAATTGTTTTATTAGATGAAGAAATTTACAAATACAATTCAAATAAGCAGCATCGTTGCATATAAGATAAAATTTTCAAAAGAGGCTACAAAATAGAATTGATGGTAGAAATAGATCAAGAAAAATTGCTTGGTTTACAACATATAATAGCATTTCTGTTGAGCACAATAGTAACCAGATAGTATATACATCATATATAATCAGCTGATAGGAGGAAAAAACAATCTGGTCCTAATTAGTCACAAAGAAGAATACTTTAGAATCACTATTGGAAGAACAAAGAGAATTATTAAGCATCCAATCTATTTACAATAAATGAAATAGGGATTTGAAGTAGAACTATCTTTCCAATTCCAGGAAACTATATTTATAGGTGCAGAACAAATCAAACTAAATCAAATATTGATCTGCATTTATTATAAAAAAATTGGAAAACAAATCAAACAAAATCACATCTTTACCAAGATTGATCTGCAATTATTATAAAAATTTGGAAAAAAAATCAAACAAAATCAAATCTTTACCAAGATTGATTTGCATAGCATAATACTACATTGGCTCTTACGTAAATTCACTGAACATACCCATTGGGTTCAGAAAAAAAAGCAGAGAATGAGTACCTCTCTTCTAGTTCCTCAAATCATTTAGATTTTATTTCCAATCCCCGAAGCTGATTTGAGACAACGATGATCTGTTTCTCAACTTCTTGTATTGCTGCTTCTAAATTTTATAAAAAATGAGAAGAACCCAAACTCATCTCCCTACAACTGTTGCTTCAGTATATTCACACAGTAGATCTCAATAGCTCGAGAAAAAAATTTGAAATCAACGTTGATATGAGTTTCACGATTGTAAGATTTTTGTAGCCTTTTCTCATTAAGAGATTAGACGTTAAAATCAAGTGTTTTCAAGTGTCACGTGAGTAAACGTCTAGTGAAAGCTACCAATCTTTTGGCTAATTAAATGCAATGGCCAACTAATTCCTGACAATGGTTAAATGGTGGAATAAGGCTGGTTTTACAACGTGAGACCTGTTTCCCAGAATGTGAGATAGGTTTTACGTGAAAATGTGGACTGGCAAGTCCACAATAAACTTGCCTATCGGCAATAAATATTTAATTAAATCTCAATATAATGTGAAACCTATGATAGATGGGGTTCAATATTCTACCATGATCTTATTGATTAAATCTTGATAATTTATGCACTTTACTAATCCATATTATTAACATAGTTGGCGTAATAAGGACTACCCTTGTAACTAACGTGAGTTATTTGGCTTGCACAATAATAAAATTGTTTAATTGTATGAAATTTGAGGGTAGGGGTAATCTTTAGAGACCTCTTTCCTTAAATTAATTAAAAGGAGTAATTTTAAATTGTAAGGCCTAATATAATTTATGCTGAAAAATTAAATCTACTTTATTATTCTCAATATATGACCCTTTTAAGTTACAAATTAAGCTAAAGGGGCCTAGTCACATGGTCTCCCATCATGGTTTAACTCACCATTATATTATAATTAGTTTGTTAAAGTAAATTTTAGCATGAATAAGGCTTCTGATGGGTTAAGCATTAAATATCATCCATTAGATAAGGTTTAATTTGCCAAACCTTAAGCCATAAGAAAACCTCATAAGAAATCTCTTTTTTCATTTTCTAATCTTATTTTCGTTTTTTTACTTGTTAGAGAGTGGAAAGGAAAATTCCAAATGAACTTGAAGGAACTCCATAAATTTGTATCATTTCTTTTATTTTTGTTGTATGTTCATATTTACAATTATTTACTCTCCCTTGAATTGTATTATGTAAATATGTATATAGTATGTATGTGTATATGCATATGTATGTATATATAGATATATTTGTTGGCAGATGGTCAACATTCCCCTCAGGATTCGTGACATGGACTAACTGCCTCCCGTGGATCTATTAACTCTAGTAGTTGTATCGGGCATTAATAGGTCGATCTTTTGGTGCAATGACAACTGTGGGCAACAATTGGTATTAGAGCCAAAGGTGTCGGTTTCAAATCCCCTCGAGTAACGTTGAGGGGGAGTTTGTTGGTAGATTTTTAGCACTCCCCTCAAGATTCATGGCATAGACTAACCCCCTCCCATGAATCCGTTAACTCTAGTAGTTGTATTAGGTATTAATAGGTTGATATTTTGGTGCAACGACAACTATGGGCCAACAATACGTATATATGTATATGTATATACATATATACATACATACATAATATGTGTATATACATATACATATGTATATGTATATATATATTGTAATCAAGGTTAAAATATTAAAGGTTAGGCAATAGAGCATATAAATCAAACCCTAATAAATAATGAAGCATAAATAAGCATAAAAACATAAAAATAAAGCAAATATTACCAAATCTTCATGCCACCATTGATTCACCTCCATTGCACTTCTCCATTTTGCTTGAATATAATAATTGCCCTGAGATTTTGAGTATGCAATAATGACCTATGACAATGACAAAGAAAAATATTGAAGATTCTATATGACTATGGATGCACTTGATTTAATGACTTGATAGCAAGATAGAAAAATAGCATAAAATCGCCTAAGCTCATGTAAACTCTAGATGTAGATGAAAAATGACAATGATAAAGATAAAGGTCTTTAATAGGAAATATAATTTTGAATGAAGGGCTAAGATTGAAAGACAATTATCAATGGTCAAGAATGAAAGATGAGGTATGGACTAGGGTTAGGGCAAATGATAAGGATTGACGGTCACGATTAAATTATAAATAATTTAATCAAGGGTGGAGGTTAATTGAGACATGGATAGATAAATATTTGATGTGGAAGATAAGATTGGCACAGATAAAGAGGTAAGAGGAGAAATTAAATAATAATAAATATTTAATTTAGGTGGCCAATGAATAATTAAATAATTAAAAATAATTATTTAATTATAGAAGAATGTGACACAGAGGATCTTTTGAATTAAATAATAATTTAATTCAAAATTCAAGAGAGTGGACCAAATTAAATAAATAAAATTTATTTAATTTAGGAAAGAAGAGGCTAATGAATAATTAAATAATTTAAAATAATTATTTAATTATAGTGGAAAGTGATATAAAAATTAAATAAATAAGAATTTATTTAATTTTAAAAAGATAGGGACTTAATTAGTAACATAATTAAATAAATAAATTTCATTTAATTAATCAAGGAGGAATAAGGATAGAAATGAATTAATTAAATAATTAAAATTATTTAATTAATAGAAGACTTATGACTTTAGAAAATAATCAAATAATTAATATAATTTAATTATCAAAGAGAAAAGAGTAAATGATGAAGAATCTAAGAGTCACAAACCTAGAACAATTTTTAGTGTCTACATATATTTATGTATGTATATACATACATACATATATATATATATATATATATATATATATATATAGATAAATCTTTATTGAATATTTATTTAAAAAAAAAAATCTATTCATACAGATATGTATATATGCTATAGGATTAACATTAAAATATATACATAAATAAATACATATAATTATATCCTCAAATAACCACTATGGTTGCGCATGGCTTGTGCGACTCTTTTGTTTTGTTTTTGAAATAGGATAAGAGAGATGAGCCATCTATTATAAATATTATAATTTATTGTAACTATGATTAAATTACATATTTAGTATGATGGTTATGCATTGCGTTAAATCTTGATGGTCATGGTTAGATGAGTCTATAGCACCATTGTTTCGTGGCTCCATGGGAGCTACCGCTTAGGGTTTGGCTAGGTGGCAAGCCTTTAGCCCTATCCACTAGCCCAAACCCTTGGATTCTTTTTGTTTTATTTTATTTTTTATATTTTATTTAAAAATAAAAAAAATCACTTAGATTCAATTTTTCTTATACATTGATCATTTTTTTGGCTTGGTTGCATGGGCTAGGGGAAACCCTAGCCATGTTGTTCCTTGGAGTGTTGTGTATGCATGCGCGTGAGGGGAATTTGGGGATGGATTGGAGTGGGATTCGCTTGGGTGGAGGCATCTTTCCTCTGGGGTTTTGTATCTTTTTCCTTGTGTTGTGTTCTTATTGTTCTTTCTTTTTTATTATTGCTTCCTTCTTGGTTGTGTGAGTGGTTGCTTGTTTGAGGTTTTTCTCTATGTATAGATTTTCTTGGAGGTATGGATCATGTAGATCCTTCTCTTTCCATGCATACAAAGAACATGGATCTTTTAAATAATTTTTTTGTCTGGAAAAGGTTCTTCCTCTGAGAAAGGTATTCCCAGAATCAAGAAAGTGAATGCATGTTTGGAGTGAAGCTAGAAGCATTCAATTTTGGTGATTCAACTAGAGTCTATCACAAAATATGTTTCTTACTTGAGTAATCATGCATTAATCTTTAAATTCATAGGGATCCATCTCTCTTTGCTAGTTTTTGAATCTTAGACCTATAAGATTTGGATCTCAAGGGTGATAGATAGATAAAAATGGATGCTAAAAAATATTTTTTAGTTATGTTTACATTCATGGCAGACAAAAATAGAGCTTTTGAAGGTGGTCCTTATTTTTCAATCATTTTGGGAATTTTATAAAACCCTAGCATGTGGGCTTCAATTTAGCTTTAAGGAACTTCCTTTGAGTGTTCCCTTCTAGGTTCATCTTTTGTAGCTCTTGCTAGAGTTTTGGAGGAGTGATATTTTGCATATGATTTCTCTCCTTCTCAACAAGCCGATTGATTCATCTCAACAGATTCTAGACCAAAAGGTAATTACATATGCTCGTATCTATGTGGAAATGATTTAAATAACCCTTTTCTAGACTCTATGGAATTATGCCTTCGATCCTCTTCATGGGTTCAATAGCTAGACTATGAAACTCTTTCGTTTAGATGTCGCTTTTGTCATGAATATGGGAACTTGCAAAGGAAATTCCCTCGATTCAATCAAACGATTGGTGTAGCTAATTATATTTCCAACATAGATCCCAAGAAGGATAAAGGGAAGCCTCCTTTGGTTGATGGGGTGACAGAAAAGGAGGGTTTCATCCTGATCAAGCCTCACAATAAAGGGAGAGGTCAAAAGAGAACCTTGAAGGACAAACAATATGATGGGGTTTTCAATTGGTTTGATGCTTTAGAGGACTTGGTTCAGGAGGAGGGGATTCAGAACTGTTAAGTTGTCAACTGGTGTTGGATCCCTGGGAGTATATTTGTTAGGGGATAAAGTGAATTTGAATTTTTGAAATTACCTTTTGGGGAAGAATAGGTTGATCAAATATTTATGGATGTGCCATCCTAGATACTAGTTGATCTAGAACCAAGTGGGCCTTTGGTATTGAAGGGGTAGAAACCTTAGAAAACTTAGTTCCTTCTCAAGTAAAGGAGGTTTTGAATTTTGGGAAGAATAGTAGGAACATTCATGTTTTGGGCTTGTAGTAGAAGCCCCTTAAAAAGTGGCCTCTAGAGAAAGCTTCTAAGGTGGGTCACAAGGACTTGGAGAAGGTTAAATCACTTGGTGAGAATTTGGTGGATTTAGGGTTAGTGAAAATTATCGATTCCCACTTTTCCCAATCTTAGAAATGATTGTTATTTCATGAAATGTGAGGGGTATGAATAACATCCCTCAACGAGAGGCTATTCGTGAGATGGTTGGTACTCATTATCCTGATATGGATTTTCTTCAAGAAACTAAGCTATCTATAGATTGTATGTTAAATAAAGCTCCCTTCATCTAGTCTCGTGGCTCTTGTTAGTGTGTTGGGTCTCATTAAAATTCTGGGGGCATGGCTTGATTTTGGGGTCCAAGGGATATTTTTCCTCTTTGGTGGAGATCAAGTTGCTCTTCTATGTCTGTGGTTGCTTGTAGTTTGGATTCAGGTGAAGCATGGCTCTTTAATAATGTTACACTCCTACTAATATTATTGGTAAAAATCAACTACGGTCTCATGTTAGATATATTTGATCTCTAGCTCTCTTACTCCCATGGATTGTGGCTAGGGACTTTAATGATGTTGCTTGTCTTGAGGAAAAAATTGGTGGGAATTTTAGTCTTGATTCTACTAGCCTCCTAAGGGACAATATAGATTTGCTAAATTTAGTTGATGTGAAGTTGAATAATGATATTTTCACTTAGAATAAAAAGAGATGTGATGAAAATTCTATATCTGAGAGGCTTGACATATTCCTCGTCTCTTGCTATTGGGTTGGAGATAGGTGGTCTAGCAACTCTGAGATTTTGAATTGGAAAGGGTTTGACCACTAGCCGATTAAGCTTTCTATTGTTTTGTTTAGTGCTCCTAGGAACTCATCTTTTTAAGTTTCAACTCATGTGGTCATGAGATCCCTCTCTTTATAAACTTATGGTTGGTTGGTGGCTTCAAGGGAAGCCTACTCATGTGTGAGGCATAGCTAATATTTAAAATGATATATTTATTTAATAAGATGATTTGATAATGCATTTTAAATAACTGATCAATTTTTGTAAAAATAAACTTTTATATTGTTATAGATCCTATAATTATTTGGTATTGATGTTAAATTTAATGTTTCAAATTATAATTTTTAGAAGTACTAATGTCTTTCACAAGATGTTGCAGGTGGTAGTTCAGGTCCTTAAATTTTGGATACAAAACCCATATGCAAAATATTTATTATTGTTTTTTAATTTGGTCAAGGGAGATTAATGTTGAAAATATAATTTGATTTTATGAGCATTTATTTGCAAAGGGGAAATATGTTTTCATTTGGATTATCATTTTATTTGGGTATTATATTTAGGAAATTGAAAAGTTATGAGTTATTTTATTTTTGAAAAAAATAAATTTGAATGGTTGTGGGAAAAGGAAATGAAAGGTTATTTTCTTTCCTTATTTATTGTTTTCTTTTGGGTGGAGTAGGGATGGTTTGAATGAATTGGTAATCTTGGGTAAGTGGTAGGTATCAGAGCACCATGATTGCATCACTAGGGAGCTTTGGGAAAAAAGGTGAAAAAAGGAAATGAGTCTGGATACAAGATTATGAGGTGGAGATGTTGCAAAATATGATGCCACACAAAGTGAATCTTAGAGCTGGTAAAAAAAATAGGAACAAGTATGTAAAATTTCTTCATCAATTGATTTAAAGGTATTTGGTTTTGAATGCATTAATTTTTTTTTGGATGTGATTACAATTAGTATGTCAATATTATGTGTGCAAGTGATCTCCCTTGGAATCATTGTTGATTATAATATAACTATAGAAGAAAAGTGTCGTCTATTGACATATTTATTTAGATTTTGTTAATTATGCATGTCAATCGAATACTTAGTTGGTTGTTGTAGACACTGCCCTTGATATGAAGTCAGATTCATTATATGGTTGCATTCTATGAGACCTTCCCTTATCCTTAAAACATTGAGTCAACTCTTCGTGTGTCTTGTTTGTGCTTTCACATTTTGATTGCATAAAAATTCAGGCATTTATATGCTTGATGGTGGATTCTTGTTTATTTCCAAGCTCCCACATTTATCTAGAGTTAGAATGTAATAAAATATGTGAATTTTAAAAGTTGGCTTGCTCGGTTATGCTTTGTTTATGATATATATACTAGGTTTGGGGTCAAGTACGGTTGTTTGTGAATTAGAGATTTACATGAATGGTTCTAGTTCAATTTGAGTTGTCTTGTTTTTCATAGAAATAGAGGAAATAGAAAATTTCCTTGTTTTTAATATTCTTAGAAATTATGTTACAGGATTAAGTAAAAGCTATGGTATTTTAGAAAAAAGAAGTATTCACATATACATAATATATTATTGCAACAATTGTCTAGTATCTTTAAATATTATGATGTTCTTATCCAAAATTGGATCAATCGGGACTTTATATTTCTAATATAAATAAGATTTTTTCTAGAGATCAATAGGATTCAAGACTTACTTTACCAATCTTCCTTGGTTAATAATTTAATTATTTAATGAAAAGATAGTTTATTAATGAAATATATAGATTGAGGATAGATCTTTAATTTTATTTTCAAAATAGGAAATTTTCAAATAAAGAGTAGGCAGTTTTTCTTTGGAAATTTATTATTTATTCTTAAATATAACTATGTAGTTGGAATTGATCAAACATGTGTATACTAGTTTTAATAATCTTATAATAGTTTCCATTCAAAAGAAAAATATATATGATAATTCAATGGGAAAATCATAAGAAGTATTTAATACTTTATGAAAGTTAAGTAAGGAATTTTATTGTAAGGAAGCTAAGGTACTGGAACAACTTCCTACACTAATCTTGAGAGGAGAATAATACAAAAAAATTACAGATCTTTAACAATCACAAAAACTTAAAAATAAATAAATAAAAATATCATGGATACCATGACACATTGATTTGTGTGGGGAAAACCCTTTCGGGAGAAAAAACCCACACTCCAAAAGACCCAAAATATTATTCAAGAAATCATAGAGATTATAATATACTTGTAGATCAAGCTTCTCACAGGAGTATCACCACTCAAAGATCAAGAGACAACACAACCACTATCAGACTCTCAAAAACCATCACAATCTCTATTGCAGTTGTAATACAATGCCCTCATAAAATAAAGTTACATTCTAGGGCAAGACAAGAAAATAAAATATCTGCCATTGGATCTAAAACCTAATAATGAATGGTCCAGATTTACAATATATCTTTTATTTAATGTATGTCGGCAATTCTAGAAGTTTCTTGAAAAAGTTAGCATGCTCACATTTCTCTTCCTGCTGCCATTGTATACACCTATCGGTGTAACAAGGAAACATATAAACATCCTATCAATAATAAACCACATATAATTTCAAGGTTGAGACACATTTTCACAACAAATCTCCCATTTGTCGAACACCTTATGTAGTGTTCCACCACTCTGCTGATCTGTTTCTCACGAAGTTTATAGGTCTGATTTTTTTTCAGTTTAATTTCTTCCTTCTTGTTTTCGAGTTTGTTTTCCAATAATGCCAAAATGGTACTAAAGAGCATATGCATACAATTGTAAACTTCTAATAAACTAATCTACTAAAAATAACTCAAGTAATTACTCATTTTAAGAGCCAAAGATGCTTTCTTCATTACATAATAGATCACATAAGATAGATGGCTTACATCAGATTTAAAGTTAACTATATCTTATATCATATTTTGACTTACAACCATACAACACTGTGAATAGTGACTTGCTATAGTACCTGCCCCCAAAGAAGTGCGCACAACTCTCGAATAACGAACTTCTCCTACCAAAAACCAGCATGGGATGACTTCTAGGATAAGGGCGCCCCCTTTAGGAAAGATAGCAACCACATAAGAGAGGAGTTTTATTTTCTTTTCCTGATATAAACCCTCATGAAAAAGCGGTTGGTTGTAGCTCTTCAAAAACAGCCCCAAAACGCTCCAAAAGCGAACAACTCATGTGCAAATGTGAATGGAGTCTATGGCAGTCCAAACCCCTTTGAAAATGGTTCGAATAACCTACAAAAAACAACTTATGACTCCAAATGAAGCAACCAAAAATTGACCAACAACCTTAAGGTGGTGTTTCACACCCTCAAGTAGCTCAAATTCAAAGAACAAAGCCCCACCAGGCTTACCCACTATAAGAAATTAGGAAACCCTAGCATCCTTCTTCCTCCAAAGAAATACTTCCAAGTTTCATGAAACAAAATAATCCATTCATGAAGAGGGTCAAACTTTCTCTCTTGATATTTATAATTTTAAATTGAAATCACTATTCATTAAAGTGAGCACTATTCACTTAAGTTATTTCTTTTTTCACTTTATGAATGAATAGTAACTGAAAATATAAAGTGACCCCTTCCTTTTGAAGACACATGGTCCCTAGGCCAAGGATGGTGAAATTAAAGGTGAGTATCATAAATTTAAGCACAAGTATCATGCCAAATGCCACAATTCACCCTGCCACCATACTCCGAAGATCCACACTGCAAATTGACGACCAAGTGCCTGTCCAAGAAACCCTCTATCCAGAACTATTAGCCTACAAGGGTTAGGAAAATAGGCTAATCCCCCAACTTTGATGCTCGTGAAAAGGGGGATATTACAGTCCGCCCTCCCTAAAATTGCTTGTCCCCAAGCATTCTCTACTGCAAAGAAACCTCACTCCTCGGAAGGCCCAAAAGAAGAACTATAAAATGTCCCATGCATCACCAACTAACTCTGAAAGCACCAGCATAAACGCAACTGTGCCACATATTCTTGGATCCCAAACCCAAAATGAAGGTTTGTTGTGTCTACCTTCCTCCGACTTCTGCTGCGCTCTACTACCCCTAACTTCATCATGTTGTGACTGGTGAAGTAATCCAATGGGACCCATCCAATATTCAGTACTAAACTTGTCACCACCTGGATCCCAAAACAATTTGAACTCACATCCATCTGTCATGTAGAGATAAGAATATCTAGAGGCATCTTCTATGCCAAATCTCTATGTCCTCCGTTAAACACCCATGGATGCAATAATTAACCCAACCATCATGCCAACTGACACCACAGTCACTCTGTAAAACTACACCTGAATGTAATCCTTGTGACATTAAAGTAGCAACCCTTGTCGGATACATATTAACATGGTGGATTACTAACTGCTGACCTTGCAAGTAATCCTCTGCAAACAACTGAGTCAGGTACTTGGAGCCTCTAACCCCATATTTTGAAAATGGCAAACTCCCATCCCACAACGGATGGTATAACCCTGGAGCCAATCCACATCAATGCATCATCAAGTCCTTCACGTGTGGATCAAAAGAAACATGATGAGCACTCCTCACTGTGTAGTTGCGATAGAATGCTCCAACCTCAGTGAATGGCTCATCACTAGCAACACTGGAATTAGGCAGTTGATCACTTTGACTTTCAGGCATAACAAGCTGGCATCCAAAATCAACTGCATGGGATGAGGTAATAAATTTGCTTCTAGGAGAGGGAAACAAATCCACATGAGATCCATACTCCCAACTAGATGACACTTCACAAGGAGCTTGTGGAGATGATGGAGTAGCATCATGTACTAACACACAAGTCTCAAGAAAATACACTATAGCCACACAAGAGCTATCAGCTATCGGACCTACATCATCTGTCATAGTACTGACCACCAGACAGCTTGATGTAACATGTGGTTTTCTGCTGCTCTCAGTCAAAGTACTCAACTCAACTGAGTCAACTGCCCCTGTATCTGGGATGGATGTTACCACATGCTCACTAAAACTCATAGATGCCAAATCATGACCAACTGCCACTGTAGGAAACTATACTGTAACTGCAGCTGGTGGAGACTGTGCCAAACTGAACTCCACGGTAAGCTCCTCCAACCATGACTTTGACTCTCGAAGGGTCAACTGGGCATTGTGCAATGAGTCCATATTCAACTCAAACTCATGAGTGAGATTTTCAACCTCCTCTTCTTTTCCCTTCAATGCATCATAGCAAATACCATCCCACTCAAGAAGATAGTTCCTATCAACAAGTAATTGCAAATAATTATGTTTCATTAATCCAAAAAATTCTCGTAGTGTATGGAACTCTCCAAGGGAAATACTGCTATCACCGTGCTCATCTGACATAAGAGTACTCCAACCGTAGGTTGCCAACATCTATCAAGCAACATCAAAATTCTCCAAGGCTATAACAATCATATTATCACTAACCTTCAACTGCCCCGTCAGATGGTGATGCCCCCGTGACTCATCATTTCCACCCAAATCTGCACTATAGTAAGAGGTTGAGTCCTCATCACTCACCTCATGATCAACAACATCATGTGTGCTATCCTCAATGCACACATCAACAACTAAGGTACTGTTGCTATGTACCTCAATGGATGGCTCATCGGGTAAGGTAGAAACTGCTGATATGACAATATATTCACACACTTCCTCTTCCAATGTAACTATATCACCATCCAACTCATGATCATGTGGTTCTATGTCAACCCATGAATCATCAAACTTGTTCTCTAAGGCTTGATCTGGAAAATCAGACTCACCATGACATGAATCCATGCCAAATACTGCACCATTAGTACCCAATTCTTGAGTACTTTCATGTAACAACTCAATAGTAGCATCTTGCACATGTGTAGCCACTGTTGTTTCATGCTGTTGCAGGCTACGAGCTAATCTTTGTTGTGAAAGTGTGAGTTTTCACTGGGTATTATTCAAGATGCTCTCAACCTTGATCATAACTCCACCATACCAGAAGTGGTGAAGCAATACACTGGGACCCCTCCAAATAGCAGTACTAACTCTACCTCCACCTGGATCCCAACTTAGTAAACCATGCCAATTCCAAACACTATGCTGATACACCTCAGGTATCATACTTGAGTCGCACAGATAAAATGAAAATCTATCAACCTCAACACCATCTAACTTCAGTGGCGCCACTGAGATATACCCTTTTCCCAAATTGCAGCAAGTCTCCAAGTCTTGACTCAAATGATAATCAACATGGGAGAATAAAGTAGAGGAAACGCTAAACCCGGAATCATCATCTGAAGTCAGAGACAAGTCATACCAGAGCTGACTAGCACACTCCTTATTCCACCCACCTCTTTGTGCCATCAAATTCATCGTCAAATCTGTTGTATGTAGGATGAAAATCAGTTGATGAGCATACCTCATGCTACAATCGAGGTGAAACTCTCTTGACTGTGCTAATTGAGTGCTCACCAAAGAACCCTTAATGTCCTCAAGCTCTAGAGAGAGCTTATCAGCTTTCTCTTCTTCCCTCATCAAGGAATCCTAATAGATCCCAACAAGGCTAAGTAGGGTGTCTCTATCTGAAAGAAGGTTCAAATAATTTGTCTTCATTGTTTCTGTACCTTCTTTGACAATCTGCAAAGCATCATGAGAAGATCTGACTCCAGTCCTTTCTTGTCTTCTCTCTAACTGGACTACCCAAAGATGATCCTCAATTAATTTGTGCATCCTGTCAAGATGAGATAATACCGTAATAATCTCATCCTCCTTCACTTTCAACTTAGTCTCTAGGCTACGAACAACTCCTGCACCATATGATGAAGCCTCTAACTGTTCTTGCTTAACCATGTCTGGAATCTTCACCAAGTTCTTCGATTGCCCAGGCTCACCAATCTCATCACTGTGATTAGAACAAAGTGCATCCCTTCTCTGTGTAAGGATTCCTCTAAGGTTATCTATTCCCTTTTGTCTTGCTATGTTGACGAGATTGACTTTATCTTTTACCTTTTGAAGGTGTTGTCTCACATTGGCAGCCACTAATCTAGCCTCCTTGGCTTTTTGCAGCCATCCTTTGTTCAACTTTTCAGACCTCTTTACCTCTTCACTACCAAAATATACAAAACCAGCCCTCACATGCTTGATATCTTCATGTCTACCAAATGGTGTAGTCAAAACACTATTGGCTGTTCCACTAAGTAGAAGATCAATTTTCACATTCTCCTCAATATCTTGGGCTTTCAATGGACTTTCATATGTGTGAATAACATCCACCGAACCACAATCTGATTCCTTGTCATGATAGGCTGAAGTAATGCTAGACTCATATACCGAGGTATCACAAGAAATCTTACCTTCATGTTGCTGCTCTAATGTAACTGATTTAACTTCAACCAACTTTTGCTTTTCTTCAACCTTGACATCATCATGAAGTGTCATGTGATCCAAATCCTCCTCTTGGAAAATATGTTTATTACTCTCCTTAGGATCATCAGTAGGCTGATCACTAACTGCTGCAAATTCATTCTAGAGATTTCTAGAAGTTTCTCCTATAGATGCCTCTTCTCTCTCCTTCTTTTTGTTTTGTGATATATACCTGAAGAAGGATAATAGGTACTACTCCGAATCTGGGTCTGAAAGCATTTTATTCATCCTTTTAGAAATTTGACTTGACTCCTTCGCTATGGTAATCCAACTGCTTTAATATGGAATTCCATTGCTTTCCATGAGTAGCCATGAAGCACAACTAAAACTTTTACAGCTGAAACTCATCCAATAGGTTGGCAGGAAACCACTCTGATACCACTGTAGTGTTCCACCACTCTGCTGATCTGTTTCTCATGAAGTTTATAGGTCTGATTTTGTTTCAGTTTAATTTCTTCCTTCTTGTTTTTCGAGTTTGTTTGCCAATAATGCCAAAATGGTACTAAAGAGCATATGCATACAATTGGAAACTTCTAATAAAATAATCTACTGAAAATAACTCAAGTAATTACTCATTTTAAGAGCCAAAGATGCTTTCTTCATTACATAATAGATCACATAAGATAGATGGCTTACATCATATTTAAAGTTAACTATATCTTATATCATATTTTGACTTATAGCCATACAAAACTATGAATAGTGACTTGCTACAGTACCCACCCCCAAAGAAGTGCACACAACTCTAGAATAATGAACTTCTCCCACCAAAAACCAACATGGGATGACTTCTAAGATAAGGGCGCCCCCTTCAGGAAAGATAGCAGCCACATAAGAGAGGAGTTTTATTTTCTTTTGCTGATATAAACCCTCATGAAAAAGCGGCTGGTTGTAGCTCTTCAAAAACAACCCCAAAACACTCCAAAAGCGAACAACTCACGTGCAAATGTGAATGGAGTCTATGGCAGTCCAAACTCCTTTGAAAATGGCTCGAATAACCTGCAAACAACAACTTATGACTCCAAATGAAGCAACCAAAAACTAACCAACAACCTTAAGGTGGTGTTTCACACCCTCAAGCAGCTCAAATTCAAAGAACAAAGCCCCACCAGGCTTACCCACTGCAAGAAATCAGGAAACCCTAGCCTCCTTCTTCCTCCAAAGCAACACTTCCAAGTTTCATAAAAAAAAATCATCCATTCATGAAGAGGGTCAAACTTTCTCTCTTGATATTTATAATTTTACATTGAAATCACTATTCATTAAAGTGAGCACTGTTCAATTAAGTTATTTCTTTTTTCACTTTATGAATGAATAGTAACTGAAAAATATAAAGTGACCCCTTCCTTTTGAAGATACATGGTCCCTAGGCCAAGGATGGTGAAATTAAAGGTGAGTATCATAAATTTAAGCACAAGTATTGTGCCAAACACCACAATTCACCCTGCCAGCATACTCCGATTATCCACACTCTAAATTGACGATCAAGTGCCCGTCCAAGAAACCCTCTATCCAAAACTATTAGCCTACGAGGGTTAGGAAAATAGGCTAATCCCCCAACTTTGATGCTCATGAAAAGGGGCACATTACACCTTACAAGAGTAACGTGAGGGTGTAAACATCATCTCTTTAATTGATAGGGGCTAAAAGGCCCATAGTCTCTGAACACCATATGAACTTTTCTGTGCTCATAGGCTTAGTTAAAGAATCAACAAAATTCATCAAAGTCTTTATCTTAACTAGCTTCACCTTGCCATCTTCGAGCATATCTCTAACAAAATGATATTGTACATCAATGTGCTTGGTTCTGGCATGAAATGTGAGGTTCGTGGCTAGACATATCATACTTTGACTATCACAATAAATCATCACTAAACCTTGTTTTATACCAATATTTTAACACATTCTCTTAAGCCAATTGGCTTCTTTAAAAGCATGAGTGCTTGTCATATACTCTGCTTTATTAGTGGACAAAGAAACCACAACTTGTTGCTTACTCATCTAGCTAATTGCACCACCAAATAAAGTAAACACATAAGCATTGGTGGATTTTTTGCTATCAACAGATCACCTACCTAGTCTAAATCCACATAACCATGAATACCAAGGGAAATATCATCTCCAGTCATATTATTATGATATCAACATAAGGAATAATCTAAGGTACCCCACAAATATCTAAAGACTCTTTTAACTGCATCCCAATGAACTCTACCAAGATTAGACATATATCTGGAAAAAACTCCCACTGCTTGGGTAATGTCTGGTCTAGTACAAACCATAACATACATCAAACTTCCAATTGCACTTTGGCAAGGCACTCTTCTCATGTATTTCATCTTTGATGGAGATGTAGGATAATTTGATATAGATAAATTTGTTCCAAATGAAATAGGAACACATAATGGTCTACAATCCTACATATCAAACCTCTATAAAATTTAATTCACATACTTACTATAGCCAAGCCATATCTTTCTATTTCCTCTATCTCTTTTAATTTCCATCCCAAGAATGTGTTTAGCAACACCAAGATCTTTCATTTCAAATTTAGCATCAAGTTGAGATTTTAGTTCTGAAATCATACCTTTCCCTTTGCTAATAAATAACATATCATCAACATATAATACAATAAATGGGAAAAAAACACCACAAATTTTATAATAAACACAATGTTCTGATTTAGAATGCTCAAATCCCAAAATCAACACATATGTATCAAATTTTTGGTACCACATTCTAGGACTCTGTTTTAAGCCATCCACAAATTTCTTCAAATTGCAAACCAATTTACTTTTACCTTTCACCACATAGTGCTCTAGTTGTGTCATATTAATATCCTCCTCCAAATCACCATGAAGGAAAGTAGTTCTCACATCCATTTGCTCAACCTCTAAATCAAAAGCAACAGTAATAGAAATAAAAAATCTAATTGATGTCATTTTTGCAACAAGAGAAAATATATCACCATAATCAACACCCTCAACTTTAGAGTAACCCTTCACAACCAACCTTGCTTTGCATTTCTCAATACTTCCATTTGAACCAATCTTTTTATTGAACACCCATTTATAATCAATAGGTTTTCGTCCTTCAGGAAATGGTACAAGATCCCATGTATCATTCTTTTTCAAAGATGTCATTTCTTCATCCATAGCAATCTTCCAATATTTCACATCATTCATACCTAGTGCCTATTCTACAGATTTGGGTTCATCCATGTTAGTATTCAAAGAAAAATACATCTCCAATCATGAGGTGAATACCTTTTAGGTGGTTTTCTATTCCTTGTAGAACTACAAACAGGTTGAGTTGGAGGTTCTTCCTCCTCTTCTGAGGATCTAGAGCTAGATGTGCTCTCCTCAACTTCTTGTCTATCCTTGGGCCTTGATTCAACTTTCTCAGGTGTAGGAGGAAATTGAATCACATCTTCCTATTTACTTTGTTCTGGCTGCAATGTAACAAAAGAAGGGTTAGTTTCTCTAAAAATCACACTTTGACCATGTATTACCCTTTGTGCAACAGGATCCCAAAACTTGTATCCTTTCACACCATAACTGTATCCGATGAGGATACATTTCATAGCCTTGTTCTCCAAATTTGTTCGCTTCTCCTTTGGTACATGTGCATATGTCTCACAACCAAAAACTCTAAGATGTCTCAATGAAGATTTGAAACCAACCATGCCTCGATAGGCATCTTATCAACAAGAGTTGATGTAGGAGACCTGTTAATCAAGTAACAGGCAGTGGAAATAGCTTCAAACTAAAACCTTTGTTCTAGACCAACACCACTCAACATACTCCTAGCCTTCTCCATTAGTGTAATGTTCATTCTTTTTGAAACTCCATTTTTTTGTAGAGAATATAGAGTTGTCTTCTGTCTATGAATACCACAATCTTTACAAAATCTATCAAAATCATTAGAGAAAAAATCACTGCCATTATCAGTCCTCAAATATTTTATTTTATTTCTAGTCTGTAACTCAACCATTGCTTTAAATTCTTTAAATCGACTAAAAAATTTAGATTTACTCTTTAGGAAATATACCCATGTCCTTCTACTATAATCATCAATAAATAAAACATAATATATGGATTTACCAATCAAAAGAAAATCTACATGACCAAACACATCAAAATGAATAAGATCTAATACACCACAAGATTTATGAGAAATCGAGTAAAATTAAATGTGGCTTTGTTTTCCATAAATGTAATTCTCACAAAAATCAAATTCGAGATTACAATAAGACAGACCTTCAACAAGGTTTTTATTTTTCATGGTCCTTAGATCCTTTTCTCCAATGTGTCCAAGTCTCTGGTGCCATACCATATTTTTCTCTGTAGGTAACTTTATCTCAAAAGAAAGAGCACCCTTGGGTACCCAAAAGCCATGACCATCTGTTGAAGGTGAAACCCTCACTTATTCCACATACTTGCTTTTCATCGAAGTACTATTGCACTCAATAGTGCATGCATCCAACTTATATAATGTGCCATATCTGACACCTCTAGCAATCACCACAACACATCTAACCATCTTGCATCCTGCATCATAAAATACTACTTGCACACCTGAATCTATTAGTTTTCTCACATATAACAATTTTTTTTGTAATCTAGGGATATGCAACACACCGTTAATCCTTTTTATTCTACCATCAGGAAACCTGATTTTAACTTTACCATGGCCAACAATGTCCAAATGAGAATCATCACCCAAGTACACCTTAACTCCAAATTCTTCATATTCAATTAACCATGCATCATTACGTGCACGGGTTTCCAAAGTTGCAATGAATGCATCACCATATTCCTTCTTGGATTTAGAATCAGAATCAACTTTCTTCTTTTTCTTCTTTGCATTCCTTATGAACATGTCAAGGCTTACCGTAGTTCCAACAAATAACTTGAAACTTTCTAGGAGATTTAGATCTCCCCCTGGACTTGGATTTGTCATGATTATCATTCTTCTTTCCTTTTTCTTTAGGTCTTCCAAGAACATTCAGGGCCTCCTTGGCAGTGATGGAAAACCTTCCTCCTCATCTCTTCAAAAAGAAAATAACCCACCACATCTTTAGTCTTCAAAATAACAAAAGTACTCCCAATAGCCATAACAAGAGAATCCCATGAATCAGGCAAATAACAAAGGATGATTTGAAATTTCTCTTCCTCATCCATTTTAACACCAACTGATGCCAACTGAGCCACTAGCATATTGAATTCTTCCAGGTGGTCTTTAATTCATCCACCCTCTTCCATTTTCAAGGAACACAACTTCTTCCTCAAGAAAATCTTGTTCATTAAAGATTTGGCTTGATACATCTCACCAAGCTTCTTCCATAGTTTTTGTGTAGAGGTCTCTTCATGGACATTAATTAAAATAGTATGCCAAGCACAATTTGATCAGACCCTTGGCTTTATGGTCCATAACATAATATTGAGAAACCTAAGTAGGATCCATGAGACTTGACACATTCTCATCAACAACATCCCACAGATCTCGATCTATCAATAGATTCCCCATCTTTAGCTTCCACATCTCAAAATTATTTCCAAAAAATTTCTCCACCTCTATTCTCCCTGATGAACTTACTATCTGATAATTCCTACAACAATATCACAAAGTGACTTCTACACAAGCTCCCACTCAAATTTGGATTAGTTCAAAAACCCTAACAACCCACAACTGAAACCAAAGGTGATCAAGTTCTGATACCACTTGTAAGGAAGATAAGGTAGCATAACAACTTCCTACACTAATCTTGAGAGGAGAATAATGTAAATTTTTTATAGATCTTTAACAATTACAAAAAATTAAACAAAAATAACCATAAATATCATGCATACCATGAAACAATGATTTACATGGGGAAAATCCTTTCGAGAGAAAAAACCCACACTCCAAAAGCCACCCAATATATTATTTAGTAAATCACAAAGATTGCAATATACTTGTCTCACAAGAGTATCACCACTCATAGATCAAGAGATAACATGACCACTATCAGACTCTCAAAAATCATCACAATCTCTACCACAATCATAATACAACACCCTCGTAAAATAGAGTTGCATTCTAGGGCAAGACATGCCAACAAAATATCCACCATTAGATCTAAAAACTAATAATGAACGGTCCAAATTTACTAAATATCCTTTATTTAATGTATGTTAGTCATTCTAGAAGTTTCTTGAAAAAGTTAACACACTCACATTTCACTTCGTGCTTCCATTGTATACACCTATCAGTGTAACTAGGAAACATATATATAAATATATATACATCCTATCAACAATAAACCACATATAATTGCAAGGTTGAGACACATTTTCCCAACATTTATCTTGATGGGATAAAAATGTTATATGCTGGAGATGTTTAACTTATTTTTCTTATCTCCAAGGAATATATCATAGTTGAAGGAATTGACTCACTTCACCAAAAGTGAAGGTACAATATTTCTTTCTCTATCTTATTTTCTTTTTTTAGACTTCTTGCAAATACCAATGGTTACAAATTATGATCGAATAGAAGTCAAGAAATAAGATCTTGTTTGACTAGTTTAATACCTTCCCTGAAATGCAAGTCATAAATTATTACTGGTAGTTATTAGATCTTGATCTTTAAAAAATAAATATAAAATCTCTTATTTACCAAATACATTGTCATCTTGACTTAGTAGAGGATAATGTAGATTTATCATCAATAGAAACTTATATTATCAGATTGATTCTCTTCTTTATCTATTAAATTGATTAAGTATTTGAATGTTAAGTATTTAATATTTTATTTGTAAGGGGAACATTCAATTTGGAAAATAGTAGAGAATCAATACCTCCTAATATCAAAGTGTTTTTCTTATTTTTATTTGCATTCTCATAAGAAGTTAAAAGTTTTTTTCTTATTTTTATTTGCATTCTCATACGAAGTTAAAGTATCAAATTAGTTCAAGGAGAATTGATTATTGATCTGGAGTTGTCCTAGGAGAAGACAATAATAATGGAAATACAAAGAAATTCGAGGGAATTTTGGGAAGGAAGCTTCAATGAGGAAGCTTGATATTAGAGGGGGAAAACGTGAGGCATAGCTAATATTTAAAATGACATATTTATTTAATAAGATGATTTGATAATGCATTTCGGATAAATGATCAATTTTTTTGTAAAAAATGAATATTTTTATATTGTTATAGATCATATAATTATTTGGTATTGATGTTACATTTAACATTTCAAACTATAATTTTTAGAAGTACTAATGTCTTTCACAATATGTTACAGGTGGCAATCCAGGTCCTTAAATTTTGGAGACAAAACCCAGATGCAAAATGTTTATTATTGACTTTTAATTTGGTCAAGGGAGATTAATGTTGAAAATATAATTTGATTTCATGTGAATTTATTTGCAAAGGGAAAATATGTTTTCCTTTGGATTATCCTTTTATTTGGATATTGTATTTAGGAAATTGAAAAATTGTGAGTTATTTTATTTAATTTTTTTTTTGAATGATCAGGGAAAGGAAATGAAAGGTTGTTTTCTTTCCTTATTTATTGTTTTCTTTTGAGTGGAGTAGGGATGGCTGGAATGAATTGGTAATATTGGGTAAGTGGGGGTATCAAAGCAAGTCTTCCTTAAAATGTCTTCAACTTTGTGCCAATAATAGGAGTAAATAAATATTAAGTGTCATAGTCTTTGAAGTCTATTACAATTCACCAGCATCTGTGAAAGCAATCAGTGTGGAGCCGATCGATGAGTGTTAACACTTTTTCAAGTACTGCAATTCTTATATTGCGTTCTATACAAAAAGGGGAATTGTAAGCACATGGTTTTATTTTGCGTCTTGAAAATGACTTCCTTACGAGTATAGTTTCCCTTACAATCATCAGTCACTGTGTTCTTTGAGGGGATTGCAATATCTGAAATAAATAAATAAATTAGTGTGGGGTTTTACTATATTAAAAACTGATCTAGGAATTGTAAATCATCAGCATAAATAATGTTTGGGCATATGGTTAGTTTTTTGTGTAGTTCCACTTGCTTGTACATTTTAAAATTACCATTTACTTTTAAAAAAAATATAAACATATTTGAATTCACTCTTATGAGTATTTGAGTTTGGTAAAAACTCGTATGTATTTTAACAACGTTAATTATTAATTTTATATGTGTTATCTTTCTTGTAACACTAGAATTTGGTTATTGTCAAAACATGATATTTTTACTTCTGTTAATTCAAATAATGAGTTAATTTTTCATTACCACCATTACTCCTCCACCATCTTCTAAAAATTTAAATAATGGTTAAGCTTTGCAAATATTTAAGTTGTAAATAATTCCTTGGATCAGTTATAGAGGCAAATACTTTATCTAAATATTTTTTAAAAAATAGTAATTAATTTGTGCGATCTTTTATTATTGAATACTCATTACTAATAAGTTGTCTAATTACATTTTATCAATTTATTTTTGAGAGGGAATTACATCATGGTAGGGCTATGTACTCCTTTGCCAAGAGATTATAGTATGTGAAGTATAGGCTCAAGAAGTGGAACAGGAAATGCTTTGTAAACCTTTACTTCAACAAAATGTCAGCTCAAGCTGGTTTAGACTCTATCCCTTGCAAGATCTAGGATCATGGGATTACATATGATTTGCTTCGGGAGGAGGCTATAGCTATTAAGGAATTGGAGGAATGGGAGTTGCATGAGGATATCTTCTAGAAGAAAAAGTATCGGGTTGATTGGCTTCACGAAGGGGATCAAAATATAACCCTTTTCCATAACTCTATTAAAGCTAGAAGGATTGGGAATCTTATATACTCTCTATTGTCATCAAAGGGGGTGTAGCTTGCTTCCATGGGTGATATTTCTAGGAAGGCTTCTTTATTATTTTCAAATATGTTTACTAAGGACTCTTTGCCTACTAATGGTGAGGAGAACTCTATTTTTTTATTGCATTCCCTCCTTAGTTTTTAATGAGATGAAGTGGTGAGCTACATCAAAGGTCTTGGAGGAAAAGTCAAAGAACCAAAAGTGGTAAATAAAATTCTTAGAAACCTTACTAAAGCTTATAGTTATAAAGTTGTTTCTATTGAGGAATATCAAAATCTAGATCAGTATTCTAGAGATCAATTGTATGGCTCTTTAACTGTATTTGAAATGAGAGAGTTTGGTATTAACAATGGTGCAAAAGTTGAGACTGCTTTTAAGGCTGCAAAAATAGAGAAGAGTGAAGAACCGGATCAAGAAGATTTTGATGATGTGGAAGCTAGCTTTGTGAGAAGGATGAGAAGAGGTATTGGTAAGTAAAAAGGTAAATTACCTTTTAAATGTTTTAGTTGTGGAGAGATAGGTCACTATGCTTCAAGATGTCCAAACAGAGTTGTGAATTACAAAAAAACAAGGAGAACAAGGGTAAGATGATTAAGAAAAGCTATTATGTTAGAGAAGATGCAATTATTTCTAATGATGAATTAAATTATGGAGATGATGATGATGAATGTTTGTTCATGGATTTAAAAGATGATTTTTTTTTTGCTAATTTTGAAAGATGTGTGAAGGAATGCCCTTCGAAGAGAAAGGATAAAAATGAAGGTACTTTGGTATCTACTTTTCATGCTAGATAGGATAAGAACTATCAGATCATTGATAGTGGTTTCTCTAATCATATTATTGGAGACAAGAGTAATTTTGTAAAACTTGAAAGTATGATGGAGGACTTATTAGATTTGGAGATGATTCAAGTGCTAAGATATATCAAATAGGTTCAATTAGTTTTGATGGAAAGCATAATAATAAAGATGTTTTCTATGTTAAAGGTTTAATGTATAAACTCTTGAGTGTTGGAAAAATGTTTAGCAAAGGATATAATCTTATATTTTAGGATGATGGATGTGAGATAAGAAAAGGTCTGAAACTATAAATACTACTGGAAGAATGACAGATGGAAATGTTTATCAGCTTAACTAGAACTGTGCAAATATAAATTAGGTCAGCACCAAAACAATTCTATGGTGGATAGAAGTAAAAGAGGACCACACCACTTCTTAACTAGCACCCAAATCTATCACACCACGCTATAAAAAAATTCTACAAACAATAATCATCCACCATAATCAGTGTAAACATCAAGGTCAATTGTTACCCATGTAAACACCATTAATATTTTAAGTACATGTTTCCTTTGATCCAAAAACAACTCGCAGATAAAAAATATCACTTGAACACAATCTAGAATATTCCATAGAGACCCCAAAATCCAATAAACTCCTTCACAACAACTTTCACTTGAAGAATGTACACACCCAATACACTCAAACAACTCTACTATACACTATAAGTTAAGAAACTAACTTCAAAAGCACCAAACCTCAAAAAATATTATTGAAGAAAGATATCAACACTATCAACACACCTACAGATCCATAAGATCTGAAACCAAACTGTGGAGAAACATGAAGTAAAAAAATTTCTCCTAAAAACTTCTATAGTACACAATTCACACACTAGTGGACATAACTTCTTCTATACACCTATCCAGTACACCAAATTCTGAATACAACACCTCTAAACACTTTTGATAAAAATATCCAAAATTCATAGGTAGATCTTCAACCTAGAAGAAATGTAAAGCAACATTAGAACTTTTCCCTTCAACTTAGAACACACTACAACTCAATTTTTCCTCCTTTTTTTTATCAAATTTTTTCAAAAAACACTTGGAAACCAAGCACTAGAAACACATCCTCATAATCTTCATCACTTCCTCAACCATATACATAAGCTTATCAAAGAAACACTAGAGTTTGAGACTAGTAGCTTACTAAAGACAACATAATGCAACTAATCAAAACATCACATACTCTTGCAGCAATCTTCTTCTCATACAGTTGACACTAATGACACCACAAGCTTGTTGACATTAATGACAACACCAAATACTCATACTTGCAACAATCTCCCCCATTGTCATTGATGGAAACTGTAATGCCCCGCCAAGTAACTTTAAAGGAAGTTGCAATTAACATATTAAGCAAACCAATTTTTTTTTATAAAGTGCATTTAACATACACATTCACTTACTAATTAACAACAACCTCTAAGGCTACAAGGTTAGGATTACTTAAACCCACACATACATATTACATACAACCATATAACCATCATACATCATAAGAATACCACATAACATAATAAGATAATCAACCAAGATACAATCTCATAAACATTAACTTAAACTAATCGTTACATCACTCATTCTCAGAATGAGGCAATAGTACAAATGTATCACAATTACATAATTTCACCTCATAAAGATAAGAGGGATAAAATAACTCATACAAGTTAAAATATTACAATGCAAGAATAACAACAAGAACTGCGAGTTGTCCATCTGGATGTCTCGCTACCAAGTACTGAAGATAAATAGGGACCCAACAGTTTTGGTGCATGTTCCACCCTACCAATGTGGTACCCGAAGGCCCACCCCCCATGCTAGGAGATAGTAACAAAGTAACATAGAGAAAGATTCTACTACCTCTAACCAAAGGCAAACTCAAACTGACTCATACTATTATAACCAACCAAATGAATTAACAAGTACAACTCATTCACCATACAAGTACGAATCAAGTACAACTCAAGTATAAATCAAGTACAACTCCAACATCACTAACATAGGTCACATTGCTTCCAGACATAATATTAATCAAGTATGTTCAAATAACCATACACATAAAACAATTAACAACAGTTATCCTAGATAGAGTGTCATCGCAAGGTTTGTCATGAGATCTCCTCTGGGCATTCTTCATAGGCTCCAGCATAAGTAATCCTGGTGGCCTCAACTGAATCTTGGCACTCATACTCACTCATGTGGAATCAACTACCTCTCGCAAGAACAAGATAGTTGATCTTGCCATTCTAGGCCTTCTCACTCATCCCAAGTCTAAACAAGCCCTTGTGTCTATGAGTGAGGATTAAATTATCTTGATTAGTGTGAACTACATCCTAATCATCTAAGTACATTAATTTAATTATCACTTGATTAAATCACTTTTGAAGGTTACCCGGTTTACCACTTTGGGCTTCAGCCCCTATCAAAAGCCACTCTTCTAATGGACAACGCACTCACAACCAATCACCAAGGGAAACACAAGTGCATAGAAACTAGGCATCATAACCACTCCAACACTAGGAGGATACAAATAATAGAAACTCACTCCAAACATCTTGGAGGCAACAATCACATAGTCCACTCCTTTCATAGGAGGTATAAAAGATCTCACTCCAAACATCTTGGAGGCAACAACACATAGTCCACTACTTTCACAGGAGGAAACAAATAAAAGAACTCACTCCAAATATCTTGGAGGCAACAACACATAGTCCACTCCTTTCGTAGGAGGCAACAAGATGAAACCACATAACAAGGTCACTCCATACAAGGAGACACGGATCCTATAATCCGCTCTTAAACTAAGGAGGTGCAAAAATCTCCGTTCGTGAAAATCGGGTAAAACTGAAAAGACACCATGCACTACCCAAGGAAAACAATTGGATGGCATAAATATTCAACAACCGTTATCCTCTAAGTTCTTCCGCAAGACTTATAATTTAGGACTAACACTAAATCTCAAAACCAACAATGCAACTTGATGACATAGCAACCAAAACATTCAAGTCATTAATCAAATCTAATATTTGGATTTCCTAAATCCATACTCATTCAATAGGTAGTGTTGACAAAGTCAAAGACACGATAACTAGATCATCTAAAATAATCATAATCCCTATTTCCCTTTTCATTACTGAAAATCTAAAACAATTAAACTTACTTTCCTTTACTGAATACAGAGAATTAAATCCTTTAAAATAATCATGAGGAAGATACTACTTTTGGATATACTAAATCCATATCTCTTTCATAATCCAATCACAATGACTCAATTAATCTAAATAGAAATTAATAAATAACATAATTGATTGCCTCATCAATAAAACAACTTTTTAATTTACTTTTAAATTGACACAAATCCATGCAAGTAAACTCTTTCCATTTCCTAACCAAATCTTACATCTCATTCAATTTTCTATTTAAAACATTCAATCACTTTAATATAATAACATATTGTTTCTCTATCCATTTTCCATATACACTAATCAATCCATTTTAAATCTCTATTCAATAATACATTGCATGCATCTCATTAAAATAAAATACGATAATGAATTTTACACTTAATATATATATATATGCTCCATATTATATAGACACCAAATATATATATTAATAAATTTAATTACATATATTCTTTAATATTCCATTCACAATAACTAGATTACTCTATGAAACTAAATAAGACATAATAACTATTTTCCTTTTTCAATATAGTTAGTTCCTAAATCTACTTCTAATGCAACCTAACACTATTGCAAACAATCTTTTCAATTTTCTATCTGGAGTCTATGTCTCTTCAACTATCCATTAAAAAAACATGCAATTTCATCAATGTATAAAAATATCTTTTGGCTTATCTATTTGACCACGCATTCATATTGTTTCTAATTAAATCTCATTAATTAAAACAAACATTTAAATATAAATATTTCTATAATTCTTCAATATATTAAAATATCTTTTTCCTTATCAATTTTGACCATACATTCAAAACTTATCTTTTAAACTCTTCATGCAAAGCTAAATTACACGCACTTAAATAAAACAAGGTAAATACTGATTGAAAATACTCATGGATATATATATACCTCTCAATATATTTTCTTCAATCATATTAACAAAATAAACATTTCCTTTTAAATCAAGTAATTACTTCTATTAAAAAAATATCTTTCTCTATATATTTTCTACACACACTAATCATTTCTTTTAGAACACTAATAATACCCAATTTGCAAACAACGGAATAAAATAATATAAAATATTATTTATTCTCTCAAATGGATATATACCCTCAATATATATATACTAAATATAAATTAATATATTTAAATATATTTAATCATTAACATATCTTCTATTCTTTATAGAATATCAAATTGTTTAATTCAAAATAAAATATCTCTTATCATTAATTTTCCAAAATATATATATTTTTCCAATTAAATCAAATTAATAATTGACCTTTTTACACATGAATTTAAATTCCATAATTAAATTTTAAATTATGGATTCTTTAAATCAAATATTTAACTCTTTCAATTAAACTTTAACATGGCATTTTAAAATAACAATAATTTTCCATACGTTTATAATTTTAATTCCACTAATCTAATATACAAATTTTATTTAAAATAATATAAATAAATATAATACTTTAATATTATTAATTATAATATAAAATATTATTAAATAATATTTTAATATTATAATAACAATATATAAAATATTAATATTTATAAATATCAATTTATTATTATTTTATTTTCAGAACAGTCATAGGAAAATAATTTAATAGCAGTTTCATGTTTCAAGCATAACTCAAAAACTACGATCTAGGTATTTGCAATTTTTTGACAGGGATAAGAAAATTTCAAAATGCAAAAACCCTTTAAATTTCCTGACAACCCAGTTTGTGAAAGTGAGGTTATAGGCGACACAACCAGACCATTTTACCATGAAAAATATAACTATACTGCAGATTTTAAAATCCGTTTTTTAGTAATAAACAGAAGGTTTCATTTTCTAAAACATTATAAATGCATTGTTCAATCTCTATGTTTGATTTCAATAACAAGAAAATTGATTTCCCCAAATAATTTAAATTCAACTAAGGTTTTCACAATTTTCACTCAAGAATTTTCACAAGCAAAGACTGTAAATTTGTTTAATTCTTTTCTTCTAATATCAAAATTGTTTTCTAAAACAGATTTAACAAACAAAACTTTAATCACTACTATTTAAAAAAAAACAATCAAGAACAATAAAATACAAAGAGGAAAACCTGGTATAAGAAGCTACAGGAAGAGATGAATTTCTGATGCAAGCCTCCTCCAAGAATTTCCTAAATTTTTTTCAATCCTCCAATGAATCCAAATCAAAATCCAACAAATGCAAACAATCTTTCCTTCAATCAATTCTACAATCAAACTTTCTTCAAACCCTTGTGCAAATTTTTCCAAAATTTCTTCCCTACTGTAAAAATGTATTTTTTTCCTAAAACTCTTTCTGCTGCCCTAAAATTAAAACATGTATTCTTATAAATCAAAAATACCTAATTCAACCTTAATTCACATTACATGCAAATTAGATATTTCCATTTCAATTTCAATTTTTACAACCCTAATTCACATTACATGCAAATTAGATATTAATTTCAATTTCAATTTTTACAATCCTAATTCACACTACATGCAAATTAGATATTAATTTCAATTTCAATTTAAAATGCAATTTCAAATAATAAATTAATTTCCAAAGTTGCAACCAATTTCTCAAATAAATATTTAATTACAATTTCTAATTTAATTCTCACACGTTGGAATTAAATTCCAAAATTAATTCTAATTCTTTTATTTCCTTTCATTCTCTTGCATCACGTTTAATTGATTAATTTAATTATTTAATAACTAAACTCAACCCCCTTGGATTAAATATAATTAATTAAATAATTTAAATATAAACTTTTATCCACATTGCATTATTTAAATTAAATAACCATCAACATGATTTAAATGCAATTATTCTAAATATCTATTTCCAAATCAAGAATTCTTCAGAATTAAATAACATCAAAGCAAGATAGACAATGACTCGCCACACACACAACTGATGACACACTAAGGCTAGGGTGTAAACTTGACACATGTTACCTAGCTACTATCTCCTGTTCAACTTAACCGTTGGATCGACACACTCAAACCTGTGAAACCAGGTGGAGTCGATGTCATGTACCTGCAATCCTGACACCAAGTAAACAACATCATACAATATATCCAGCATATATTACACACTGTGAAGAAGAAATTACGGATTCGCAGGGCGCTCGCAAGCGAGTGATGTGAACTCGTCCTCTTCACCCATACACTCATCAAAACTGACACTTCTATCATAATCCAGTAATCTCATAATAACATTTTATGTTAACTCTACAACATCATTAATCCATAATGCATGTGAAACAAAATCAAATAACTACATCCCACAATAATAGTTGTCACTCAATAGTAACGATCAAAACATCATAACAAAATGTATTCAGTATCAAAGTAATTGCAACCAAACATAGCATAAAGCAACTTGAACAAGAATCAAAACGGAGAGGTATTACATCAATGACAACACCAAATACTCATACTTGCAATAATCTCCCCCATTGTCATTGATGGAAACACATGATGTGAAAAACCATTGAAGACACAACTCTTCTCCATACCTATTTCCTTTTCTCTTTTCTCCCCCTTTCACAACATACTTGTTACTTTCTCCCAACTTATCTCTTTCATATGTCACACTCTCCCCCTTTGTACATGATTCTCTTTTAGTTTCATTTTCATATTACTCTCCCCCTCTTCTTTTTCACATAACTCCCTCTCTCCCTTTGACGTTAATGACAAAGGATAAAAGATTTATACCACTTATGTTTCTCCTTTGACATCAATCAACCTTCTAAAAAATACACTACAACTTATGTTTCTTTACTGATCAGTATACTCCCCCTTAGGAGCACACACCATACTGTACTAATAAAAAACCATTGCATAATGACAACACTCACTCCCTTGATTGCAACAACCAACACTTTCACTACCTAATCCCCTTGAGAGGTAGCCACCAAAATCAATCCAAACCAAAGAATGAATCTTGAAATTAACTAAACTAATGTATCTCCTTATGCATCTAGTTCAAAGGAAGGGAAATAACTCCCAACTTCTCCTAGAGATATTCAAGTGTATCTTTAGGAAAAACCTTAGTGAATATATCAGAAACCTGATCCTTTGTAGGCACATAATCAATCTTTACTTCATTCTCTACAACCTTCTCTCTCAGAAAGTGATACTAGATTGAGATATGTTTTGTCCTTGAATGCATTATTGAATTCTTTTAAATATTTATAATACTTGTATTATCAGAGAAGATAGAAATTGGTTCAACATATACCACCTTGATATATTTCAATGTTTTCCTCATCCACAATACTTGTGTTCAACAAGATGCTACCACAATGTTCTCTGCTTTTGCAATAGATAAACACACTGAATCTTGTTTCTTGCTTAGCCATGACACCGATTTGCATCCAAGAAAGAATAAACCACCAATTGTACTTTTTATTTCATCCACACAACTAACCCAATATGCATCTGTGTAAGCACTCAGAGTAAAATTAGTGTCCTTTGGATACCACAAGCCATTATTTGGAGTTCCCTTCAAGTATCTGAATATTATTTTCACTGCTGCAACCTGTGAATCTCTAGGATCTTCTTGAAATCTAGCCACAAGACAAACTACATGCATGATATTTGGTCTAGTAGCAGTTAGATATAGCAATCCACCAATATTTGATATGTAATTTCTTTGATCAACATCAGGAGATTCATCATTCTTGCTCAGATTGCAACCAGTAACCATAGGAGTACACATAGGTTTAGAATCTTCCATTTCAAACTTCTTCAAAATTTCTTTGGTATACTTTGATTATGAAATGAAAATACCTTTATCTATCTTATTTATTTTTAGTCTATGGAAGAAATTCATCTCCCCAAACATAGAAATTTCAAACTCTTTCTTCATTTCCTCTATAAACTTCTTACACATAGCTTCATTGCCTCGAAAGATTATGACATCAACATATACGACCATAATCAAGATTTGATCTTTTTCAAATTTAAATTAAAGATTTCTATATGTGGTACCTTTATTGAATCATTGATGTATCAAATACCTATCCAACCTTGCATAGCAATCTCTAAGAGCTTGCTTCAATCCATATAATGCCTTCTTCAATCTATAGACCATATCCAATTTGTCTAATAACTAAAATCCTTTTGGTTGTTCTATGTATACCTCTTCTTCTAATTCTCCATTCAAGAAATAATACTTCACATCCATTTGATAAACTTTGAAATCCTTATGTGTTACAAAATCAAAAAACATCCTGATAGCTTCCATTCTTGCCATAGGGGAAAATGTCTCCTCAAAATCTATTCCTTCAACTTGTGAGTAGCCTTTACACACAAGCCTTTCCTTGTTCCTTACCACTTCTCCATCCTCATTTAGTTTGTTTCTGAATACCCACTTAGTTCCAATTACATTTTTATTTGTTTCTCTTGGGACAAGTTCCCAAGTGTGGTTCTTCTTAATCTGCAATAGATCTTCTTCCATATCCTTGATCCAATATTCATCTTTGCATGCCTCAATCACTATTTTAGGTTCAACTTCATAAAGTAAACATATATTTACCTATTCTTTAACAACTTTCCTTCTTGTTAGTACACTTTTCTCTTATCTCCAATGATTTGATCTTCCAAATTATTCTTTTGCACATACTTAGGAGTTTTAGGAGTCTTTTTCGGAGCTTCTTCCTCTTCAATTTGCACTTCTTTTTCTTTATCTTTTTCTTCTTCTCTACAAGAAGACTCATTTGACTCATATCCATCTATTATCATTGGATTCTTCTATAGATCTTCATCAACTTTGACACTTGCAATCTCAACTATATTTCTCAGTCTCTTATTATAGCATTAGTAATATGTGCTTCTAGTAGAATATATAAGGAAGATACCTTCATCACACCTTGCATCAAACTTTATTAAGTTATCTTCATCTCTTTTGATATAAATTTTTCTTCCAAACACTTTGAAGTATTTGAAAATAGGAATCCTTCCATACCATAGCTCATAAGGAGTCTTTGTGTTGTTTTCTATTGCTTGAACTATGTTAAGTATATAAAAAATAGTATGAATTACTTCTCTCTAGTAGACTTCTAGTAGATTTTCCTCTTTCATCATTGTTCTTGCAGCTTCTTGAACATTCCTATTCTTTCTTTGTACCACTCCATTATGCTAAGGAGTCCTATGGGCAGACAAGTTCCTCTTTATGCCATGACTCTCACAGAAGATATTAAACTCACTGGAGGTGAAATCTCCACCTCTTTCAGACCTCAAACATTTGATTTTCATATCCATTTCATTATCAACCATAGCTTTAATTCTTTGAACTTATCTAGATCTTCTAATTTTTCTTTGAGAAAAGTAACCAATTTCATTCTAGAATAATCATTAATTAATTGCATGAAATAACCGTCACCTCAAAGACTTCGTGCTATTGTAGGACCACAAATATATATATGCACTAATTCCAACAATTTGATAGTAGATTATTCTTTGAATGTGAAACTTATTCTTGCTTGCTTTCCAATTTGACATTCATTATAGACAAAATTGATAGGATTTGTAAATCCTTGGTAGATCTCTCATAGCTTGAAATGAACTTATCTTTACTAAGTTATCAAAATTTATGTGACACATTCTCCTATTCCATAACCAACTTTCATTAATATGAGTCATAAAGCAGTGACCATCAACAAAACATATACATAAGTATCCATGTAAAATAGTAAAAAATCCATGAGCCTCATAGTTGTTGATAATATTAGTCATTATCCATATAGCCTACCAACTAAGACTTAACTAACAAAATATGTGTATCAGAGTTTTAACAAATACAATGCAAAATTTTAGTTACATAGATAAGTAGGGACATATATAATCAACTTTATCAATTTTTACTAATGCTATAAAAGTTGATGCTTTGGATCTTCATTGATAAACTGTTTGGCACTAACTCTCTTTTTTCCTTTCTTAGCCTTAGCATCCTATTCTTGGATATACTCTTTTAGTAACCCAACCATTCCTTTAAGCAGTGGCACATTGTTATCTTTGTAGTAGGACTGGGTATGCCCTACCTAAATTCTGCAGTGTTTATCCTCACCAGGTCATCTTCAAGCAATTTGAAAAACTTATGTTTTGAAACCTCCACTAACATGGTGACCTGAAAGGCAATATTTTTAAGTATGAGTTTCTTGTAAAACTTAGTAATAAATATCTTAGAGCCATGAAATTTTTCCTTATTCCTCCTAATCCATGTTTTCCACATAATTTCATTAGTAAAAATCAACCAAAATATGTTGCAAACAGTTTTCACATTGAGAAAAAAAATTTCATGCATAACAATATTACCTTGGCAACCTTTAAGATCATAGAATAAAGGATTCTAGATTTATCTTGCACAGAAGCATTAAAAAAGGATATGTTTTATATTTTTCAAGTTTTTTGCACAAACTACACATCTCAACATCATTTGCATTATATTTATAAGGAAATTTCTATAAAATAAGAAGACATTTGAAGTATGTCTTTTTTGGCTCAATATAATTAGACCAATTCTTTTTCAAAATACCTTGCCACCATTTTTTAGATAAATTAAGATTCCAAAGATTGTTCATATGTACATACACATCATTTTTGTTTGTTAAAGAGCTATAAATAACTTTATCATTAATTGTTTGCATATTTAACCCATTTATCCAATTCAACTGCTTAAAAGAGTTTGTTTCATGATTAGTGCATTTGGGCAGATTGAGGACAACACATACCTCTTTGAGCATGGTATAGGTCCTCCAAATAGACTTAGGGAGATTAAAATCCTCACTTAAATAATTCCAAGATCTTATTTGACCCTCATAGAGAATGTCTTTAAAATAATTTATGCCCTTGGTAGCCCAACTTTTAGCTAAGCAGCCTTGACTTAGGGCAAGGAACTTATCCTTATGCTTTAAGTTCCACCAAATAGATCTACTTTCCATAATTTTATTGCTACCATTTGTTGGATGTTGTGGTTGTGTTTTTGATATGTGGTTGTCACTGAAGTCAACACTATTAGCATTAATGTCTTTAAGACTGTATATGTCGAGAATATTGAGAAAATTGTAATAAAATATGTTACAGGTTGTCTGAAGATCAGTATGGTAGAAGATTATTAGAAATATAAGGTCCCAATTCCTCCCAATATTTCCAAATACTTCTAAAGACATTAGATTTTGATGGAACAACTGGAAAGGTGCAAGCAACAAGATCACTAAAAGGTAACATCTTCCAAGAATTTTCTTATTTTGGAACAACTAGTTGTATGTTGTTTTTGACCAAAATTTTCCAAGGATCCTCACCCTCAAAAGCTTTAAAAATCCACCTCACAAAAAGAGGCAGGCCATGTTTCATAAGGTCCTTTAAAACTATTCCCTCTTTATTTTTGTCCAAGCTACACCACTCCCATCTTATTGAGTGGTTTTTTTTCTTACCTTTCCCATCTGACCACAAGAAACATTTGATTCTTCATTGAATCTCATTTTCTTGATAGCCACCAAAGAGCCATACATATGAGTAATATAAACTATATGAGGATAAATATTTTTTGGCAGACTTGCACTCTGCCAGCCAGAGATAGGAAACAGTTGTTCCATTTTTCCAATTTATTTTCTATGTTTCTTTTAATCTAGTTCCACATATCTTTGAGACATGGGTTTATGGAAAAGGGAATTCCAAGGCATCTCACCTATTTACTAGGTCCTCCCCATTGAAAATAATATTTACTGAACCAATCTAGGGGTGTATCTTTCCAAGCTAGCATGATTGATTTGGTATTGGAGAGTTTGGCACCAGAAACATCACAAAAGAGTTTCAGCCTCAACATGAGAGAATTCATATTTCCTTCATTGAGTTCCAAAACTAGAGCAGTATCATCTACAAAATGTATGTT
Organism: Sequoiadendron giganteum; assembly: GCA_007115665.2. Lineage (NCBI taxonomy): Eukaryota > Viridiplantae > Streptophyta > Pinopsida > Cupressales > Cupressaceae > Sequoiadendron > Sequoiadendron giganteum. The sequence goes on along the minus strand of CM021109.1, from coordinate 236,499,076 downwards.
TATGAGCTCATCTTTGTTAGGAAGGGTTGAAATGAAGAAAATTGTAGGTAGGTTTGTAATTTGATGTTTAGGGAGATAGAACTACCAATTTTCTTCAAGTTTCATTCAAGGAAACCCTAGAGATCTCAATCCAAGGATGGAATTAGGGAAAGAGATCTACTAGAAGGGTGTCCTAGGGGTGTGATTAAAGATAAAAAGGGGTTCACCACTAAGAAAATTATTAGAAAGACAAGTAATAAAAGTATCATTTGAATTTGACTAAATGACCTAGGAAATGATACTGAAATGTAGAATAAAAGACTAAGAAAGTACAAAGGTGCACCTGGAAGAAAGATGTGGTCAAAACAAGCTCCAAAACCCTAAAATTATGTTGTTTGATGCTCACTAGGAATCATATTCCAAGCTAGGCGATTTAGTCCCAGACTAGGGTTTCTAAGTAGAAACTAGATTCTCTCAATGACTGATCTGGATCTTTTGAAGAACTAGTAAAAAGGAAGTATTGGGACTCATACGCCCAGACTATTGCAAAGTGTCCTAAGAGCATAATTTTAAAGCGAAACTTTGTGAGCCTCTAAAGATGGATTAAATAAGCACTTCCCATTGGTTTCATGCAAATAGGATGGATATCTTGCTCTAGATCTGATTTTTTGTGAGCCTTGACAACTTTTGCAACTTTGTCATTTTGGTAATTTTGAGGGCTTAAAATCCACTTTTTCTTCAACCTATAAACCTGCGATCACACAAAGAGAGAGAGAGAGAGAGAGAGAGAGAGAGAGAGAGAGAGAGAGAGAGAGAGAGAGAGAGAGTTGTTTTCTTAGGGAATGGGGTTTTTTCTTGGTCAAATCCCATTTTGGTAATCAAACCTTAATGATAAACAATGAAACATGAACAATGATACCTTGGATGATGTCTTGAAATATAAATCTACAATCTAACATGAAGTGGGCATGAAGAATATAGATCTTGATCTTGAGTTAGATGTGGAACAATGCTTAATTTGGATCTTGAATGCTACATCACAATGTACTATCTCAACAACATGCTCGATGCCTTATGCCTTTGACATGATGATGAATCTTGAATTGTTGCAAGAATCTTCTTCAAATATGCCTTTGAATGCTCTTGAATGTTCTTGTGGACTCTTGTGAAAGTGCTCTTGATTTATTATGAAGTTCTAGGATTTCTTAGATGAAATTATGTGAAATAACCTTCATTTATACTTATTTATGCCAAAAAAATTGAAATTACACTACAAGCCAACATCAGATCTAGGACAATAAAATCCCGCCAAGAATTGAATTCAAAATAGATCCTAGTTAAAGCAGGACTCATATACCAGTTGTGGCGTATGAGTCCTAATGGCTTAAACATGGGACACAAACTCCAAGAAGTATCTTGTTTAATGTGAAATTTAAAATTAGGTCCCAAGATCTAAGTGGGACTCATACGCCCAAGGTAGTGTATGAGTCTAAGATCACCAGATCTATAACATATGACCCAAAACCTTGAATTATGATTGGTTATTTGATAAGTATCTGGATTATCCTCAGAAAGATGCAATTACTAAGGCTTATGGATTTAAAATAGGATCAATTAAGGCATAAATAAGCTCAATTAATTAATAAAGCCATAGATTAGTGTGAAATTTTTAAGGGTACACTTTACAACACCCTAAATAAGACATAATTAGGTTCATTTTATCATTAATTATTCATTCCCAACTTAAGTGTGAAAAGTGCTACTTTGTTCTACACTACAAGGGTTATCCCTTTTACTAAGGAGGAAGTAGACTCCTCTCTGAGGAGATACAAGAGTGCATCTAAAGTAATGAAAAACAATGCATTGCATGACACTTTCTAGATACGGCTCATGAAGGAGGAGATAGGAATAGGAGTCATTCTGAGAGTTTGAAATCCTCTAATGCAGATGGTGAGGATGGATCGGATCTTAATGATGAGGATTATGCTAAGGTTTGGGTGATGGTGGTTGGGTTGTAGCTAGCTGAGGTTTGGGCACTAGGGGCTGAGTTGCAACTAGTTGTGGTTTAGGTGATGGATAGAGTGTGTTGGGAGTGGATGTGTCTAGTGAGGCTTTGGTTCCTTACAGGATGTGGCTCAGGGTTATGGGTTATTTTGGACTCTGACCGACATGTTAGAGGTGTGGTTGCGATTTCTGGTTTGGCCTTCACCTTGTTTCTTCCCTGAAAGGTTTCCTCTTTCCTTTTAGATTCGCTTTTCTTTCTTTTGTTCGAGTGTTTCTTGTTGGTTGCCCTTGTTACATTGAGGTTGATTATGAGGTTTGGGTGCTAGCAATTGGGTTGCGGCTAGTTGAGGTTTTGGCATTGGGGGCTAGGTTGTGGTTGGTTGTGTTTTGGGAATTGGTTGGAGTGTGTTGGGAGCAATTGTGTCTTGTGAGGCTCTAGTTCCTTATAGGATGTGGCTCAATGTTATAACTTATTTTGGACTTTGATCGGTGTGTTAGAGGTGTGGTTCCAATTTCTGGTTTGGCCTTCACCCAGTTTCTTCCCTGCAAGGTTTCCTCTTGGCTTTCCGGACTCACACTACTTTCTTTTGCTCAGGTGTTGCCTGTTGGATGCCCTCGTTCTTGGTGCTCGTTGGTGGAGGTCTTTCATTTGCCTCTGGTGGAGTGGTTTGTGGATAGTTATTGGCATGGTTTAGACCCTGACTAGCATGTAGGGTTGGAAGTTTCTCTTCATAGTCTTTCCTACTACCCACTCTCTCTATTAGGGGGCTTTCCTTGCCTTGCCCTGCTTCTTTCTAGTTCCTTTGGCTCTTTTTTAGTGCTTTTTGTTTTGTTAGGAAGTGTGATTGCTCTTTGCTAGGTCCTACTTTGTAGCAGTGATTTTTCTCTTTTTTTCTCCTATGTGGAGTGTTTCTCTTGGTTTTTGGGTGCTTTGGGTGGCCTCGATGTAGTGGTTATCTACACTCATTTTTTTACTAGTTTTGTTTCTTGGAAGGCTATTGTGGTTGGTGAATTTGGTTGTTGCCATTGTTCAGCTAGGTGGTTCTCTCTTGAACTATCAGTCTCTTTTGCTAAGCTATGTGCTCTCCCCTTTTGGGTCCTAAAGTTCATTTTTTCAGGATGGGGGTGTGCTTACTCTAACTGGTGTGCTCGTTCAAATGTTCTATCTTTTGGATCAGATGTTTCTTCCTTCGTGGTTATTGGTTGAGGAGAGTTATGCTTCTTCTTCTTTGCTCCAATTTACTGATTTTCCAAAGGATTCTATGGTGTTCTTTAGTATGGGTGTAGTTACTTCCCTTCAATTTTTTCAGCTATGGTCTTCTTTGGAGGTGGAGACTGCTCCTTTAGAGGTTGATCCCTCTTCCTTTGAGGTGGAGAGGTGGGTTGTGGATATGGTGGGAAGTTCTATTTTCTATGGTTTAGGGACTCATTTCATCCTCTCCTATAGAGGGGAGCCCCTTCCTATTGAGGTGGACATCGGGTTGGTGTTGTGGGTTGACTAGTATTGTGTGGTTGCTATAGCTCTTTAGTGTTTTACTCTGATTCCTGACTCTCCTATTGAGGTGGGGATTTTGGTTTCGTTGGCTGGTGTTGATAAGTGTTGTGCTGCATTCTGGCTATTATAGGTTGTTGGTTACCTAGATGTTTCAGGAAGTGCATTGTTGGTTGGTGCTGATAAGTGTAGTGTTGCAGTCTGGTTGTTCTAGGCTGATGGTTACCTGGCCATTTTAGGTAGTTCTTGGATGCAACTTCCCTTGTTTTTGGTTTAAGGATCCCATTAAAACCTATTCTATTTGGTGCAGATTTGTGTATTCATGTTGTTTATTTTATAATTTGCTTTTGGTTCACTGTTGGTTGTCTTTGTTCTATGCTTTTGCACCTTGGTCTTTGTGTGAGGTTTTCGGGTCCATTCAAAACCTATTTTTCCCCCTTAATCAAAATAAACAATGCAAGAGCTAAGGGGAAACCCTACCTTATTGATCTTTCTAGATTAAACTCCCAAGATAAAGTGTCATTGATTTCAACTTACGCAATTGCATCATTCATTAGTGTTTTCACCATGTGACAAAATGCCTTGGGAAATCCAAATGCTTCTAACATCATAAGGCAAAAGTTCCACTCAATCCTATCATAGGATTTCTCAAAACACAAAAGGAGCATAGCAGCATTTTGATTGGATTATTTGGCCTAGTGCATGGCTTCCTAGTTGGTCAGGAAGTTCTCAAGGACATGTCTAGCCTTTATGAAGCTCGTTTGGTTGTTGCTAATGAATTTTGGAAGAATATCTACAAATCTAGTTGCAATCACCTTTACAAATATTTTTTAGGAGACATTTAGCAAAGTAATTGGGCTCCAATTTTTAATGAGTGATTTATCCCCATCCTTAGGGATCAACTTGATAATACCTTTGTTAATGTATTTTCCAAGGGTACCCACTTGTAAGGCTTCTTTGTAGAGAAGAAGAAGGTCTTAACTAATCTAGTCCACATTATGCTTATAGAATTCAATAGGGAGTCCATCTTCTCCAATAGACTTGTCATTTCTTAAGATGTTGATAGCTTTCTTAACTTCTTCCAATGATATATCCTTTTCTAATAGGGTGCATTGTTCTCGAGAAAGATTTTTAGGGATGAATTATTTACACAATTCATTTGCATCCTATCTTATTTTGGTGTTACCTTCATAAGTGAATAAATTCTTATAGAACTCCAAAAAAGAGTTCTTGATCTCCTCTTGCTCAGTGATTTCTTTACTGCCTTCTCGGATCTTATCAATGCTTTCTCTGGATTTCTTTCTTTTTAATGTTTTGAAGAAAAACTTAGACCCCTTATCACTATTTTGCAGCCAATTTAGTTTAGATTTGACCCTTAGTCCTTGAAATTTCTTGGTTTGTAGCCTCCTCAAGGTTTTTTTTATTGTTGCCAAGTGTTCTCCCAACACCAAGTTAGTTGGGTCTCTTTGGATATCCTCCTCAACTTTTAACAACTCCATATTGAGTGTCGTCTCCTCTCTCCTTCTATTCATAGCTCTCTTTTTTCCAATGGTTTGGAGAATTATTTTCCATGCTTTAACATTGTGGTCCCACCTTTCCCTTGAAATTTTATCTCTTAAGGCTCATTTATTTATCTCTCTAAGAGTAAAAATTATATTGTTGCAATCCTCATCCTTTAACAAGTTGGTATCGAGTTTAAAGGAGTTTTATTTTATCCTTTCTATGCACTCCTTGGTATTAAAAAGGATTTTAGGAATAATTGGGTGGTGGTCATATAAAGTGTAAGGGTATAATTTAACAAAATCCCCATTCCCATATTTGTTGAAAATGAACACATTTCTATTGGTTTAGAATCTATCAAGCTTGTAGTAGATTCTATTAGTCCCTTTTTGAAAATTGCACCAGGTAATACCAAATGTTTTTATTTTCATTCTTGCATCCACTTAGGGGGTCAAAAAAGTTGAGGTTATTCTTCATTTTGGACCAAAAGTAGAGTTCATTTCCCTTCCAGTCAAGTTACATTCCCCCATTCTTGTCCTCTTGATGCTCTATCATGTTGAAGTCTCCACCAACCACCCATGGGATGTTACACCCAGTGTGCTATAACCTATTTATTATTGCCTTGTTTGATTAAAATTCTTTAGTATATATGAACATGTTTTGCTAATTAATCTTGATGGAAATATGATGAATGAATGTTTGATTCAATTTAATGTTTTATAAAGATTCTTCAAATGAAATATACGATGCATATGAATGTATTTTTATTGGCTATCTATTGTTATGATGTACTAAGTTGAATACAAGAATAGGTTCAAACCTCCGAAAGAGAGAAGTATCACTCAAGAGAAGAACTTGGTCTGGTGACCCTTATCGAGCCTAACTAAGCATACACACACTCACATCCTAGCTGGTCTAAGTTGATTCAAGTCAGTTCGAGTAAATGGCAAGTGATCTTCAATTTTGGTTATGAATGTTTATTTTGGTTTACGATCTTGTTTTATGAATGGTTGGATTAGGCAATGTGTTAATTCTTTATATCGAGTGAAAGGTCTTCCTTGTGTGTTTATATTTATATTGATGAGATATATAAATAAAATGTATATGCATGTATATATGTACATGTCTACGATAAACTCATACATATGAGTAAATATGTGCACAAGTATACGTAGATAGATGTATCTATGCATGCTCATGGACGAACTACCCATATGCATGTGAATAATGATTGGACATAGGTGACATATATATTTGTGTGTGTGTATGTATATATACACTTCAAGTATATATGTAGATCGATAGAAATGAGAGTATATGTGTTTTTATAAAGATATTAGAATAATATTATGTATAAATATAATATATATGTATATATGTATATAATAATGTATATACATATATATCGATATATAATTGTTATTTTGATATATGTTTATATATTTATTGGAAATTAATGCGATTGATAATCTTGAGAATATGTATATTTATATATATATTAGAGATATGTTATATGTATATACAAATATATATTATATATAATGATAATTGTTTGAATAGCACATTATCATAATGTGTTTGAAATATATTTAAAGCACATTATAAAGCGTTGAAGTTGATATGAATAAAGAAATTTGTGTTAGGATTAGAAGGCATATATCTAATAGTTAAATGCATATTTGTCAATAAAATAGAGAAATAAACACACACAAAGAATTTAACGTGGTTTACCCAATTCGGGCTACATCCACAAAACCACAGCAATCCAATGATTTTATTATCTATTGCAAAACCTATTACAATCTCATGAATAATTCCTTACTACAACTCTCATCCCAACCACTTATTACAAGCTTTTAGAAGCTTCCAGAATTAGGGTTCTACAAAGTCATTTTTTGCCTTTTTCGATGACGAACTAAAAAAGTAAGAAAAAAAATTCTCGAGGGCTATGGCCCCTGAACCCTTGCCTGGGGCCCGGCCCAGCCCTGGACCCTGATGAGGATACAAAAGAGTGTATAGTATAGCATGATCAGTCATGACATACCAAAAATCTCCCACTTGGAGACTGATCAGGCTCCACACCAACACAATCTCCCACTTGGAGATTGATCCTAGATGACACCGCTGCATTTACAAATCCCACTAGAAATAAGCACCTTGGACCTTGCTGCTCTATTATACTTTTAACCATGAAGACCAACCAAAGCTGAAGAGGAGATCAACTTCTCCCTTGTTAATTCCTTTGTAAAAATATTCACTGGATTGTCATCTGTATGTATCTTTTCCATCTTTACCTGTCCATCCTCCAACACTGACCGACTGAAATGATATCTCAGTTGTGTGTGTTGTTTTTTAGAGTGCAAGGCAGAATTCTTTGCAAGATGTATAGCACTTTGGCTATCTGTAAACAAGCAATTTTCAACCTGTTGTTTTCTCAATTCTTCCATGAAAATTTGTAGCCATATCATCTCCTTTTTTGCCTCTATTACAATAACATACTCGACCTCCATGGTGGATAAAGCAACCACCTTTTACAATTGATAAATCCAACTCACAGTTATCCCACCAATTGTAAATACATAACTTGTGGTACTCCACCTGGTATCTATATCCCCTACCAAATTTGAGTCAACATAGCCTTTTAAATTAGTATTAGAGCCCCCAAAACATAAACATTTATTGGATGCACCTCTCAAGTACCTGAGAATCCATTTTAACGTATTCTAATGCTCAACTTTGGGATGAATCATATACCTACTAACAACTCCTACGACATGTGCAATATTCAATCTCGTGCATACCATGGCGTACATTAAATTGCCTACAGCTGAAGCATATGGTACCTTGGACATTTTTTCTTCCTCTTGTGTCTTTGGACACATATCCTTAGTCAATTTGACATGACTAGGCAAAGGTGTGCTAATAACTTTTGCATTCTCCATATAAAATCTCTGCAACACCTTTTGAACATAATCATCCTGAGATAAAAACACTTTTCTATTTTTCCTATCTCTTGTAATCTTCATACCAAGGATTTATTTTGCTTCCCCCAAATCCTTCATAAAAAAAGAATTTGCTAACTGTTGTTTTAACTCCTTTATGTGATCCATGTTAGACCCCGCTACAAACATATCATCAACATATAAACATAAAATAATGTAGCTATCTTCAGCTAACCTCTTAAAGTAAACACAATGGTCTGAATTACACCTGTTGTAGCCTTTCTCAGTCATAAAACTATCAAATTTAATATACCATTTCCGAGGTGCTTGCTTCAAGCCATATAAACTTTTCTTCAATCTGCACAGTAGTTTCTCCTTACCTTTGACCTCAAATCCTTGTGGTTGTTCCATGTATATTTCCTCTTCCAAATCACCATGGAGAAAGGTTTTTTTAACATCAAGCTGTTCTAAATGAAAATCTTCAGCAGACACAATACTTAAAATAGTATGAATATAAGTCATTTTAACAACCAGAGAAAATATTTCATCAAAATCAATACCATTTTTTTGTGCAAATCTCTTTACAACTAATCTGGATTTAAATATTTTTTTACCCTCCATCCTCCTCTTTCAGCCTATAAACCCATTTGTTTGGTAAATCCTTTTTACCTACAGGCAACTTGCATAATTCCCAAGTCTGATTTTTAGCAAGGAGTCCATTTCTTCTTCCATTCCATTCTCCCACTGAACATTGGTATCCACCTGTATAGCTTCATCATAACATTTTGGTTCACCAGCATCAGTTAATAAAATAGAATACAAAGAGGGAGAAAATCTTTCTAGAGGTCTACTTATCCTTGAAGATTGTCTAACATTCACTAGAGTTTGTGGTATTTGTTGTTACAGAGCATGAGGAACCACTAGAACTTCATTGTTTGGAGTATCATCTAGCACTGCATAATCATTTTCTTTCTTCTCATGCTGCTGCAACTAATCTTTGTACAACACTTTCTCATTGAATATGACATCCCTACTTCTCACAATTTTCTGATTTTCAAAATCCCAAAGCCTATAACCAAACTCATCAATGCCATATCCAACAAATATACATTTCTTTGATTTTGCATCAAGCTTGGTTCTATTTTTTAGAATCTACATGTGCAAATGCTTCACAACCGAAGGTTTTGAGAAAAGAATAACTCAACTTCTTACCTATTCATGCTTTTTCTGGAATACCACAACCCAAAGGATTAGAGGGACCTCTATTAATTAAATAAATTGCAGTGTTTACAACCTCTACCCACATGTTTAAAAGGAGCTCGTCATGCAATCTCATAGTACATGCATACTCCATTATTGTTCTATTCATGCGCTTAGCCACTCCATTTTCTTGTGGATTCCATGGAACCATTTTCTGCCTACGAATACCATTAGAGGAACAATAATATTCAAACTCTTTGCTGCAATACTCACCACCATTATCAGATCTGAGACATTTTAACTTTTTACCCGTCTCATTCTCAAGCTTCTCCATTTTTTTAAAGTTTCAAATACATCAAATTTCTACCTAAGGAAATAAATCCATACCTTCCTAGTTGCATCATCAATGAATGCAACATAATACTGAGAGCCATCAAGAAAAGATACCCGAGTTGGTCCTCATACATCCGTATGCAAAAGCTCCAATTTCTCATCTTTCTTTTTCTTCCCATCCTTGAGAAAACTAACTCTCTTGTGTTTTCCATACACACAAATTTCACAGAAATCCATATTAACACATTTTAGACCTGGTAAAAAATAAATTGAATGAAGTACTTTCATACCTTTTGCACTCATATGCCTAGGTCTATTATGCCATAGTGTTGATTCAGAATCCACATCAACTATCTGATTTTATGCCTGCTCAACTGCAACAACTGTTCCTAAACATTGATTTTTATTTGCAATAGTTAAAGTAGAAGGAACAGTATGACCTGTACAAAGATATAAGGTGCCTACTTTCACACATTTTTCTACCACTAAGGTGCCTTTTGTAAATTTCCATTTGTTATCACTAAATGTAACAACACAACCTTCATCATCTAGTTTCCTTGCTGAAATTAAATTTCTTCTTAAATTTGGAACATGCCTTACCTCATGTAGTAGCCAATGATTCCCATTTTGCAACTTAATATTGATTCTTCCCTTTCCAACAATTTGACAGGGTTCCTTATATCCCAAATAAACCAGCCCAAAATCCCCTTGGACATAATCAAGAAAATAATTTCTATGGGTGTAGCATGAAATGAATCCCCTGAATCTAACACCCAAGAATCATCAACATTGTCAAGGGAAAGAATCAAAGCATCCTCATCATATTTATTACTTACCAATTTGCCTCTTTATTTCCTTCCTTTTTGTCTCCTTTATTTTTCTAAGACTAGCAATCTTTCTTTAAATGACCTGGCTTACCATAGTACCAGCAATCCCTCGTCTCTAGAATGGAACCTTTTGTCCTTTGATTTTCCTTGTGACTTCCCATGATTTCCAGAATTTTTTCCTCTCTCCTTTGTTTTGGCCCTTCTTTATGCATTCAAACACTACCTAATGTGGATGTTCCACCTAAGCTTTTCCTACGAATTTCCTCACTCAAAATAACACTAGCAACATCATCAAATTTCAATGTATTCTAACCAGAAACATAATTGCTAACAACCATTACCAAGCTATTCCATCTTTTAGGAAAAGAACACAAAATCAAAAGATCCCTAACTTCTTCATCAAATTTTACATTTATAGAATTTAATTGATTGGTAACCGTATTAAACTTATTTAAATGATCAAAAACTTACCCACCTTCTACCATTTTTATATTAAATAAACGCTTCATAAGAAATGCCTTATTTGAAGAAGAAGGCTTTTCATATAACTTTGCCAGGGTTTCCATCAACTCTAGAGTTGTCTTTGTTGTTGTAATATTAAATGACACTAATTGTGCTAGGAATAAATGAATATTGCCAAGTGCCTTTCTGTCCAAAATATCCCAGTCCTCATCAGACATTGTTGAGGGTTTCTTGGTTTTTCCCTCCAATGGCCACCATAAATCCTTGTGATAGAGGTAGTCCTCCATCTACATCTTCCATAACTGATAGTTCTGCCCATTGAAATTCTCAACCTTCAACTTACCGTCATCTGCAATTGCTCCCACTCAACTGTGAGACCTTCCTACAAAGGATAACCAAACACAACCTTGCTCTAATACCACTTGTTACGGTTAGAAGGAAGATATCTAATAGTTAAATGCAGATTTGATCAATAAAATAGAGAAATAAACACAAAAATTTATAGCAGAAACAAGACAACACAAAGAATTTAACGTGGTTCACCCAATCCGGACTACATCCACAAAAATGCAGCCATCCAATTATTTTATTATCTAGTGCAAAACCTATTACAATCTCATGAATAATGCCTTACTACAACTCTCATCCCAACCGCTTATTACAAGCTTTTAGAAGCTTCCAGAATTAGGGTTCTACAAAGTTGGTTTTTTTTCTTTTTCGATGATGAAGCGAAAAAGTAAGAGTGTACAGTATAGCATGAACAGTCACCACATACCAACACTTTGAATAGTGCTTATGCACATATAGTGCTACCTTATATGTAAATACATTACCAAGTTTATAATCTGTGTATGAAACAAAATTGGACCAAGTCAAATGTCGCGCATGGAAAATGGAATAAAGTTTATACACTGGAAAGAATATGAATGTAGATTTTAAATGATAAGAATAATTCTTGGCTACGCTATCTTTTGGGGAGATAGAATATGAAAATGTGGTTTTAAACCTGTAGCATGTGGGAGCAATATATGAAGTCTTAAACCTTTGGATATGCATAAACCAAATCAATGTTAAGATGACAACAATATAAGAGGGTAGTCTACTTGAAAACCAAGTAGGAAGCCTGCTAAAAGGCTTTATTTTTCATTGAATTAGTAAAAGATTCTTTTTGTCTCTTGAATAAAATTGACTCAGCCATTTGAAATGTGAGGATTGTCATGTGTTGAAAATCTATGAGTTAATTAGTTGAGTCATTGCATGGGAGTATAAAGGTAGTGGGATTGATATCTTGTTTGTAGCCTTTGGTTGCTCAAATTTTAGTATATGTAGAGGTTCTCTCTCTACCATTTGTTACACTTTTCATTATGATTACTCTGTTATTATTCTATTGCATTTTTTGTGCGAGTTGAGAGCTTGAGAGTTAGTGAGTTGCTTTGTCATTTTTCATTAGTATTTGATAAGAGATTTGGTAAGAGGCTGGAAGAGGGAATTGGGTTGATCTTAGTGGAAGTAGCTAGCGGGCTAGAGGAATTAAGCTTTGAAGGAGGGATTATCATACAGGCATGTTGATTTCTATTCCTTTGTCATTTACGTTGGAAAGGTTATTTGATCATGTTTTCTGTTTGAAAATGAATATGTTAAATGTGTGTTATAATCCTTGGATATGCTTGTATGTTTCTTGGTTGATTCTTTTATTTGTGAAACCTTACAATTTAGTTTATACCTATATAGATATATCTCCTATATTGGAATTTATATGAAAATTTTCTATTTATACTATACATAGATTTTTTAATACTATACAAAGTATGTCAATACTTTATGTATGTAGCATGTGATAGAGTTGCTTTGAGTTATTTTAGTAGAAATGTCATTTTATCATGGGATATTATTGTTGGCAGCTAGTTACTGCTCCCCTCGAGATTCGTGACATGGAATAACTGCCTCTCGTGGATCCGTTAACTCTGGTAGTTGTATCAAGCATTAACAGGTCGACCTTTTGGTGCAACATAAATTATAGGGAGAATAATTGGTATGAAAGCCAAGGGTGCCAGGTTCGAATCCCCTCGAGTAACACTGAGGGGGAGATTGTTGGTAGCTTGTCAATGCTCCCTCAAGATTTGTGACATGGACTAACCACCTCTCGTGGATCTGTTAACTCTGGAGGTTGTATCGATCATTAACAAGTCAATCTTTTGGTGCAACAACAACCGTAGGGCCAACAATTAGTTTAGTTATTCCTGGGGTTATAATAATCCATGGGAAAGTGGGTAACCTATGTATAGACTATGAATGGTCAAAACCAAATCGAGCTAGGAAGATGGGTGAAATAAATGACTCTCACTCAAAGTATTGGGTGATGAATTCTTTGGCCAAAGTAGTGTAAGTAGCCACTATTTACATTGTCAGTTAACTATGATTCGGGTTTACATACTAGGTAGGGATTATCATACATCTAGGTTGTAGCCACAATATGGTAGCTCTAAATATGTAGGTGTAAGAGAGGGGGACCAATCACGTCAAGGCTCCAAGTCACAGAGAGATGAGAGTTGAGGGTTTCCATAACTTACCTCACTCTAAAGGGTGTTTTAGGAAGAGGATCGAGAATGAAGAGCACTATGTATTACTTTTGTCACTCTACAGATCTGAAAGTTTGTTGGAGGCTAGGCGAGCTACTTTTTGGAGTCAATATTTGCACCTCAGATAGCTCTTTGCTCGAAGACGATAGTGTGATTATGGGATAACAACGTGGTGCATTGGCATCTCTTTGGCATGCTAGCATCCATACAACTAGAAGATGTGAAGTAAAGTAAAAACTACCTAAAAATGTATTGATAGCCTAGCTAGTTGATTTTGATAGAAAGAATAGAATGAAAAAGTATAGAAAGTAAAGACGAAGATGATAATGCAAGTAAATGAAAGCTAGGGTGACAAAGATAATCTCACAAGAGGGCTAGTTCTCTAGCTAGCTCCACGTGTATGTCAACCTACACATAAATGAGAAGGGAAAAATTGTTGGGGCTATATAGGGGTCTACCTATATCAGACCCCCATTTTGGTGTTTCCACCTCCATAGATAGCCAAAAATCAACGGAGTAGAATATATGATAAAGGAAGTAGAAAGTAAAGATTGCAATGAACACTAAAAAACAATACTATGCTACTCAATCAAATCAAAAAGGAGAGGAGTGAAGTGTTACCACCTCCACCCAAAACCTCACTAGCCAATGGAAGGAGAATGCAAGGTATGGACTTGGAAAAGTCACCAGAGCCACAACAGTGATGAAGGAAGGTCTCGCAAGACTCCAAGCCCACACTTCTACAACTTGCCTCACACTTGCAATATGGAGTTGATGGAGCTTCAAAGCTATTGCAATGCTCACAATGGAATGTTGGAATGTTGCTTGAGAGTGAACAAATGAAGTGATTGAATGTGTAGAAGATCTAATGCAAGTGAAAAAGATTTGAAGTGAAAGTGAGATGAATCAATTTGAAGGTAGAATGAGCAAGAATAAGTCATTTTTGAGTTGGTTGGTTGAAGAGGTACGTTACAATTCAGCCCCAATCAGGTGTGTAATTCCTTTGCCAACTCCAGACACAGGAATCCATCAGGGATGGCAGCGCATCGCGCAAACATCTGCACGTCGTGCTTGCATCCCCAATAAATATTCTCTCACCACCACACAAGAAAAATTCCAAGTGGATGGAAGGTAGGTAGGTGATGTGGAATTTTTCCTACGGACTAGGTTTTCTAAGGTGAGGGTATGTGAAAGGGGAATTATCCTAAGGGGTACAAATTCGCACCTATACATTTTTTCCCACTTTAGCGAGCATGAGTATCGATGAGTGTTTGGTAAAGTAGATTGAAGGGTTAGAAATGTATACCTAAACCGTCAAGGAAGCAAACCACGATCTGGCAAGCTCAAAAATGCAAAGAAGGGAAAAGACTCCATAGATACTCTCTCCTGAGGAGTTTTGAACAAAAGGACTCCATAGCTCCGTAGAACTATGAAGCTGCACAAAGTACACTGAAGTCCCTTGAACCAATGATGGAAAAATCTCATAGGATGTAAGCATCTCATAGGCTCGCAGATCTGCAAGAAGGAATTCCCCCAAGTTCTCTCTCATGAAGGAAGCTTAGTGTAGTAAGTGCCTTATAGGTCTGTAGACCTACAAGGAGGCATCCCCCAACTTCTCTCTCATGAAGGACACCCATTGAAAATGGGACTCCATAGAGTCAGACTAGAAAGTGGCTTCAAAGGCACACCTACAAAGCAACATGTTAATCCGTAGATAAAACATGCCAAAGAACACGAAGCGATCATGTAGGCAAACAGATAGACAGTCACACAGATATTTAAGAAATCAAAAGGCTTTCAAAGGGGTCCCTTGGGAACACTTCAAAAGAAGAGGGTTCTACTCAAGGGACACATTGTTTGAAAGTGTAGGAATGCTTTTCGCAAATTGATTCAACATCAAGGGATCCTTTTGAAAGATGTTCATTTCATCAAGGAATTCGAAAGGAAGAAAATTCCCCCTTGCAAGGGGAAGGTCGAGGCTTTTCCCACAGGAAAATCTACTCCCTCCTTAAAGGAAAGTTCTCAAGTTCTTTCTTTGTGAACCTGTGATGAAGGAAACACGGTCCGTTGAGAGTCCAAGTTGAGAATGCGATATTTGAAAAAATTTGCAAAGATTTTGGTGAAAAGATTTGTTGGAAATGAATTCATTTTTTGAAAATTTGAGGTTGACATGATAACCCCCACTTAGGGTGGTGCATATTGAACGTAAAGGCACATGATAGCCTAATGATAGAAGAGCAAGAATGAAGAAGTGATGTTGTGTCCCATGGGACATAGCGATATGTCACCATGGCGATGTTGTTGCACACGTTAGGCACAACACATAGGAACCACAACATCACAACTCAAGCAAAGAAGAGAAAAATAAAACATAAGAGACAAGGGGATCCGGTTTCATGGGGTCAGATCTGCTCATTCTTATATAAATAATAAGTAACTGGTGCAAGGTGAAAGATCATCAATCCCCACTAGATCAAGAGGAATGCATGGAAAATAAAGTGAAAAATAAAAAATTGGGTCAACATGGAAGGGAAGCCTAAATTCCCCCAACACTTTGCATCATCCCCAATTTTTCGAAAATCAAGACACAAACATGGAAGAATGATGACACAGATAGAAGAAGTTTTATGACACAAAATCACCCTTGTATCCAAGCACCTACAAGGGTGACAAGGGTCATCCAGGAATATATAACACAAGCACAGGGGAACACATCATAAAAAACATGCATCTAATCTAAAGATAAAGGAGAGGCCTCCCCCTAACACTCATCGACCAAGAGGTCATCCGCTTCCCAATCTAGATCATTATAAGGGGAAGGCGGGTGAGCCTGCAGTGGTGGAATATTAAGGGGAGGAGCTTTCATCCCTCTCACAACAATGGCCAAGGAAGAAGGCCCCACAAGGTCTTCTCTGCTAGGCTCTTATGGATCTATCATTAGCGATTTCGCGAAGATCACTGACAAGGTCGGGACCTCATCCAAAGAATTGAAAATGCACTTCATGGGAGTTCCATGTGTTACCTCAATGGATGGGGAAGGTGGTTCCCGAGATTCACCACTGGGCTCACTAAGTGACTTGAGATTGGTGACAAACTTAGGGGACACCGGAGCTGGCTTCGTCACTAGGACAATGCGTGCTAATGCAAGACCACCCCGTGAAGAGGGTGGACTCCTCTTTCGACCCCCATTGCTAGGAGGGCCAACCTCTACTTTTTTCTTTGTCAGAGGAGGTGAGCTCCCCACAAAGGAGGTGAGAGGTGTGGGTGAGGAGGAGAAAACCATAGTGGACACCGCCGAAGTGTTCAGAATGTCCACGGGTTTAGGGAATGGTGGGATGTCTGGAAGGGACACCAAAAGAGGTGGCTCAATCAAGGGAGAGATAAACACCTATACCTTTTTAGGGTCAGGTACACTCACACTCATCATGGGAGCTAGAAGTAGAATTGAGTTTTGTTGAGTGGAAGCATAGGAGAGGAGAGAGGAGGACACAGTAGGAGGCCCTAATGTAGAGGCGGTCAACTCCTCTTCCTTCTTCTACAAAGCATCCTGCTTAGCTGCCAGCGCCTTTCGTTGGCGCTTGTGCTCATGCGCAAGGCGATTTCTATGACTCTTTATGCTAGAGACCAAGACTTGTGAAGGGACCAAAGGCTCATGCTCAGCCATAGGGATGTCCACCACAGCCACTTTTGGTGGAGGGACAGAATATTGAATGGGATTAGGTGGGAGAGCTTAGGAGACAATAGGGGGAGTCAGCTCTAGTGCCTCAGTGGTAGGCCTCTTCTTGTTCACTACGTTAGGAGCAGGAGCAGTGGGAGGCTACAGAGGCAGAGACATAGAGGATTCCCCTTGGGAATCCTTCCTTTTTCTATATTGAGTGGGCCTAGGCTCTATGGGTAGGACATGAATCTCAAATGTAGGATGCTCCGACTTTCACCGAGTGGGCACCATAGGATTCTCTTGCAAGTGCAAAGTAGAATCTGATAGAGTCACAGTGGGGTGAGAGGAAGCGTCAAGATAGACAATGAAAGAGGAAGAAGAGGAACCTCGAGAGCAATTCTCTTCTTCCCTTCTTTGCTCCTTGGTGGCATCGCTATCAGCTTTTAAACAAGTCCTATGCAGGATAACATAAGGAGATGGAGGGTACCTCACCTTAGGCGTTAAGAACCCCTTCTTTCACTTTTGATGTCTGGTACAAGAGGTCCTTCCTAGGCAAAAGGGGACCAATGGGTGCATGCCAAAAGTGATCTAAGGAATTGCTATCACATGCAACTAGTGGTTTATAGCTAGTGTCATGAATCACATGCACTGAACCCCCATGAATAAACTTCAAAAATTTATGCACAACCAAGGGAACTGCATTCATAGCTACTAGCCAGGAGATGCCCAGCTTCACTCTAAAGAGTTCAAACCCCAAGATTATGTCAAACAACAAGTTTACAGACTTAGGTCCAACAAGGACTGACAAAATGATGCTACCAAGGGGAGGTACGGAAAGTCCTTTATGCATATGGATGGTAGTCACAGGTGCGTTGTACCCATCTTTATGTAAAAATTTGATTAACATAATCTCCTTAGTTGATCAGTGTAGGGATATAAAGAGGAGATGGTTCTCTATTAAAACCCATTGGTAGGTCTTGTGAGGTGAAGGTTATACCTGGACCACTACTTGAAAGTTGCATAGAGGGGATGGGCAGATGCAGAAAAGATTCCATCATGCACACTAAATGATGCTCTCACAAAGACCCCCACAGGTTCACATTCAGACAGTGACCCAACTAAGGCTATGTTACGCAATAATTACAAAACCTTCTAACTACGCCTACTAGGGGTCACAGGTTGGGTTGTAAGGTGAAAGGCCTCACAACACTCACACCTACAACACTCCTAGAACATGAGGAAAGGAGCTTTCAACACTACTAAATAGAACCAAAATGGTTCACGTCAAGTTCAGCAAAAATGTAAGAGAGGGGGACCAACCACATCAAGGCTCCAGGTCATAGAGAGCTGAGAGCGGAGGGCTGCCCTAACTTAACCCACTCTAAAGGGTTTTTTAGGAAGAGGGTCAAGAATGAAGAGCACTATGTAGTACTTTTGTCACTCTACACATCCAAAAGTTTGTTGGAGGCTAGGCGAGTTAGTTTTTGGAGTAAATACTACACCTCATATAGCTCTCTGCCTGAGGACGACAGCGTGATTCTAGGATGACAGTGCGATGCGCTAATTTCTATACAACCAGAAGATGTGAAGTACAGTAAAAACTACCTATAAACATACTAACAACCTAGCTAGTTAATTTTTATGAAAATAATAGAACGAGAAAGTAGAAAAAGTAAAGATGAAGATGATAAAGCAAGTAAATGAAAGCTAGGGTGATGAAGATAATCTCACAAGAGTGACAGTTTTCCAGCTATCTCCACATGTTCGTCCACCTACACAAAAATGATAAGGGGAAAATTATTGAGGTTGTATAGGGGTCTGCCTCAGCCAGACCCTTGTTTTGGTGTTTCCACCTCCACGGACAATCAAAAAGCAATGGAGTAGAATATGTGATAAAGGAAGTAGAAAGTAAAGATTGCAATTAACACTACAAAAATACTATGCTACTCAATCAAATAAAAAAGGAGAGTAGTGAAGCATTACCACCTCCACCCAAAATCTCACTAGCCAATAGAAGGAGAATGCAAGGTATGGACTTGGAAAAGTCACCATAGCTACAATGGTGATGAAGGGAGGTCTTGCAAGAATCCAAGCCCACACTTATATGGCTTGCCTAACACTTGAAATGTGGAGTTGATGGAGCTTCAAAGTTGTTGCAATGTTCACAATGGAATGTTGGAATGCTTCTTGAGAGTGAAGAAATGAAGTGATTGAATGTGTAGAAGATTGAATGCAAGTGAAAAAGAGTTGAAGTGAAAGTGATGAATTAATTTGAAGGTAGAATGAGAAAGAATAAGTCATTTTCGGGTCGGTTGGTCGAAGAGGGATGTTAAAATTCAGCCCCAATCGGGTGTGTAATGCGTCTGCCAACTTTAGACAAAGGAATCTGTCAGGGATGGCAATGTGCCATGCAGACATTTTCACATCGCACTTGCATCCCCGACAAATATTCTCTCACCTACACACAAGACAAATGCAAAGTGGATGGAAGGCAAGTAGGTGATATGGAATTTCTCCTTTGGACCTGGTTTTGTAAGGTGAGAGTATGTGAAAGGGGAATTTTCCTAAGGGGTACAAATTCACTCCTATATAATAGGACATAATACCATGCTCAAAGAAGGCTAGGATTATGAGGTTACCAAACCAATCTCTTCGTCGAAGGGAAGGGCCATCTTACCAAGTTTGGTAGATGTGTTGGGGAAAGAATTAATTCTATGGTTGGCATAAAAGCACTTGAGCGATGCTTCTCCTCATGCAATTGGAAACCAAGATTTGTAGAAGGATATTTTGGACCATTTCTATTTCTATTTCAAGTAAGCTTGTTGAAGCTATGTATGTAATCATGTATCCATCTTTATGCAAATTGTAAATGTGAAATGTTATCTTGAAATTATGTAATGTGAAATCATTACTTGTATTAATGAAATGATTCTTTGATTATGCAATGGGAAAGTTTGGAATGCTTTGTTTCAAATGTGCATCAATATTTCAATTGAAAATAAATTTTATTGCTCGTAATGTTAGTAGCATAAACTATTCACTTGTGGGTAAAACATAGTAAAAATTACTAGGTAGAACAATGGGAATGTTACATGGGATATTGGGAAGATAAAACATTGATTTCCACAGCTCACATTTTCCCTTCTAATCATTTGGGGTATGGATTGAGCAAATTCCAAATTGAAGGCCATCCTTTTCTAGAGTTACCCATGTTGCTCTTCGACAAGGAGAGAAAATTTTTTATTTAACATATTGAACCCATTTAATGGAGATTATAGTGGTCATGCCACCCTTTCCTTTCTCATGTGAGATGTTGAGAAATGAACATAATCCCTCTATATGAAGTTTAGATTAGTTTCAAGTGTGAAGTTGGTGGCTTTTACCTCTTGAAGAAAGACAACATCATTTTTTCCGTCATATTCAAGAATCTCCTAATAATTTTTTTTTTTTCAACGGATTCCAACCCCCTTAAAATCCATGAGATAGATTTTAAACCCATGAGATTACATGTCTAAAGTATCTATTGGTTTCTTAAAGCTATCAAAGCATTTAGGAATACTCTTTTCACCTTCTGTTCTTTTCGCCATAGGGTTAGGGGATTCCTTTATTCTAGTTATCCTTTTGAACTTGGAGAAGTATACATTGCTAGTGGGAATCTAGGTCTCTCTTTGAGCCTCTTCACTCATTTTGAAAGGGTGGTAGAGGGAAGGAGTAACTTTTGAGTTTCTTTTTCAGCTATCACCTTTCTAGTTGTTTCCACATAATTTTTAGACTGGCACTATTTTGAGTCAACCCTATTTAGAAGAGAGTCTAAAGATTTGGAGGAATCATGTGATGGATAGGATTCTAAATCCAAAACACTAGGATTCTATAGGGGGTTAGACCTAAGAATAGACTTGTCAAGGGTTCCTGACTACTCATCATTTTTTAGCCCATACCCAATTGATAGGCTAGTCATTTGTTCAACATCATCCTCTGAGAAAGGGCATGTCTCAACTCTAGCCCCTTGTAGGCACATGGTGGTTTGGTTTATTTTTCCATTTCCTTTATAATACTCTTTACCATGGAGTCGCTATTTCCATTAACAACGTTAGGTTCAGTCAATGGGATATTGATTTCTAGATCAAACATTTTCAGGTCCTTAATATTGTAATTTAGAGTATTTTTACATAAAGAAATTATATTTTTATTTTTTAACTTCAATGCTTTTTCTAATTTTATCCAAAATAATCTATTGGGAATTTTTCTTTTCCCTCAAGGAACTGACATTATTACAACCACTGGTTAAGGGGGTTGAGTCATAATTGGGATGAGGGTTTATAATAGCAAGGGTGGGATTCGAGTTGGGGGGAACCAAATTAGTCTTACCAGGGGTGTGAACAACCCCTTTAGGAAGAACCTCCTCTATTCCAGAGGCCTCCATAGTAATATTGTCATTCATAGTGGGGAATCCCATTTCCATGCCTTCGATAAAACAACCTTTGGAGCAATCAAGAGATTCAATATCATATCTGAGAGGGGGGGCACACCCCAATTTTAAGGGTAATCTCGAACCTGGTGAATCAAAGATAAAGTAGGTAGGGGGAATTACCTATTCTATCTAGATCATTTGATTATGTCCTAGGAACCCTAATTGGATTGACTAACAACCTCACAAGGTGAGTCAATTCACAATGAGGAGGACCTAGGAGGGGAGTTCTTTCAACTTTAAAGAGTTTCACCACCAAGAAAATGCTTGGAAAAGACAAATGAACATTCAACCTACAAAACATAATTATGCAAGCTAATTGAGATGCTCAAATGATGAAATTATGCAATAGGGAGATAGGATATGTGTACCTGGGAAATTTGGAGATGTTGTGGGGATTCTAGAAATGTAAAGAAGCTACCAAAATGTGCCTTGGAGGACTAAGATGCCCAAGGTGGTGTATTAGTCTTGCTCCTATTTTTGGGGAAAATATAGAATCTTCAGATGTCAAAACCAGATCTGAAAAAATATGCTTGGGAGGACTAAAATGGCCAAGGTGGCGTATTAGTCCCATTCTAAATTTTTGAAAACTCTGAATGTGATCTTGAGCTCCAAGTTCTGCACTTGCTTCTTCTCAAATCTCAGGCTTTGAAACTTCCAGACCTAACCTGTAGGTGATTTTACATGAAGATGACAACTTTGTAATGCAACTTTGCAACTTTGCAATCTTGCGCTCTAAATGATCTTCGAGTCTTCAACCTAGATTTGCAAACACAAATATGCAAGATAGGAAAAACTTGTTGATTGTTAATGAATGGGGATTTTCCTTGGTCAAACCCCTTGTTGGTACTTAAACCTTGAAATGAAATAAAGTAATGAAGGGAAATGGTGAATGAACAACATGCAATGCTACAACTCACCAAACCCTTGTAAAGTCTACAAACTTGTGTGAAATGGCTGCAATGGATATGGATCTTGAACCAAAGATATAGAATTGAATTGCTTGCTTGAATCAAAACCCTACATCACAAATGTTAGCACAAAAACACACATGATGCAAGAAGATCTTTGATATGATGTTTGAATCTTGATGATGGCTCCAAATGCTTGATGAATTGCTCTTGAATGCTCTTGATCTCATAAATTTTCCTTAGGAATGAATACTCAAGTTGCTAGGATGAAAATGAATGAATGAGCCCTGTATTTATACTTACTTATGGTTAATATCCCAAAATTATATCACACTAAGCTGACATATGAATTCATTAAATAAAGGAGGCTAAATCCTACCATAATTTGAAATTAAATCCCAAAAATGACTCAAGGAGGACTAAGACGCCCTAGGTGGTGTCTTAGTCCCAAGTCATGAAACTTGGGGCACAGACACCAAAAAGGGGCCCAATTAAGATGCCTCAAAATCAAGGTCTCAAGATCTCAGGGCGACAAAGATGCCCTAAGTGGCGTTTTAGTCCTGACCAAAAATAAAGGACACACAAATGAAAATCATTGGATTATCATTGATGCATTGGAGAATGTCGGGATTAGCTAGAAAAAGATGCAATTCATAGGGCTTGTGGACACAAAATAGGACCAATTAAGCCATAAATGAGGATAAATAAAGCAAGGTGGGCCCAAAGAAGTGTGAAAATGCAAGGGTATGCATTTTACTACACTACACCTAGGTTTCCTATCCTAACTGGAGGGGAATCACAAATCTTCGAGCCATACTCCAAGGGAGGGAGGTTCTCTAAAACAACCTCATCTAAATGAGAACTAGGGTTTGAGGGGATAGGATTCTTATGAACCCTTCTTAGAATAACTAGGCAATTCCTTCTAAGGTGGCCCTCTTTTCTACACATGTAGCAAGCATTTAACTCACCAAGCAGGTCAATTGCATAAAGATGAGGGGAACCCTTAAATGAAAACCAGATGAATTTTGGGATGTCAATTCTAGGTTGGAGAGACAATAACACCCTCACATCCATATGTGTGAGGGTGAAATTTGAATCCTCAACCCTTATAACCTTTCCAAAGGAATAAAAGAGTTGGGGGATAACTTCATAAAATATAAGGGGGAGGTTTCAAATGCATATCCACTATAGTTTACAAAGAGCCAACACTTTGTCATGAATAGTGTCGTGAGACCATTTCAAGGCCAGGAAAGTGCATTTCCCAACATTCCAGAATTACTTCTCTACAATAAACTCTTGCATTTTTGCATTTTGAAAGAATTTAAAAAATAATTTTTGCACCATCCTACAAAAGGAAACCCTAACAAAAAAATTATTTCCCCAAACATTAACTAGCCATTGATCCAAGAATCTTCTAGCTGAGATCTTGTTTAAATCTACAACTACAAAGAATATAGTTGATTCCCTAATAAATTATTTTCATTAATTAATGTTTCTACCATTTCAAGATTACGAGACAGTGAAATAATTGTAGGGATTTCAGAGATTACATACCTTGTCATCCATCAAATTTCCCATTGAGGGATTCCACTTCAAAATTTACTTGTTCAAACCCCGCGACATCTAAAATCACCACTGTCTTTTATACTAAAGCATCACAAAAGGATTTAAATCCATGAGGGTTGGGTAAATCACTCTCAAATTTGGAAGGCGGTAGATCCCTATCCATCAATGCATATTCAGAGAGGGGGTATTATCCCTCAAGAAACACTGAAGCCAAAGCCTCTAGGTGCATTCAAAATGTAACTTGAAAGAGAAAAATAAACAAAAGGCAAATAAAGAAATAAATACACATGCAAAATAAAGAGGAAAATCTAGAAATGGAGATTGCCTACGAGGGATGGGTACAAACCTCTATGGAGGAGGAAAGGTTCCTCCCCCATAGCCTAGGGAGAAGTCACCACACAACCCACTTGGTATGGCACCCTTGAACTTCAAACCACTTGCAGAGCCCTCTTTGTTCCCTAGATGTGTATCTCAATTCTTGCGTCTGATCCTAGTACAAATTTCTTAACTTTTCCTAGAGGATTTTAGTAGTGGGTTCTTTGCCAACATTTAGGAGAATAAAATTTTCTAAAACAAAGATAAACAAGGATTCCATATTTCTAATCTAACACATCCTAGTCTTCGTTCTTCATTATTATAGGTTTATTTCTAAATATTACTAACCCTATATCTTTATCTATTAATAGATCCTCCGTCCTAAGCTTCCATAGATTGAAGTTTGTGTCATTAAACCATTCCATCTCCAATATTGATGCACTTGCCACTTTCCCTAAAAACAAATATCTTTTGTGTATGCATCCCTCCCAAACTAAGATTAATCCAAAAAAAAAATATTTCCTACAACCCAAGAAACATAGTTGATATAACTTAAATATATTAAAAGAAATAAAATTGATCGTGAAAAAAATTCTTACACTAATCAATGAGTAAATAAATGTATATAAGAAAATATACACAAAAATAATATTATAATGACACAATGTTTATCCTAGGAAAACCCTCTTAAAACAAGATAGCCTTCAACTCTTGAACCAATGTATTTATAGCACCAATCTAGTTACAATACCTCAATAAGATCAAGCTTTCATAGGAGAAAAACTAACACAAGTTAAAGAAATTTTGACAATATAACCCCTTCACAATTACATCATACCACATGTCCATCCTAGGAACCATTATATAGAAGATACAAAATGTAAAACCATAAATTGTAAATTGTAAACCATGGTAGAATACCACCCCCAAAAATGGTACCCAAATCCCCATGATGAAGTCCAATTCTTGACTCTCATGATGAGTTAAAATATTAATATTATAAATTATAAAGTATTTTAATGCAATCATAATCAATCATGACCAACTCACCAACTTGGGTGCTCCATTTTGACTCCATTATCCCTATTCAAAGATGCATTTATGATATATCATAATGCTAGTCAAAATTTCAATGTAACTCCTTGTAATAATGTTTTTACATGTCATAAAATCTATTATAAGTAAATTTCATCTTACAATATTATATAATGCTCTTACAACCTCTTATACACATTACAAATATCAACAAATAACCAAGAATTCCACCTCAAAGTGGGACACTCTCTTTCCTATGTGAAAATAAAATAATAAATAAATACAACCACTTAATAAGTATAAAATATTGAAATGCAAAATTGACTCACCTTTTCCAACAAGCATTAAAATAAACAAAACAATTTCAAACAAAATCAATAAAATTATTTTGCTTGAAATGATTTATTCATCCTAAACATGAAAGGTGTAGTTCCAAACTTTCACTATAAAAAAAAATCATTTAATTCCTAAACTCTAAAAGAAGACTTGTAAGTGCATCCATAATTAATTCAATATATTTAATTCCTACAAGGATAGGTTTGAACATTTTAATCAAATCTAATATTGTCATGACATCGACATATTAATAGGGTAGATAGTTTTTAACCTCATTCAAACATGATGCTCTTCACGTGGAATTCTCATACTAAACAATATAACACCTCAACTTATAGGAATATTCAAGATTGTTGAGTAGTAAGTAAAAATTAAAACATTGGAATATGCTTTTTTTTATGAATATAAATTTTAATTTCTAGTTAATAATTATTTTATGTTATCTATTTTTTATTTTTTATTTATTTGATTTTTTTTTTAAAATTATATAATTTTAAATTTTATTTTTTTTAGAAGAGATCATTTATTATTTGACAATTGATTTGTTTTAATTTTATTTTATAAAAATGTAATAAATATTATATATTTATATGTTAGTTTTAGTAGTTTCATTTGTATGTATTAATGTATATTTAAAAAAAATGATACATCTTTATATTTACAAATAAATAATATCAAAAGTAATTTAATTGATTGAACATAATTGGTAAAAGTGATAGGTCTATTTTTCAAGTGCGTCATCTAGAAAAATTCAAAATCCAAGAGATATAATATAAGGAATGATGGGAATGATGAAATCATGCACTAGACTACTTGAAAACTTTGACATAATGAATACCCCTCAATCTTTGTCTTTCAATCAAAAAATATCAACATAGACTATATTTTTAATTTTATAAAAAAATATATATTGACTATATTTTGATTTTTATATACATAATCACAATATAAATCTCACACCCTACTATTATTATCTAAAATATCTCTTAACATAATAATATACCAACCATAAACTATCATTATTAATTAATATGAATCCACAACACAAAACACGTTTATGTCAACACAAAACACATTTATGTCCACACTTTACCTATGTTCAATAATCTATTCAACTGATAATACATCACTCTTTTATCAATACTACACCATTTCACAACTTTGGCTAAGAGTCATATTCGAAATCCAAAACATTCCACTCATTAAGTTTTAGTTGACCCCATCATCTCAAGAAATGGGTGACTTATATTCAACATTGTCCCCTCATAACTTTAGTTGTCATTTAATCATTTGGACTGGGCTTCAAATCCAAAAAAAAATGAACATAATCAAATACAATAATGGACATGGACAAAATAAATGATAGAACCATAGTCAAAGCATGCTTCTCCATTCAAACATATGACCCTTTAACCTAGAAGGGACCAATATCATATAATGCTACTCATATAGTGTGAAAGCACTTAGAATTATTCTTATTCCCTAGGTGGCTAAAAATCATTCAAAATCGTAGCTTGTGTTTGTTAGTCAACAAGAAAGTGTTGATGTGAATTTTATGACTAAATCTACTCACTCAAAATACCCATAATAATATCATATGGGAAGTATGGCGCTCCCTTCCTCATCATAGCTAACTCGGAAAGCAATTAAAGAGTACTATTATTTCAACAAAATTAAGGTAGAAAAAATTATAAACATTTTTATTCAAAATAGATATTTGATTTTTGGAGTAGATAAACTTTGTCATAATAATGGAGATAATGTCTAAGTGACAACACATAATGATAACAATTTTTTCTTTCAAATTCTCTATCAAGCTTTTACTTTCTTAACAAATTAGATTTTGAAATTTCTTCTTCAATGATAGTGTCAAAGATTTGCACTCCTATTATAGATGACCAATAGGTCGGGATAAAAAAACTTAAGATTATGTGAATGAAAAATAGTTAATAATATTTGTGAAATCTATCTAACATTGAGAGAAGTAAATGGAATAATATGTAAACATGAGATTGCATGTGACACCAAGATTTATGTGGGAGACCCTTATGGAAGAAAAACCATCACCAAAAGATAAACAATGCTATATTATTTAGAATCTAAAGATTCAATACAAGAATTCTTTTATAGAGTCTCAATCTATAGTTACAACATACTATTTTGTAATCACTCTAAAATTTCACTGTAATAATATTCTATCCAATATGCTAACTTTGGCCTTGTCCAATATTCACAAATTGAAATGAGATGATACCAATATATGGAATCATGGAATCTCAACCATTTAACTATTCAACCAACACATAAAATACCAAGAGTCACACAATTATATTTGAATCATAATTTGATGTCAACATACCACATATATCACCAACACGATGTCCTCATATAGATAGTCATAGTGTATGTATAGATGCTATCACACACCATGAATCGACAACTGCTTACAGAACATTGTCACTGAGTTCATATTTATATGTATTTGCCACTACCAACTCCAAGCTTGTAGTAGCATACACCAAATTTCATCACTTCTATTTTTTTGTGGAACTTTGTGGCATCTTGAAAAACATTACCATGTTCGTAGATAGTATCATATAAAATTTGGCTTTGATACAAGTGTACTTGCATCACTATTCATGCTTCTAAATATATGGTATTTTATATGTGGTTGTGAATTCTTTGAATGAATTATGGTTGTTGCCACAACATCACCACATATAAACCAATATGCATATTATACCAAAACATATATTAAACTCATTTCATTTTATTAGATATCATTTTGTAGATAAAGTCTTATTTCAAAGACTCTCTATGGATGAATATTAACCAAGTCCCAACATTTTCTCACTTGATATTTAATACAAGCGAGAGTGCAATATACAAATCAATAAATTAACCTTGTTTCTAGGAATTAGACAAACCCATTTCATCCCTACACCACATGAACTTAGTAGCAATTATAGGTTTTGTCAAAATAATTAATAATATTTACTAAAGTGTTAATCTTCTCCATCTAAAATTTTCTAGATTTGACCATTTCTCTCACAAAATGATATTTCACATTGATGTGTTTAGTTCTAGCACAATAAACATGATTTTTTGCTAGAAAATTTACACTTTTTGAATTACAATTTACCGTTGTATTGTTAGGAAAAAGGGTGTTGTACATCTTGCACAAGAAAGTCTTATTTTAGTTATGTAAAACAAGTATTTATTTTAATGTATCTTAGGAGATGTGTTTAGCCACATTAAATATTTGTTTGGATCCACTTGTAAAGTTGTATGTGACATTGGTTAGATATTTTATATGTGTGTTGCACATGGAAAAATATTTAATATTAGGAAAACTTAGTGCTAAAAAGTAAATTTTGGGGTCAATAGTTTTATGTACTCATGGTTTTGAGACACATGGTTCTACTTTACCACTTGGTTGCATTGTGTAATATTAATTCTATAAAATAAAGAACATGTTTATTGGTTGAGTTGATTGAGTTTTTCTTTTTACTGAGCTACTTTGTTGAGTGCATATGCAAAGCATGAAATGGGATGTGCAGTTACATTCTTGGACATATGGAGGATGCATCGAAGGATATTTATGTTTTGGAAGTATTCAAGGAGAATTTGTAGTGTATTGTAATTTTTTCATTTCTTAATAATACATTGAGTATGGATTCTTTTTAAGGTTAAGGTTTTTCCCTCTTGAGGGTTTTCACAAGGTATATCTTGTGTAATTTTTTGGTATGTATTTGATCTTTACAATATTGCTATTTTCTAATATTTTATGCATGCTTTTATCTTATTGGATTATGTAAGAAATTGTTTGGTCAACTTGATAATTTTCCTAACAAGTGGTATTAGAGTTGTGGTTGTGATTTATGGAGATGAGAAATCCTTATTTTGGTTTAACCATTGTTTTGAACATATTTGATGCAAAATTGTAGCCATAGGAATGCTTGAGATATTTTCGATATTTCATGTTATGAAATATGTTGTGTAGGTTGAGAGTTATAGATTTAGGTTTTGGGGTTTTACATATTTATGTTTATTTTTGTAGATATTGGGTTTGTAAAAGAGTTGGTTAAAAAGATTTTTTCTAGGTGTTCACCATGATGATTTTGTGGGGGATGTTTCATAGATGAAACCATAGGAAAATATGAATCTCTCCATTGGATCCAAGGGGATTAAGTGATGATGATTGATATAAAATCTAACCTATCTTGGCTACTAGGGCTTGAAGAAGAACTTTGTCCTCTTTCTCGACCATACAACTGTATGGTCAAAGTCATCTATAGATGAAAAAAATTATCCTACACATTTGAAAATAATAATAATTTAGGGTGGTCATAGGATTTGTGGTGTTGAAACTATGAGCAGTTTGATAAGATTTTGTCTATGGTTTAGGAAGTGATGAATATGATGAGGATGTGTTTTTAGTTCCTGGTTTCCAAGTCATTTTGAGAAAAAATGATAAAAAGAGGAAACCGTGAGTTGTAGTGTGTTCTAAGTTGAAGGGTAGGGTTCTGGTGTTGCTCCACATTTCTTCTAGGTTGAATATACCTATGGGTTTCAGATATGTTTATCAAAAGTGTTTAGAGGTGTTGTATCCAGAATTTGGTGTGCTAGATTGTTGTACAAAAGAAGTTGAGTTCACCAGTGTGTGAACTGTGTATTGCAGAGGTGTTTCGGAGAAATGTTTTTTCTCCACTTTTGTCTGCAATTTGGTTTCAACTCTTGTAGATCTAAAGGTGTGTTGATAGTGTTGGTATCTTTCTTCAGTCGAAGTTGTTTGAGTTTTGGTTCTTTGAAAGTAAATTTCTTAAGTTACATTGTATGGCAAAGTTGTTTGAATGTACTGGGTGTGTACATTCTTTAGCTGAAAGTTGTTGCGAAGGAGTTTTTTGGATTTTAGGATGTCTATGGAATATGCCAAATTGTGTTCAGGTGATATTTTTTGTTCGTGGGTTGTTGTTGGATCAAATGAAGCATGTACTTAAAATATTAATGGTGTTAACATAGGTAACGACTGACCTTAGTGTTTACAATAATTATGGTGGATGAATATTGTTTGTCGAAGCATGTTATACATTAGGGGAAATTTACATAAAAAATTGGGCCTCCTAAGGAACTCTAAAAAAGCAAAAATTATCTCATATAATATAAATTATTTAAATATAAAAAATATAAATTACTTAACTACATGAGTTAATTGGGGACACACGTTTCTATTGTAATTCCTTAAAAAACTGAATTCCATGATTTTTTAAAAGTGGTAGCATATATTTCTATTATAATTTATTAAAAAACTCAAGTTCACTTTCTTCATTATTTATTTTTTATTTAAAAACACTTAAACTCAAGTTTGGTAGCTTATATTTCTATTATAATTTATTAAAAAAGTCAAGTTCACTTTATTTTCTTGATTATTTGTTTTTTTTAATTATTTGTTTTTATTTTAAAAGTGGCAAAGTAAAAGTAACTTTAGATATTTTAATTTTTACTTAGTATTTTATTATATATATATATGATTTTATAGATTTAGATTTATTATGTTATGTACTTTTATTTAAACAAACACATTTATAAGTTTTATAATAGTATATTTATATTTTAAAAAGTATGCTAAGGCATATCTTTTTTTCCATAGTCTCTTTGATTTTCTTATTTTTTTTCCTTTGCAAAAAAATTTGGTTTTTTATTTTTTATTTTTCCAATTATTTTTTCATAGTTTCATGATTTTCTCCAACTTTTTCTCCTTCCAATAGTTTCTAATTGATTTTCTTTATTCAGTTTCTATTATTTTATTTTCATGCTAAATCATTATAATAGTTTAAGGGCTAATTGAATGAATGTGGATCTAAATGTTTGTGAGGGTTTTGAAGTTTTAAGGGACAACTGATTCACCCACCCTCTTAGTTATCTTGTGCATTCAAAAATTGGTATCGAATCAAGGTTCCTTGGAAGAAATCTTAACTGCTTGAGGTAGATTTGGGATGACGAATATTTTCAAGGTTGAATATGATATAAATATGAGTTGAGTTGTTGAGGGATATGGAGATAGATAAGTATGACATGAATGAAATGAATTGTAGAGTGTTAGAGTGTGAGTTTGGGAAGTGCAGTGCAGTGCGAAGCTTTCATGTTTTATATTGTTGAATGTAGTGAGTAGAAGGTGTCTACAATTATTCAGTCAATTTGTGAAGGTGTTGGTGATATTGCAGTGGATTTCCTTGTTTCATTGAGATAGATTCCTTTGTGTAACATTCTTCTCTATCTTCTTTTCTATTCTAGCAGTGAGCCTTTCTTTCTTTTGGGTAGTGAGCCCTTTGGAAATGAGCCCTATTGTATTCAATGTTGATATTACTTTAGATTTTGAGCTAATACTCACCGTGGTTTTTCCCATCTTGGGTTTTCCACGTGAATCTAGTGTTCTCTTGTGCATGACGTTGATTTGATTCAATTTCTATTATTTTATTTTCATGCTAAATAGTTATAACAGTTTAAGAGTGAATTGAATGAATGTGGATTTGAATGTTTGTGAGGGTTTTGAAGTTTTAAGCGATAATTGATTCACCCCCCTCTTATTTTTCTTGTGCATCCAACAATTAGTATCAAAGAAAGGTTCCTTGGAAGAAATATTAACCGCTTGAGGTAGATTTGGGATGGTGAACAAGAAAGAGATCCATGTGTTTGATGAAAGTTTTTTGAGGATGGATACACTAAACCTACAAATGGATCAAGTACTACTAATGAGATCAAATCCTATGAAATCAATGGTAAAGTAAGGTGTGCCCTCTTAAATGGTCTTGTTAATTTTGAATTAGTAAAAGTTATGAATCTGAAAATTGCTAGAGATATTTGGTTGAAGTTAGAAAGCATTTATGAAGGAGATGATAAGGTCAAAGAACCTAAGATGTAGAATCTGAAGATCAAGTTTGAGAACTTGCGAATGTCTAAAGAAGAAAATGTTACAAGCTATATGCCAAGGGTAGATGAAGTTGTCAAATCCATTAGAGGTCTTGGTGATGAACTCAAAGAACCAGAAGTGGTAAAGAAAATTCTTTGAACTCTTCCTAAATATTATAGTCATAAAGTTTCTACTATTAAGGAATTTGCAAATTTGAATAAATATACCAGAGATTAGTTCTATGGATCTTTAACTACTTTTGAGATGAGAGAATTTGGTACAACTAGTGGTGTAAAATTTGAGACTGCTTTTAAGGTTGGAAAATCAAAGGAGATCAAGGAATCATATCAGGAGGATCTTGATGATATAGAGGCTAACTTTGTAAGGAAAATGAAGAAAGGCACTGGTAAGTACAATGGTAAGCTGCCTTTCAAATGTTTCACTTGTGGAAAGATAGGTCACTATGCTTCAAGATGTCCAAACAGAGATTTGAATAACCAAAATAAGGAGAAAAAAGTTAAGATGATTAAGAAAATTTATTATGTTAGAGAAGATACAAGTATTTCCGATGATGGTGAATTCTTGTTCATGGATTTAAAAGATGAATATGTTTTTGCTAACTCTAAAAGATGTATGAAGGATATCCCTCTGAAGACAAAGGATAAGACTGAAGGTACTTTGGTTTATGCTTTTCATGCTAGACAGGAGAAGAACTATTGGATCATTGAGAATGGTTGCTCTAACCATATGACCAGTGACAAGAGTAAGTTTGTTAAACTTGAAAAATATGGAGGATGTGTTAGATTTGGTGATGATACATCTACTAACATATGTGGAAAAGGTTCTATTAGTTTTGATGGAAATCATAATACTAATGATGTTTACTATGTTAAGGGTTTAAGGCTTAACCTTTTGAGTGTTGGAAAAATGTGTAGCAAAGGATACAATCTTATGTTTCAAGATGATGGATGTGAGATCAAAAAAGGATCCAGAACTATGGTTGATACTGGAAGAAGAATAGATGGAAATTTTTATCAACTGATTTTGACTATCTTTAATATATAAAAATTGTACTAGGATAAATCTCCAATGAATATTTTTTCTATGAAAGAAGTTATATTCTTTGAGGAGGAGGATGGGCACTTAATTATTGAGAAAATAAATACATTTAACACCATTGTAAGCTAGTGATAGTCTATTAATGTGAAGATGGAAGAAGAAGATTGTTGCATGGTCTTGTTATGTTCTTTTTCAAACTCATGAGATGATTTGCTGATGGCCATTGAAAGTATTGATTCAAATTTTGTGCTTGATGAGGTAGTGGATTCTCTTCTCTTAAAGATTATGAGGTAAGAGGATTCACATATTTTTAAGGAATCAATTGTTTTTTATCAATGGTTGAAGGAAAAAAGTAAGTAGAGTAAGAAAAATAACAAGAGAAAATATTATTCCCTCACATTTTCATTCCATAAAATTTCTTGGATCCCTCAATTGACTTGAGGAAGTTTGTCCCTCACTTGATAATATCATTTCATCAAATTTCTTCATTAAATACCTTGATAGACTAATAGATAAAGGAGTATATCACATTGGTCTCGACCAAAGAAAAAAGTGAAACTAGGAGCATAGCTTGTTGATTCAAGAACTATGGTAAGAAATTTCACATCAAGAATGACTACAAGGAGAAGAGGAAATAAAATAATGAGTCAAATGATTATTCAAATTCTATATCTTCTTGTTGCAACTTGATAAGATTGATTGTCATTGATATCGAAAGTGTGCTTAAGTTTGCATATGCTTTAGAGATTGTTTGTGTGTGGATATATCTAATGGTGCAATTCAACATTGTACTGATCTAGAAGACTAAGAGTCAGTTTGATGTCTAAGTATAATGTGGATGTGGATAAACATATCTTGATGTGTTATCAAGATTACTATAATGGTATTTTTTCAGTTTGGTTTACCACACTTAGGGACAAGCTGTAGAGGTCTAGTCTAAGGATTTCACAATATATACCCTAAGGTAGAGACACCATATTTTGGTCTGCATCCTTCCACAGAGCAAGATCTAGTATTGTGGTTCATAAGTTAATTTCATGGAGATGTGAAGGTTTTATATCCAAATTCTCATGTCAACAATCCTTTTGCAAAAAAAATAGAAGTGACAAAGTACTGAATTGTGTTAGGGAAATGCAAAGTTGTTCAAAAGACTTGTTGAAATGTTTTGCACTCCACTGCACGTGAAGTTTTGGTCAAGCGGTTTTGAGGACATACTCAGTGATGTCTAAAGTATGTTATATTGAAGTTTCAAGTGATTTGGTTCTCCGTAAGTTCAATTTTTAAAGTGTCAGAGTGATACAGTTGTTTCTAAATGCTTAATCTTCATCAGAACAGGTGTTTGAATACTTACACCAATAGAAGGATGTGAAGTTCAGTTATATGAGTTTGTGCAAACGCTCCACATGTCTCATATTTTCTAAGGTATGAAGTGCATGAAGATATTTCTAGTTTTCAGTACTGCACAAGTGTTTCAAGTCATTTGTGAAGTTATGCTTTTGCTAAGGTTAACTAAGGTACGTTGATAGTGTGTGCCACTAATTCAAGATTGAGAGGAGTTTAAGGAGTGATTGAAGATGTTGTATGGGTCATGTTGACTCATTTGGAAGAAACACATAATTTTTTATCACTCGTGTGTACCGGAAATGGATATGAAGACTGACATGCCACAAGATACATATTTTCTTGTTTATGGCTGACTTAATTTGTATTTGCAAAAACGTGTGGATGATATTTATAGGATATAAAAGATGATAAGATAGGGAAATATATGTGCAAGTATGTGCAAGTGTATGGGAAGATTGTGGTAAGGTCTGCCATAGAATTAATGTGTAGAATTGATGGTTATTGGTGGGTTGAAGCCACAAAGTTAGTCATATTCTAGTTATTTTTAATAAGTTGTAGCTTCCTTGGGTGTAACCCTAAAACTATAATTAAGGAGTTGCAACTTCCTTGGTTTGTAGCTTCCATGTATATCTAGTGTCAATTGTGTTCTTGTGTGCATGCTTATCTCCTTTCCTATTTTGATTAAGTAGATGAATGCTTTAATGGTATAAATTAGCTTCAACAATTAAGGATTAAAATTGAAATTAAAGTATACTGATCACCCCCTCTCAGTATTTTGTGTTCCCAATGATTAGTATCAAAGTGAAGGTTCATTGATACAACCTAACAACTAAGGTAGATCCCATCTTTGTGTAGACACTTAAAAATATCCTGAATGATATCACACACTGTTTCATCCTAAAACCCATCATATTTTCGCTTAATTGATTAAATTATCCTAGATATTTAATTAATTGCATCATTTTCATCTATTAATCTGATTAATCTAATTAAGTTAATTCTTCCCCCTTTCATGCTAACCTTTCATCCGATTAAATTAGATAAATACAAATATCTAATTTTAACACCCTAAGTCCTCTCATTTAAATTAAATAATCTTAATTATTTAATTAAATATCATTTTGACCCCTTTTCATTAAATAAATAAATAATTTAATGAATATCCTAAATTTCCCTAATTTGCATAATTGAAACTTTGTTTTAATTATCAAATTACTAATTAAATCTAATCCTCCCACTTGCAAGGGAATATTCCAAGAGAATATTCCTCCTTTGCAAATTCCTCATAGAATATTCCTTCCCTTTTTGTGCATTAAAATTTGGTTTTAATTAACTAAATGCCAATTTTCCTCCAAAAGGGGAATATTCTTTCTTTTTACACATTTGAAAAAGGGAATATTCCTTTTTTGTAACAAACTTTCAACAAACATTCTTGTGCAAGTTTTTAAAGTGTGTTTGTTTGGATGAATGTAAGCCCTTGATTAAATATCATTTTTCATACTCAACCCTTGATGGGAATCCATGATCCATGCCTGCATCTTCTTTCCATTATGACCGTCCATTGATTCTTTCAATTTTGACCACTAGTTTCATTTTTCATATTCTATAAATAGAGCTTGCATCTATTGAATAGGGATCCATCTTTTAATAGTAAACTTATGTTGTTGAAAATAACTCTCATCTTGCATCCATATTTAGCTTTTTTTTAGTTTAATATCTCGATCATTGTTAGCTTAGCTTCCATTAATGGCTTCCATGGTAACTTAGATGCATCCATTTAGCATATTTTGTAATTAGGGTTTGAATCTTTTGAGCTTAAACTTCATTTAAAATAGCTTTGCATACACCCACATCGATCGTTTTAGCTTTTATCAAATTAAATTAGCTTTAATCACGTTTCACATACATGTCTCTTCGGTTTCATCAGTTTTCTTCAATAAAATTGATTGAAACAAGCTCTTTATCCAAGGGATTGGAAAAGGGTCACCATTCCACATCAATTAGACACCACTCCCACAATAGGATAAGTTTCAATGTCTTAGAGTAGGTGTTTGTCAAGCTTTCATGTTTTTAGCATGTTAGATTAGTGGCTTCTTAATCTTTGTTTACATTGAATGATCTTATTGGGATTGATTCTTAGTGGATTAAATATGCCTTGAATTCATATGGATTGGGTGTAGTTAACCTATACTATGTCATTGGTCACATTTTGGCACTAGAGGGAGGGAAAACTTTAATGTTGAGTGTTTTTAAAGGAATTTTGCAGGTTACACCCAAAATTTTATTTGAAACCCGTCACATTTTTTAATCATAGAAAATTGGATGAATTAAAGCTTGGAAAACAACTATCTAGGTTTTTTAGATCTCGGTCTTACCTTTCCATAGCTTTTTACGACACTCAATTTCATCAAGAATTGAAAAAGATCATTTTTTTAATTCTACCGTGTTTTAAAAAAATTCTAGGTTCAATCTATTAAATGCATGATTTTCTTTCATTGATAATAAATTCTATATGATTAATCTTGCAGAAAGGTTGTTGGGTTTTGAAGATCTCATGTTTAGCTTTCCAAAACACTTTACTATTTGAAAATTGATCAAGATTTAAGAAAGTTATCATTATCTCAGGTTGCTGTTATAATCATCCATCATTAAATTTACTATTTTGATTTTTTTTTGGGTTTAATCTCTTAAAATGCATGATTTTCTTACATTTCTAATGAATTCTATATGACTAATCTTGCATAAAGGTTGTTGGGTTTTGAAGATCTCATGTTTAGCTTCCCAAAACACTTTACGATTTCAAAATTGATCAAGATTTGAAAAAGATGTTATCTCAAGTTGTAGCTATAATCTAATTTTCTAAAAATGTTTCTCAACACTTAGTGAAAGGATAAAATGAATTAGCTTTCAAAGTTGGATAAAAATGAACCAAAAAACCTCACATTTGCTTTAAATTTTGACATGTGCTTTATTTTTTTGATTTCATATGATTTCTAACATGTCATTGACTTCTAGTTTTTGTTTTTGAGGCTAACTAGTTTTGTAGGTTTGAGCGATAAAGTGTAAAGTGAAGGAGCATATCGCCATTTGATTATATAACTGTAACAAGTGTTTTTACACTTATGGGGCAATTATAACCCATTTATGATGCTTTATTTCATGTTTTAGGACCAACTAGATTTCCTTTGGGTTTAAAATTAATGCTGAAATTAGTTAAAACCAAACCCTCATATCCTCATTTTGCGATGTTGGTTTAAAATTGAACAATTTAAAACACTTCATTCGGTGCTTAAAACAAACTCATTATGCTTGTCAAAGTTAAAATGAGTGTGTGTCTGATTTTCTTGCATGTACATGGTGTGCGTATCCAATCCCCTTGCGCTTCATGGGATCTTGGGTGAAGAGAAACACACAAGTATACCTTTTCTTCTTGGAAGCGCCTATCCTCTCCCCTTGCACCTTTTGGAAAATCTTGGGTGACGAAAAGTATTTTACACTTCAAACATGTGTTACCTTTAGCGGGCCTATCTCCCAACTTGTGAGAGGGAATGACCCAAGCGGTACTTTCATTTTGGTCCGCTATAGAAATAATTGGTGTGGCAAAAGTCATTAACCAACTGGTGTAGTTAAACTATATCGATGAAAGTCTCCTCTAGTATTCGTGTGATACGTTAAAACCCTTAGATGTTTCTAAGGGATGGGAGCCCTCTCAATTGAGTGAATTCGTCGTATGTATAGCACCAGTTTATCCTGAAAGTCCGAATTATGAACCTTGTTATTAGTGGCTCACCACTTCCTCTGAAGTGTATTTTGACTTAGTGTATTAGAATAGCACTGTTCCAAGAAGTTACTTACCATGTCTAGTTTTTGGTTGAGGCAATAAAGAAAATAGGGAAGGGACTCTTTTGCTTGGCGTGTCAAGATGGTAAATTTCCTTGACATAGCCTATTTGTCCATTCCATCTTCACAGATTAATCATCTCTTTTGGGGATGATGGTAAGACTACTAAGAAATACACACCTAATTAGGGTTATAAATGCTTGAGATTTAGTTTAATACTTGCTTGATCCCAAAACATTGCAAACAAACATCAACGATCTTTTATCTAAATTTCAAACCCTTTGGTCTAAGGATGGATACCCTTTGAAAAAGTCTTGATATTGATGCTTGTCATAAGGATTTGTATCCTTAGAGACTTCTAAATATCTTGACTTATATCTCAATCCATACTTCCCAAATTTAACGCATACAACTATGGCCCTAATTGCATGATTCTCACATAATGGACTTTGTGAAATGAATGATGTTTCTGACATAGACATTTAGTTTGAAACTTAAGCAAGGCTTTGGATGTGGTAAAAATATCTTCATTAATCCAAGATTAAATCAAATAAACACCCCACATTGATGTATGTTCAAAATTTTACTCCCCAAAACAAACAAATTGAGACAAGGAAAATATTGCACATCATTGGGTCCAAGCTCCATTTTACCAAAAAAAATTGAGTTCCATTATCCAAAATCAGTGAGCTATATTGTCAAAATCATTGGGTTCTATTTCCAAAAAAAACCATTTAAGTTCTATTTTACCAAAATCATTGAGTTCTTGGAGCATTATCGCTTTAGAGGTATAGCATTTTTCTCACTACCTTGGTCTTGCAACACAAAAGGTTCATTCTAGGTCAATATTGGGTCAAAAATTTCATCCACGCTTCATCAAATTTCACCTTTCACTTCACCAAACTTTGTAATTTTTTTAACACACCAACACTTCGGACTTAGACAATCAAATCAACCAATCCACTAACTTAGTTACTTTGTGTGTGAAATGAATCCTTTTCCATGCATTTAGTTGGGTTAGTTATCACCTTTGTGGACTAGTTTATCTTGAAGGTCATGAGTCTACCTTAAATATTTGCAAGTTCATTATCATCTTTATCAAACCAATCAAACCTCTTGGTCTCAAAGTGTTGTCCCAAAAGTTTTCAAAAGCTAACTTCCCATATCATTCACCCATTTCATCATGCACTTCACATCAGTGCTCCAAAATGACTTAGAACATCCCTTTTACCTAAATTTGAGTAAACTAGAGAGTTTAAATAGTACAAAACTCAACATAACTCTCCCATAGGTGAGCCACAATTTATGGTAACAATGAGATCACAACATAAGAGAATCATGGAGACAACCAAAGTTAAATCTACCACAAGTGATATCAATTCTCAAGAATTCGATCCATGGAGTCATTTTACCCCCTTATAGTAACCCCAAGATCTAGTGGGACCATATGAGGTAGAAGATGTCACCAAAAATCCACTTGAGCTTACTAAGGAAGAACTCCTTGAGTACAAACAAACTCATCAACCCTTAAAAAGTGTGGTTCCAACTTTTCTCGTACAAAACTTGACACAAGGATTAACCTAATCTACAAATAAATGAACTCTATCTCTTGTGCCAAGTCAATCCTTAACATCTAGTCTTGCAACTAGACTAGGAACCAACCTTGGTATCACTTCATGTCTAGGAACAAATACAACTTTGGGTATTCACAAAATGAACATTCCATTTAAAACCAACCTTCCCCAAAACACAAGTTGGACACCAACATTTGGAAAAACACTTACATTCCATGATGCCACAACAACCTCGACATTTTCAGTGCAACCATCTTCATCCATCACCAAAAATACCCCAAGTGTGTCTAACATTACATAAGGTAATGTGAACCAGGTACCTCAAATAGGACAATAAGTGCAAGTTAACACCCTCATGCAAGTGAAACCCTTAACAAGTTGTTCCAACAACCCCATTGACACATTGAAACAAGTGGTTACCCAAGCTACTCAAGTCAATCCACCATCCACATCAAACCCATCTATCGTCGACCCAAATCAAAACAACACCTTGGTTACGAATCCCATCCACCAAGGTAATAGCTTGATTCCACCACAAATACAACAAGGGAACCCTACACCCATTACTCAAGAGAACCCTTTCAATTAGTTCCAAGGTATAAATGTGTCATTACCATCGCAATACCAAATGGAACCAACATCATCTTTCCCCTTGGTCCCCCACATCATGCAAACTCAAATGGGACATCAATCTTACATTCCTCCACCTCAATCCACTATCCTACAAGGAATTTTGAACCAAGGTAACCACCAAATTCTCATCAACAACCTTCAACCCGGGGAAAATATAAACAACCAAAACCCATTGCAGATATCCCAACAATCAAATGATCCTACATTACAAGCACATGCCTTAGCTTTACAACAAGCACAACAGGCTTATCAACAAGCTATCCAACAACAACAAGAAGCAACCCTAGCAGCACAACAACAACAACAAGCAACCTTAGTAGCACAACAACAACATCAACAAAAGTAAGAAACCTTAGTAGCACAACAACAACAAGAAGCCCAAAATCAAGCCCTAGTGGCCCAACAACAACAACAAGTACACCAAGCAACCTTAGCAACACATCAAGCATCTCTAGTAGCCCAACAACAACAACAAGCCCAACAACAAGCTCAATAGTATGCCCAACAACATCAATTTATCTCCCAATAACAACAACAACAACAAGGTTTATACTATAACCCCCAATAAAACATCACCAACCCAAATGCGTTAGGAACATATACACCTCCACTACTATCACCTTCACAATATCCAACACCACCTTACACACCATACAAAATCCCACGTATATTTCATCCATCATCCCACCATATTCAACATATGCTCCTCCACAAAACACGTAGGATGATGTAGTAGTGCAACTCAAGTCACTGATGCAACAAATGAAGGACATGCAAATGGGAAAAACAAGGAAGCCCCATACACAATAAAACCTATGTCCCTATCCATTTGATCAAAACATCGTAATGATGCCTTTTCCTTTTGATTTTGAGGTCCCTAAATTTGATAAATACAAAGAGAGAGGGAATCCTATCGATCACATCAAAGAATTCATTTTCATGTGTATGGAGGTTGCTTATAATGATTCATATTTGATGCACCTCTTTCTCTAAAGCTTGACAGGCCCAACAATTGATTGGTTTTCTCAGTTGCCTCCAGGTATCAAGAATTTCCAAGAAATCACCGATAAATTTATAGAACACTTCTCCTTCAACCTCGACATGGATGTAAGCTTAGAAGAGTTATACAAACTCAAGAAAAAAGGAGAATCCTTCTCTAATTTCTTACAATGATGGAAGCAAAGAGCTAGCAAAAGAAAGTGGCCCATTCTCGATGAACAACAATTGGGAATTATCATAGAAAATGTTGATCCAGATCTATCTTTCCACTTGAAGATGCATTGTATCACCGCTTATGATGAGCTTGTCCCTAGGGCCCTCAACATTGAGAGAGCTCTAATCTCATAGGGAAACACACAAGTATATAAAGACAACCGCCCATCCACTAGTTTTAATGATAAACCCCACTTTTGGGCCAATAACAAGAATGTTACTAGTGATGGTGTTGTTGATGCTAAGGTGGTCTTAACTTCTCCTAGGCAAGCAAACACCCAAACCATGAATACACAACAACCATACACATCACCATCAAACAATCAAACAACAATCAATGCTGCAAACACTCAACATGGACAACAAAGAACAAATAGTGCTCCTAAGCGACAATTCACTCCCTTAGGGGAACCTATGGGGGATGTGCTGAAAAGGTTGATATAGTCTAATATTATCACACTCCCATATTTCTCAAACTATCAAGAGCCACAGGTCAAACCTCGTAGCTATAGAGAGGTTCATTTTTATGAATTTCATCGATACAGAGGTCATAACACACAAAATTGTTTTAGAATCAAACATCTAATAGAGGATCTTATTGAATGAGGAGGCATTGATGTTGATCAAAAATCTGGGAATGAAAATCTAAAAATTTACACAAACCCTATGCCTGATTATACAAAAGCAAAAGACTCAAGAAAGGTGTCAACCTCAAATAATGTAAACCATACCCATGATACCACGGTGGGACATATTTATTTATCACAACAAGAGGAATCAGATACACATCAAGATAATATTTTAAAACAAAGTCCAAACCCATCAATAGTGTTTAGCAATATTTTATACCATAATGACATCAAATGGGTATCAGATTGTGATATCTCTCCTACACATGACTCAATGATTGGGCATGTTGAAGAAGTTAAAATGAGCAAGAAATATTCCTTATTGCACCCATACCCACAAATTGTTGTGAAGAGTCTTTCACATATGATATATCATCCACCCAAGGATCATGTCAAGAAGAAGCTCCTGAGGATAATGAAAGTTACTCTGAATCGAGTCAAGATCAAGAACCCCTATTCCGAGAGATTCACCACAAAATGAGGGACATCTTACAACCCATTTTAAACTCCAATGATGTCCCCAATATCACCCCTAATATGTTTCTTTTTGATGGACATATAGACATTCTTCATCCAAAAAAATAGTCTCCCACTCTTGATGTTCCTACACAAGAGCAAAAAATGGTTGAGATTCTTGATTCTTACAGTGATTGTGCATCATCAACATATTTTTAATCAACACCAACATATTTTGAAGTAATATCAATAGACAACAATGTTATAGAATCAGAGCAAATAGTTCATATTCCTGAATAGTAGGAACCCATAGCAATATCATGTGTTCATGACAAGTCATATTCGGTGTCTATGGATCAGAGAATACATTGTCAGGGAAAGGAATTAGGTATTGTTAATACCTTCAAAATACTGAGGCAACCTTGTCTATAAAAAAAATCAACATATGGGGCACGAAGGATCCTTATGATAAAAATACTGTCAATGCTACAACTAGTCATATCATGAATTGGCATTCACCCATCATCTCATACACAAATTGGTACCAACGTAAAAAGAAAGATTCCTATCAAAGAAAGGAGAAGATCATCAAAGAAAATGAAGCAGTAAAGAAAAAAGGTCACATCAAGTACAAATGGATACAAAAGCAAAATAAAGAAAATATCCCTCTAAAACTCCATTAGTCAAAGAAACCATGGGGAAAAATTAAAAAGGGAAATGTATCCATCAAAAGAGTCCTCAAATACAAAAGCATGCTTCTCAAGTAAGGAACAAAGTATATGCAATGGTTGGTCCTAATTCCATGAGAACCTCAGTTCCCACTCATCATTGCTCATCTTCCCAAGTGTGGAGAGTGAAAGATTCCAAACCATCAACCATTCCATCTCATATTCCTTCATACATGACATCATCCACTCCATTCGTAATATCCAATTCTTGCATCAACCATTTATTGGTAGCTACTCTTCATCGTAAGGATTCCAAAGGTACCATATCGCGATGTGCACACATAGACAAGGTTAATTCTGGTATCCATAAAGCAGATCATAGTTCTTCAAAATTGCATCCAAGTGCTCATATCTTAGCAAAGTAGCTTCTTCAAGAAGGATTTCACTGGCACGTTATGACATTGGCTTCTACATTAGTACCATGAGGTGGTTCAACATGAGGCTAAAATTTTCAAAAAATCAAAAAATAAAAAAATGGAAAAAATGAAAAAAATGAAAAAATTAAGAAAATAGTAAAAATAAAATCGTCCTCCAGTGAAAACCACTTCGGCGGTGCTTTGGGAAAGTAATATGATAAAAACCTAGCAAACATGCATCGTGAGTAGAATCGAGCATATATATGATCCTTCTCAGACAAAAGAATCTCATCCTTGTCATGATAAATCCAATGTTCCCTCCATCCATCCAATCCAAATTTATCCAAATATTCTCATTTATCTTGATCTTGACAAAGATTCGGTGTATACTTCAACTCTAATCATGGCAAAATTTTGACAGGCTCTTTACCATTTTATCTCATGAAGTCCCATAGCCCATATCTAGCATGATAAAACTCTGTTGAACTCTTTGCATATATATTACCTATCTTGGTTTGTCCATTAATC
This sequence comes from Sequoiadendron giganteum, assembly GCA_007115665.2. Classification (NCBI taxonomy): domain Eukaryota; kingdom Viridiplantae; phylum Streptophyta; class Pinopsida; order Cupressales; family Cupressaceae; genus Sequoiadendron; species Sequoiadendron giganteum. The sequence continues at coordinate 236,454,200 of CM021109.1, read as the reverse complement.
TATGAAACATTGCTAGACACTAGGGGTATTATTGCACTCATGTTTTTGAATAACTCTTGATCCATGTCTTATATCTCACAATGTGACATCGACATCGTGATCTAGGTATCGTTTACCTCAAAATCTCATCAAAAATCCCAAAAACATTCATAAATTCTCATCAAAATCCAAAAACACTTGAAAAATAAAAAAATCCAAAAACATCCAAAATCTTGTACAACTCAAATCCAAAAAAACTCAAAAAATTTAAAGTCAAAAAACCAAAACATCCAAAACACATCAAAATCCATAAAAAGGTCAAAACATCAAAAATAAAAAAATAGTACCATGTCAAACTACGAGTCTCTGAGCTTGAACGTAGGCAAGGCCATCATTGATGTGCCCCAAGACACCCTAGGTTAGTCCTTTTGGAGTCCATCATAATAAATTGACAATCCATAAACTATTCATTTCTCATCATCAATAAGTCAAGTCAGTCAAACTACGTGGTCTCTACGTGTATAACGTAGGCAAGGCTCATCTTTGATAAGCTCCCAAGGCCCCTAGGATAGTCTTTTAGGTTAGGTTCTTGGTCAAATCTCGGAAAACCCCTAAACATTTGCAAGACTTGGAAAACTCCTAAACATTTGGAATTTGAAAAAATCCAAAACATTTAAAAACCTTGGAAAAATCCTAAACAACCTCAAATAACTGGAAACCAAACAATTCACATAAACTTTCAAAAATACCAAAAAGAGCCTCAAAACATTTTCAAAATATCAAAAACATTGACATATTTAGAAAAATCCAAAACCATCCATCCCATTTCGCTTTCACTCACAATAAACCTTCGCCCATAATAAATCAATCATCACCTTCAACCTTTGGTAAAACAAATAGAAAACAAGTGTCGCAAGTCATAGAGTGAGAACCTTAGTGTCAAAATCTAAAGTCTAAACCATAGGTAAATGAGTAAGTGAAGTTTGTATCAACGGATTATCACACACATTATCCTAATTAAAACATCTGATCAATGTTTCCTAGGATGAATCCTTCCCGCGATGGACATCAACATCATAAATCACCTTAGCTATGTTAAAACTGGCAAGAGATATAGATAAGACTGACTATTTTTGTTTGATCTTTTCTTATGATTTATCCTATCGACTCATTTTGAGGACCTCTCAATGATGTCTCAATGATTTAGAGAGAAAGGAATGGGGCATTGATCATTATCTTTCGTTTGTTGTGCTTGTGGGTATTCTTCTAAAATACTCTTGGTGCATACTTGCTTAGTTATGTGTAGGGAGGTCGTTTGGAATAGATTGTTGACTATTGCGTATGCTTTGTTCCAAAATGTTCTCAACTTCTAAACTACATTCCGATGAGGTTTTCGTATGTCAAGGCATGAATAATGATTATCCTATATGTTTGTAGAGTCAAATTCCATCACACTAGATACAATAGCATCCTGGTTATCAATACCTTGATGCATCGTGTCTATGTGTTATATCAAAAATAAGGAATAAGGAATAACAAAAAGTCCCAATCCCATAAAGTAGCAAATCATGTCTCTCATCACTATATCTAATAAAGTCTCAATGAATCATAGGCTTGTTGAACTTTGAATCAATCTCAAAATAATCGTTAATCCATCCATCTTATTCTTCTATCTTTACTAGCATTTCTATCCAAGTATCGAATATGTGTGATATATTAAAATATACATGAGGCTAACCATGGCCGATGATTGTCTATACATCATCAAATCTATCTACATCAATATATGATATTTCCAATAACTATTTTTCATCCTCTTCACTGGCAATCCCTCTTCCGTTGCAGCCCAGTGGGGTATCTATATCATCGTCAGCTCAACAATCTGAAACGTTGCAGCTCTTGGATTCAAAAGCAACCTATCATCTCAAGCATCTCAAGCATAAGTTTGATTTTCACCTATCGCGAGCCCAATCAGAACACTTTATTCTCTGATCAATCTCTCGAGGGGGAAACCAACCATCTTTCTATCATATCAATATCAAATCATCTAATGAACTTTGTTCCTAGTCTTGCTACCAAAATCTTGATCAACCTATCAAATCAATAATCATTGGGATATATCTTTCCCTATTAATCCTTGTGTTGTTCATATCTTGAAAACACTATCCTTGCATTGTTGTGAATCCTCAACAATGCTATAAATCAATCAATTAGATCAATCAAATCTAGCTTGGCTATCAACATATCAAAGAGATCATCGATATCCATTTTTGCATCATCGTCAGCATCAAAATCAACATCAGTCTTTGAACCAATGCAACAAGTACATTGCTTCAAAGGGGGAAAATATAGACACTTAAAAATGTACTGAATGATATCACACACCGTTTCATCCTAAAACCCATCCTATTTTCACTTAATTGATTAAATTAGCCTAGAAATTTAATTAATTGCATCATTTTCATCTATTAACTTTATTAATATAATTAGGTCAATTCTTCCCCCTTTCATGCTAACCTTTCATCCGATGAAATTGGATAAATCAAAATATCTAATTTTAACACACTAAGTCCTCTCATTTAAATTAAATAATCTTAATTATTTAATTAAATGTCATTTTGACCCCTTTTAATTAAACAAGTTAATTATTTAATGGATATCCTAAATTCCCCTAATTTGCATAATTGAAACTTTGTTTTAATTATCAAATTACTAATTAAATCTGATCCTCTCACTTGCAAGGGAATATTCCAAGAGAATATTCCTCCTTTGCACATTCTTCCAAAAAAAGATTATTCTCATGGAATTTACTTCCCGTTTTGCATATTACAATTTGGTTTTAATTAATTAAATACTAATTTTCCTCCAAAAGGGGAATATTCCCATGGAATATTCTTTCCCTTTACACTCATTTGAAAAAGGGAATATTCCTTTTTTTGTAACAAACTTTCAACAAAGCTTCTTGTGCAAGTTTTGAAAGTGTGTTTGTTTGGATGAATGTAAGCCCTTGATTAAATATCATCTTGCATCCTCAACCCTTGATGGGAATCCATGATCCATGCCTGCATCTTCTTTCCATTCTGACCGTTGATTGATTTTTCAATCTTGACCACCAGTTTCATTTTTCCTATTCTGTAAGTAGAGATTGCATCTATTGAATAGGGATCCATCATTTAATAGTAAACTTATGTTGTTGAAAATCACTCTCATCTTGCATCCATATTTATCTTTTTTTAGTTTAATATCTTGATCATTTTTAGCTTAGCTTCCATCAATGGCTTCCATGGTAACTTAGATGCATCCATTTAACATCTTTTGTAATTAGGGTTTGAATCTTTTGAGCGTAAAAATTCATTTAAAATATCTTTGCATACACCCACACCGATCATCTTAGCTTTTATCATATTAAATTAGCTTTAATCATGTTTCACATACATCTCTCATTGGTTTCATCAATTTTCTTCAATAAAACTGATTGAAACGAGCTCATTATCCAAGGGATTAGGAAAGGGTCGCCACTCCACATTAATGCGACACCACTCCCCCAATAGGATAAGTTTTAATGTCTTAGAGTAGATGTTTATCAAGATTTTTTGTTTTTATCATGTTAGATTAATGGCTTCTTTGTCTTTGTTTACATTGAATGATCTTATCTGGATTGATGCTTAGTGGAATAAATATTCCTCAAATTCATATGAATCGAGTGTAGTTAACCTATACTATATCATTGGTCACACTTTGGAACACATGGGAAATGAAGAAGTTCCCAAGAAGAAATGCTCTTAAGTAGAAGATATAATTCATGCAGAGGAGGATGGATTTGATTTTAATTAAGAATATTGTCTAGTAGATTAGGAAGAACTCATTTTTTCTCTTAATGATCTGAATGAAGAAAGGGAAAAAAATGAAGAGCTCCAGTTCTAACTTGAAAAATAAAAAAAAGCAATTGTCAAGTTGAAAGTTTAAGTTGAATAAGGTAAAATAATTGCATATTGCATATTAATTACAAGCTAAATGTCAAATTTGTTGAATGCTGAAATCTTGAAGAAGAGATTGTCTCCTTGAGGAAAGAATTGGATAAAGCAAAGAAACAAATTGAAAATGGTCTAAAACTAAAGGGAGGTTCTAACATTCTTGATGAAATAATCAGCTCTCAAAAACCATCAAAAGAAAAATCTAGTCTTGGTTTTGAGAAAGGTAAAAGTCCAACAACTAGTGCATCTGCAGACCTATATGATACTTTTAAAGTAGGAGGAAAGTTTGAAATAAAGGAGGAAAAAGCTTGCACTAAAGAACCTAGGAAGATAGCCTCCAAAAGTGAAAATTTAGATCAAGTCAAGGAGATAGATGATAGAAGAAGGAATAAGGTGGATTTATCCCAATCCATAGAGAAAGGAGATTTAGAGGTCCTCCACTTGCTAGTTAGCATGCCCCTACCAAGTTCACTCAATCCTTTCATGGTTATTGTTATTCTTGCAATAAATTTGGGCATAAGGTTGTTAATTATAGATCTAGGGCAAGAAGAAATGACTACATGGGTAGAAAACCATTTATGCCTCCAAGATCTGATGCTATGATGTCTCACTCTTTTCATGGATATTGCTATGTATGCAATAATTTTGGTCACATGGTTGTAGAGTGTAGAAATAAAGTTAAGAGAAATAACCTTGTTTTGAAATATAACATTGTAGGAGAACTAAAGAAAATTTTTGTAGGAGTGGTTCCATGAAACAACCTATTCAAAACATAAGGAAGAAACCTTGATTAAGTAAAAGAAGGAAAATACAAAAGTTTGGAAAGAGAAGCAAGGTTAGGAGAATGCGAAGAAGGATGATATCATGCTTGTGAATTTTGCACAAGATCCTGTGACAAACTGAGATAGAGCATTATCTCAGGGGAGATATTATTTATAAAAAAATTAGCCCTTGGAAAGGATAAAATGATGAATATTTTGGCATGAAAGTTGTTTTGGGTCAATTCCTTTGATGTTCAGGCCTGCTGAGCAAGATTAAACCAGTTGATCAAGGTTACAAAGTAAAAGAATGATATGCAAAGGTTTATTGAGTATCTTTGTATCCTTGTGATGACACAGAGTATTCTGGCAGAAGTTTACCTAACAAGGATAGATGCATTAATGATAAAAAATTAAGGCAAATGAAATGGTTGTTATGCTGTACTTGAATGATTTGTTCTCATTTGTAATCGAAAGAACTTGTTTTCGGAAACAGAGAAGAGTGAAAAGGTTTTCAAGCAATCTTTATGATTTTGTGCTAAACCCTAGCGATGATGTTTGAAGATTTCAAAAGGAATATCAATGGTGACCCCATAGTTGATAGATATTGCAGAGAAACCTAGGTTGAAGTAAAAGAATTTTCCCTTCAAGGGGGTTGGTCTATAAGGATTGTGCATTTTCAAAGGTTCATGTGGATGTGATGTATACTAAATATGTAATAATCTATATTCATGCCACACTCAATGAGATTGATCGCACATCATTTGAAGAGATCGACGTGATCTCCTAGGCTCTATGAAAATTCACCGCCAAAAAAATCACCTCCAACAATTCATCGCCAACAATTCATCACCATGAAAAATTCGTCTCATGGAAAATTCACTGCCAACAATTCACTAACAATTCATGCAAGTGAATTTTCCATGAGATGAATTTGTCATGGAGATGAATTGTTGGTGATGAATTGTTAGAGGTGAATTTTTTGGTGGTGAATTATTGGTGATGAATTTTCCTAAATTTGATCTCCTAGATGATCATAGTGTATACAAGCCTGAATATACAAATTTTGCAGCAAAAGTGTTAGATGTTTGGAAAGATATCCCAAACTTCTGTGACTTCCAAGAATTGGTAAGGTTTGTCCTAAGCTACATTCATGATGAATTTGTATATTTGGATAATCCCTACAAGATAACAAAGGCAATTAGGGTTGTTAGTGGTCTTTGTGCCACCAAACTAGTCCTAGTGCTTAAATCAATCAAGAATGAGAGGGTTATTGGGCTCACCAGAGCTAAATTCGACAAAAGAACCCTAACAGTGAAAGATATAACTGATCCAAGAGTCTTTTATGCCACAATGGGGATTTCCTACAAAATCTACTACACCAATCGAGAAGGATCTGTCACCTCTATCACAATCCACACCACAAATTAGATGGTGAAGGAAGGTGCAAACTTTGATCTATGTGAGCTATTGAGGGAGTAATTGATGGAGAATTTGAAGTGAAAAAAATAAATCAAATATAATTTCATGGTTGGATTATTGATCATTTTCCTTACATTCTTTTTCCTGAATGAATTACCACAATTTAAAGGGAAAATATGGGATAAGTTCTTTTTAGTAGCTACTCAAATCAGAAATCACATAAGAGGTTTTCAAGATAAGAAAGCATACAATACTTTGTACTGGGAATTGTTGAAAAATATGCAAACAAATATGCAAGATAGAGAGAGAATTCCATCTGATTTGGTCCAGAGGTATAAGGATGAGATAAAAAAATTGGTGGACAAGGATCATTATTACATTGAATCGACGGAGCCCAGAACCTCATGGATTCCTAGGTTGCCTTGTCAAGTTGTATCTGAAGAAGTCAAGGAATATGTGGATATCCTATTGAAGAAGCCAAAATATTCATCTGCTAAGATATTTGTCACATATAGAGAGAAAATGTATGAGATTCATAAGAATAATGCAAAGGAGCATGTATCAAAACATGGAGAAGAGCTTCACAAGAAATGCGGTATTCCTTCAAATTCTACATTCGATGCCCCCACGAAGGATTCTAAAGCAAAATTTGTTCCTTTGGAAGCCAACAAAGGGCCAAGAAGGTTCAGTATATCCACTTCTATTGCTACATCTTCTCTATAGCCCTCCAAATCTATGTAGACAACTATTACAGAGAGAAGAGTTGTATCAAAGACTCCACCACAAAAGAAGGCCACTAGGCCTAAGCAAAAGGCAAAGAGGATGAAAATAGATGTCAAGGAATTTGAAGAGGAAGAAGTTGAAGAAGAAGGTACCTCAAAACAAAAAAAAAGGAAAATAAAGAAGGTAGAGAAGAAGAAAATAGAGCAACCTCCTCTGATAATAATTCCACATGAGCCCTTCAAGCTTGAAGCCATATTAAATAGAATTGTTCATCATGGTCTATTGGATAAAACCATAAAGCTCCATCCAGAAGTCCCTCAAGAAGATAAAAAGACCATAGAGAAGTTCATTATCATGTATATGCTCAAGTATAACATGCCTTTGAGTGACATCCTTGAAAAGGCTCTGAAAAGCCTAGCTCAAGCTTTGAGACAAAGAAGAGAGAATGCAATAAAAGAAGATGAAGAGCTGAAATAACAAGTTATCAACAAGGTTGGGTCCTTTGTCTCCCAAGTATAAAAGGATAAGATATCTTGAAAGCAACCTCAAGTGCTTTATAAGAAGCATAGAGTATACATTCTCATGGGCATGGATGATGATGATAGAGAGAAGATTCAAAAGGAGTTAGAAGAAGTCACAAAGAAAATCCTTGAAGAGGAGCAGACTGATGGTGGAATGGACTTGCAGGAGCCTTTGGAAGAACAAGATACTATTAATGTGCCCCCTCTAGAATGTACAAAGGAACAAGATGTCTCTGATTAGCAAAAGGAAAAGGATTTCTCAGGTTAGGAGAAGGAGAAGGAGAAGGAGAAGGAGAAGGAGAAGGGTGATAAAGAAGAAATCCCAGAGAAAATATGTTCCTCTCTAGTTGAATCAATCAATGATTTTTTTGGCACAAGAGATGTAGATTCAATCATTAGTGTCTTTGTAATTGCTGCAAGTTCCTACATTTGATGGGCAAGTCAATTTGTTTGATATGTATCCACTTCACAAGGTAAAGCTTGGAGATGTACTCCACTCCATAGCAAGGCAAGAGTTGCTACAACAACTAGTGGAGTATAGAGGCATTAGAAGAGGCAATAAAGGTACTGGAAGAGAAATTTCCTAAAGAAAAAAGGGATACATCACTACCCCTACATAATAGATGAAGAAACTAATAAAGTTCTTTGAGACTTATTCATTCCATCTAGAGAAGTATGCAAAACAAATGATTAATGAAAAGAGATTGACAAATTCCTCCAAAAAGTGTGTCAGTACATTGGCCTAGTTGTAATCATGCACCAAGGAAATTCAAAAGAGCATGGATGAAGCAAAAATATTATATGTTTTTTTATCTAAAGTGGCCTACTACCACAAAGAATATTTAAAGGCTCATGTCAATGCTATTGATGTGAAAATCACAAATGTGGCTGCAACTTATGATCTTGTGTAGGATAGTGATGGTGCCATAAGGGCACGAGTGGAGAATTTTCACTCCCAAATTCAACAAGTACAAAATTAAAGGGAGAATTTTAAGGGTTCGGTGAAGCAGTTAAGAGAGGTAATGAGCCTAAGGTTGGCCTCATTTACTGGACTTCTGGCGCAAGAAAATAGTGTAACTCAAAATTACCATGCACCATCTTTGTTGAAGGAAGCAAAAGACACATATGTGTAGTTGATATGTCAAGTGCAGACCCTGACCATAACAAAGAAACAATGCGACAATAACTTGATCCAACTCAAGACAATTCACTACAATTCACTAGGACATTCTTCCATCCGATTGAGTTAAGATTGATATTTAATTTAAGATATATTTCCATTTTTTTATGTTGTGTATATATGCGGAGTAGAAATATATATATATATATATATGAGGATAATTTTGGTTCAAAGTAACTAGACTTCATCCCAAAGGGATTAAAAGTTGTATAGAATAAGGGTGAGCCTATAATTTGTGTATGTATAGAGAAATATTAGTTACCCTTTGCCCTTGATGTGAAAGGGAGAGAGAATGTGCATCAAAGGGGGAGAGTTTGTGCAAATTAGTTGGTTTTTCCATTAATGACAAAGGGGGAGATTGATGCAGCTTGATAAGCTTGATTTTCATTGATGTCAAAAGTGTGCTTAAGGTTGTATATGCTTTGGAGACTGTTTGTGTGTGGAGATATCTAATGGTGTTGGTCAACTTTACAATGATTTGGAAGACTAAGAGTCAGTTTGATGTCTAAGTATGACGTCGATGTGGATACACATGTCTTGATGTGTTATCAATATGCCTACAATTATATTTTATCAGTTTGGTGTACCACACTCAGTGAAAAATTACAAAAGTTTAGTCTAAGGCTTTCACAATATATACCCTAAGGAAAAGACAATATTTTGGTTTGCATCCTTCCGCAGCAAGATCTAGTCATGCATTTTAAAATTTAAGTTCATGGATTTGTGAAGGTGTTATATCCAAAGGTTTATGTCAATAATCCTTCCACAAAAAAAGCTCCAATTGACAGAGTATCAAACTATGTTAAGGCAATGCAAAGTGGTTCAAAAGTTTTATTGAAATGATCCTCATTCCACTACATGTGAAGTTCTGTTCAAGTGGTTTTGAGGACATACTTAGTGATGTCTAAAGTATGTTATATTGAAGTTTCAAGTGGGTTTGGTTCTCTGCAATTTTATTTTTCAAAGTGTTAGACTGATACAATTGGTTCCAAATGCTTAATCTTCATCAAAATAAGTGTTTGAATACTTACGCCAGCAAAAGGTTGATAATTTTAGTTATATGAGTTTCTGTGGACACTCCATGTGTCTTTTAGTGTCTAAGGTATGAATCACATGAAGATCTTTCTTGTTTCCAATATCGAACAGGTATTTCAAGTCATTTTGTGAAGTTATGCTTTTTGTTGAGGCCGGCTAAGGTATGTTGATGATGTGTGCCACTAATTCAAGATTGAGTGGAGTTTAATGAGTGATTGAAGATGTTGTATGGGTCATGCTAACTAATTTGGAAGAAACACAAATAATTTTTTATCACTCTTGTGTACCACAAATGGATATGAATGTCGACATGCTACAAGTAACATATTTTCTTATTTATGACCGACTTAATTTGTATTTCCAAAGCATGGAGATGATATATATAATATAAAAGATGAGAAGATAGGGAAATATATGTGCAAGTATATGCAAGTGTATGGGAAGATTGTGGTAAGGTTTTCCATAGACCTAATGTGCAAAATTGATGACTATCAATGGGTTGAAGCCATAAAATTAGTCATATTGCAGTTATTTTTAATCAGTAAGTTGTAGCTTCCTTGGATGTAACCCTAAAATTGTAATTAGGGAGTTGCAACTTCCTTGGGTTGTAGCCCTAAATCAAAGTCATAACTACTATTTATTAATTGTGAGGCTAGATTTGGACAATAGATCCAAGCAACTCTTCTCACTGTGGTTTTTCCCCTGTGGAGATTTCCACATATATCTGGTGTCAACTGTGTTCTTATGTGGATGCTTATCTCCTTTCCTATTTTTATTAAGTAGATGAATGCTTTAATGGTATAACTTAGCTTCAACAGTTAAGGGTTGAAATTAAAATTGAAGTATACCAATTCACCCCCCCTCTCATTATTTTGTGTTCCCAACACTTCTTAGGATGAATTAGATACATGTATTATATCCCTTCCCATGCATGCATGTGAGCATGTATGAATGATCAAATTCGGTACTTCTTTTCACATTAATTACCATAGGAAGTGGTTTTCTAACTACGAAAAGTTTCATGGTAGAAAGGTATTCTTTGGTTGCAAATATATTCTAATTTTTTTATGTGGCTAAGTTAAGATCATAATCTTTGATGGGAGGATCAAATTTATTTCAAGATTTTTCACATCCTAAGTTTGGCATGAAACTTGTTATCTATTACCAAAATAAAAAATGTGAGTGCACACATAGTATTTAGTCTAGTGGTTGATGTAAGATGGTTCATGGAGAAATGGTTTTATTAAAATGAGTTTTCGTTGAAATTACTTTTTTCATTGATGTTAGCACCTACATTTAGTGTAATAGTTAATTAATACCATAAAAAAGTGACTTGAAATCAGATCCTACCATTTTGGTACCTACAACATCTACAAATATAATATCTATAATTCCAACAAATGGATATACAATATTAGGACGTACAAGAAAGGCACTTGTAGGAACTAGACTTTCAACAAAGGTACTTGTAGTAAGGGGACTTACAATAAAGGTACTTGCAACACCTAGAAATATAGTTTGGGTTCCTAGAGATCTTCTCGCCCCATAGTGAAACTACCATCTAAGAATACCATTTTGTGGCTTGAACACATGACCCGCATAAGTTAAAATGGTCTTAGGACCTTGAAAAATAAAATAATTTTAGAGGGGTTAATGTATTTTTCTCTTAAATTTAACTTTTATAAATATTATATTAAATAGAACCATATTTAGTTTTACTCAAGCTTGCATAAGTTTAATGGGATTTTGGATCTAATTCATAGTGATGTGTTTGATCTTGTAGATGTGTGTTAATTGGAAAAATAATTGTATTGTATTCCTTTTATTAAATATTTATCTAGGAGGAATTGGGTCTACTTTCTTGAGTATAAATTTGAGGTCTTTAGTTATTACAAGAATTTTAAGTCTCGTATAGAGAATTAGACAAGCAAAAATATCAAGGTACTAAGAATAGATATTGGTGGAGAATATTGTTTAGCTTAGAAATTTAATAGATTCAACAAAGAGAATGATGTTGCATGGAAAAATATAACTCCATACACTCAATAAAATGGAATTTCAAAGAGAATGAGTATTATTGATGGAGGGGGATAGATGTATGCTTAGTGGGGTTAAATTGAAAAAAAGAATGTAGGAAAAGGTAGTTAGCACCATGTGTTACATGATTAATAGGTCTCTTAATAAGAAATTATGGATAAAACCCTTGTGGAGATTTGGACAAATAAAAATCTCTCACTTCAATATCTTCAATTTTTTTGGTTGTGAGGAATATGTTCATTGGCATAAAGAGAAGTAGTCAACTATGGACTATAAGGTAGTAAAATGTATCTTCAGTAGTTATGGGTGATATTGTGGAAGGGTATAAGCTTTTGGATACTATGAATAAGAAGGCATTGCATATTTGGAATATGATCTTTAAGAAGTTCAAAAATAATCCTTTAGTTGAGAAACCAAAATGGAGTATCAAGTCTATAGTGTAGTTATAGCCAAAGACTAAGATAGTTGCACTTGAGGCTAAACCAAAGGTTCATTATGGACCTTAAGAAGGATATAATGTAGATCTTAGAGAATTTGAAGGAGGAAGAACCTTCATCTCAATTTTTTAGGAGGTTGACTCAATAGAGGAGAAAACCAAAAAGGTATATAGCCCTCCTAATTTTATATGCATTTTTTCCTTCATTAATAAGATTAATGAGCTTGTAACTATGACTAAGGCCATAAACATGGAAGATAATGAATCCTAGAAGTTTTTCATGTATGATGAGATGGTTTCATTGAAGTGGAATGAAACTTGGTATTTTTTTTAGTTGGAAAAGAGAAGGAAGAGTGTTGATTGCAAATGGACCCTTAAGAATAAATTTAGTTTAGATGGTAGTGTTGAAAAGTAATATTCAAGACTATTCAACTAAAATGATATTCCTAGGTTGAAGGTTGATTTTGGTGATATTTTTCTTCAATTACTTAGTTGACATACATTTGGTTATTATTATCTATTGCAATAGATTTTGATCTTGAGATTGAGTAGATGGATGTGAAGATAAAGTTCCTACATGGTGACCTAGATGAAGAAATATGCATGACATAGTCTAAAAATTGCATGGTAAAAGGTAAGGATTCATTGGTTTACAGATTGGAAATATTTCTATGGTCTCAAATAGTCACCTCGAAAAGTGGTAATGGAAGTTTGATTCATATTTTTTGAAGCTAGGATTTGTAAGGTTTGGATCACTATGCACATTTTAAGCAATATGGTTGTCATTTCCTTATTATTACTTTGTATGTGGATGGAATATTGATATGTGGTAGTAATAAGACGATAATTAGGGGTATAAAGTATCAAATCTCATTAAAGTTTAATATGAATAAATATTGGGTTACTAAGTTCATATTAATAATGGATATTAGAAGAGATAAAGATAATAGAAAGATTTGGTTAGGATAGAGTAAGTATGTTGAATCTGTGTTATAATATTTCAACATGGAAAATTATAAACTAGTGAATTTTCTTATTTCAGTGAGGACTAATTTATTAACTGAGTAGTATCCATCTTTACTCTTATAGGTGGAGGATATATCCCATTTTCCTTATGCTAGAGTAGAGTATAGTTTGACGCATGCTATGGTCTACACTAAACTAGATATTTCCAAAGTAGTGAAAACCATAGACACCTAGATTTTACCATCCTAATTCTACCACCTTCTATCATTAATTATAAACATTAGTTCATCCTAGTTAAATCACTCTAATATCACCAAATTTATTAATTTATAGATAGATGAGCAAGTTAACTCCCTGGATAATATTGCAGATGCTCTAACTTATGGATTTAATTTCACCATATCATCACATTTTATTAGCTATTTAATTATTATTAATTAGTTACCTAATTCTTAAATAAATTCTATTTTTAATATTTTCTTTTTAAAAAATAAAAGGCATTTAGCTGACTTTATATTTATATATTATAAAATATTTACATAGCTTCGTACATGATTGGATAATTGTGTTCATCATATTCAACATATAAATCTGAGTAGCTCTAGATTTAAGATCAAAATATTTCCACTAGTAAGGAATAGCTAAACTATACTAATATGACAAAGTTCAAAATATCAGATTTTTAGAAAATATCTGATTGTTTGAAATAGAAGACTATTTGCATCCATACTACCTTATATATCTTTACATAAATGCAAAATGTTGTAACTGATTAGCATATAATCAAGCATTTCCAACTGACGAGCTTTCGTCCTTTCTTTCTTTGAACATGAGTTGTTGTGCTGGTGGTGTGGAATGAGAATTCACCATGATGTTCATATCAGGAATATGTGGAAGAGGCTTCTTCTGAAACTTATGCATCTTTCTTTCCTCAGCTTGAGACTCTACAGATTCAACTATCTCCTTCTATTTGGTAAAATTCTTGTTGGCATTTTCAGCATGATGACAATGATGAGTAAGGAGAAATGACAAAGCATAATATTTTGATTTGAAGCTTCTCTATCCATGCACAAATAATCTATTAATATTACTTCATGGTTAAAATTAATTGATATTTCATTGTTAATTAATTAATCAATTCCTAACTAAATCCATGCACAAATAATTAGTTAGTTATATAAATAATTGTTTACAAGGGTTGATGCAAGAAGTTGGGTCCACAAAAAGCTCAAAAAGTGGAAGTGTTTTTGCTATTTTTTAGAATTTGTCACACTTGGACTGAAAATTTGAGGCACTTACACAATGAATCTTAAAAAAAGCTAGCATTATGAAATTTAGCATTTTTAATCTAGTTTTCAAATATGTAATTTATTCAAATAACCAGATGATAGAAATTAAATTTTGATAGGGATGTATAAAAACTACTTTTATACATACCATGCACATGTACGAACACCACTTTTTGACTAAAATAAAAGAATTTTGCTAATTCCTTTTGGGGAAAGAGAGCTAACAACATGAAGATTGATGAGGAATTTTTTTGTAATTTTTTTTGAATATTTTTTTATTGGCCTTAATTGCTATTTTTTAAAATCAACATGTACAGACAACATAATTGGACCTAAACTATTTTTTTTTTGAATCTTTTTCTTTTCATTGCGTAGAAAATTATCTAAAGATTGATGCCATATAATTTTTTTTACAGGAAACTTAACCAAAAAAAGTTATTAAAAACCAAAAAAAACCTGATATTTCAAGTTTATGAACTAGTTTCCTTAGAAATTAATTAAAAAGTAATAAATATAATCCAATCTTAATACAAATTATATATCTGGAAACTAGACATCGTTTTCTCTAATGGGTTTTAATTTCATAGATTGATTCAGAAAAAAAAGTCCATCAACCATATTACCAAAGTTGGATATTCTTCTTGAAATTACCTTAGTTTTTTAGTTGCAGGTCAAAGGCTAATGGTCGGGTTGCCAAGGCTTTCTTGAGCCTAAAACTGAGGTAGCATGTGGGTTGGGGATTCAAAATTTTAAAAATGTGTATGCATTTTTAAAAACGCTTACGCGTTACAAAACACATACATGTTGGATGTTGTGGTTATGTTGTTGATATGTGGTTGTCATTGATGTCAATACTATTAGCATTGAATCTGCTTAAGGTTGTATATGTCGAGGATACTGAGAAAATTGTAATAAATATAGTATAGGTAGCCAGTGGAGCTGAGAAGGTTAGAATGTTGTAAAGCTTTGTGTGTTGAAGATCTGAAGGTGCACTTCAAAGGTTTTTCTACTAAAGCTTTCTAGTATGTTGGCCAAAAGTTTCAGAGGTTCGCATAAAGATTTGTGGAAGTTATGAAGATCTGTGTGCCTAAAGTTACCCAGTTTCTGTAGATGGTGTTCTTGGTTGAAGCAGATGAAATTCTGGTAATTTCATGTGTTGTTTATGTACCTGTGACGTTCATGGATGAGTCTAGATCGTGCTCTATCTTTGTACGTCTGCATTGATTGAAGTGTTTGTAATCGAAGATTCTTCTGATGTGTGCCCAAGTTTTCATGTTCTTCGTCGACATGTCGATATTAGCATGTTGCGGATCCATGAGGATTACTATTTTATTGTTTGGCATGTTTGGAGGTGTTTGTTTGGGTCCTCACTATGTTGTGACTAACTTGTGTTGGTGCGCATTATAATTTATTCATGTATCAAGGTCGACAGTTGTAATTCATTCTTTATTTGTGGCTGACTAAATAGTGATTGTAAATCCGTGTAGCGGATATATATATGAAATTGTTTTCCTCATTTAGGGGAAAGTGCTCAAGTGTACAAGTGATGTACAAGTGCGAATAAAGGTCAAATAATTTAGAGTAGAGTGTGGAAGAGTTCGAGCAGAGGGTGGAAGAGTTTGAAGAAGTTTTTGTGCGTGTAATTGGAACTATAATCAGGCTTTTGTAGAAGCTAATTTCTCAGTTCAACTTCATCGGATGGATTTAATCTGAAAACTGTATGTTAGGCGGTGAGCCTTCCCTTTGAGCAGTGTTCTTTAGGTAGTGTGCCTGAATGCAAGTGCATTCCCTTTTTATTCCTCATTATACTTCTAACAGGGTATAATCTTGTAGACTAACATCCACCGTGGTTTTTCCCCTAACAGGGTTTCCACGTATAAAATCTTGGTGTTCATGTGTCTGTGATGTGTTGTTTATTTTATGCTTGCACTATTAATTTTCAGATTTGTGATATAAGGTTGATTAATGTTGTATAAGTTTGATTTTGGTAACAACTAATTCACCCCCCCTCTTAGTTGTCTATCATTGTTTTGCCAACAATTGGTATCAGAGCTAGTTCCTCTGAAAGAAGCTTAATAGCTTGAGGTGATCCGAGATGACATCATTCAAAAAGGATAGTCCTAGATTTGATTGTACAAACTACAGTCTATGGAAATTATGGAATGTCATTTAAGGTGCATTGGTGAACCTTTCTGGTAGATGACACAAATTGCATATTCTATTCCTCAAAATGGTCCCTCCTCTGAAGATGAGATCAAGCAAGAAAAAATTAATACTAGGGCAGTAGAAACACTGGTGAGTGCTTTGATAGATTCAAAGATGACAAATGTGATAGGATTGAAGACTGCATACCAGATTTGGAAAAATATGGAAACATTGTATGAAGGAGATGCACTAGTGAAAAGTGATAAGCTACAAAGTCTAAAAGGAAAATGGGAGAGCTTGAAGATGAGTGAAGATGAGAACATATTTTCCTTCTCACATAAGATAAATGAATTGGTGTTGGACATTAGATGTGTCGGTGGAACCTTGGATGATAATGAAGTTGTGGCTAAGATACTTAGATCGGTGCCCCCTTCTTACAAGACAAAAGCTCATGCTATTGAACAACTCAGGACAGTGACAAATATTACAAAAGACATGTTGATTAGAAAACTTGCTACATTTGAATTGAGTGAATTTGGTGAGTCTGCTCCTAAGACTGAATCATCTTTCAAGGCTAATGTATCCGGGAAAAGAAACCAGAGATATGATTCAGGAGAAATTTCCAAGAGAACATTCAGGTATGAAGATGAGATGAAGCGAATTGAAGATGAAGAAAATGAATTGGAAGAAATAGAAGCATTGATTGTGAAAAGAGAATCAAGAGGTCATGGTAAGTACAAAGGAAATTTACCTATTAAATGTTTTTCTTGCAATAAGATAGGTCATTTTGCATCTAGATGTCCTAAAAGAGTTTCAAAGTATAAACCTGAGAACACTAGATTTCAAAGAAAGTGCTATTATGATGAAGAATCTGATAAAGAAAATAGAAAGGAAGATGGATGGGTATTTATTGTTATCAAAGAAAATGGTTAGGTGTCCAATGAATCTACTAGTAATGTGAATGTTGAGAAAGCTCTTGTAGCCAAAGTTGAAGAGAAAGATGAGTGGGTGATTGACACCGGATTCTCATATTGTATGACTAGTGACAAAAGAAAAATTGTAAGCTTGGAAAACTATGATGGTGGTAATGTGAGGTTTGGAGACAACACTTTTGGTGTGATTCGTGGCACATTAACTATTTCTTTTGGTGGTAAGCACAATACTGATGATGTTCTTTATGTAGAAGGATTAAAGCATAACTTGTTGAGTGTTGGATAGATGGTAGACAAAGGTTACAATTTGCAACTCAAGAATGGTAAATGCAAAATATTGGAAATCTCGAGAAATATGATTGCTTTAGGAACAAAGACAAAAGGTAATATCTTTCAATTGAGTGTTGCTAGTGAAAGTTGTTTGATTTCTCAAATTGATGTAAGCTGGTTATGGCATAGGAGGTTGTGTCATGTGAAATTTGATAACATTATCAAGATAAGTTCTACTCAAGCAGTTAGAGATCTACCTAAGTTAGTGAAGCCTACTAACACTATGTGCAAGGAATGTTAGATGGGAAAGCAAACAAGAAATTATTTCTGGAGCAAACATTATAGTTCTAATGGAGTACTGGATTTGATACATAATGATCTATGTGGTCCTTCCAGAATCAGAATCCTACAAGGTGAAAGGTATTCTATGTTGCTCATTGATGATTATTCTAGAATGATATGGGTCGCTTTCTTGAGAGAAAAACATGAAGCATTAGAAAAGTTCAAAAGTTTTAAAGCTATGGCAGAGAATGAGACAGGTCAAAGGATCAAATGTCTAAGGTCAGATAGAGGTGGTGAATTTACATCATGGGAATTCAATTCTTTTTGTGAAGAGCATGGAGTCCAAAGACCGTTATCTACTCCCCAGACCGCTCAACAGAATGGAGTTGTTGAAAGAAAGAAAAAAACCGTTCTAGATACTGCTAGAACCATGATGTTGGAAGCAAATGTTCCTCATTTCTACTAGAGATAAGCTGTAAGTATTGTTGTGTACACCATTAACAGGGTGAATGTCAACACTAATTCTGGTAAGACACCTTTTGAGCTATGGTTTGGTTATAAGTCTACTATCAAGTATTTCAAAATCTTTGAAAGAAAATGCTACATCAAGAGAGATGATGATATAGGTAAGTTTGATGCTAGAAGTGATGAAGGAATATTTTTAGGATACTCTACTAAAAGAAAATCTTACCGGTGCTTTAATAAAAGGCTGAAGAAAATGGTTGAAAGTGAAAATATCAAGGTTGATGAAGACATTGGTAAATCATCCAGATCTAGTGGTTATGATTCAGATGATCAACATGATGGTACTAACAATGAAAGTAATGTTTAGGCACAAAATCAACTTCAAATTGTTCTAGTGAACCAAGGGAATTAAGAAGCAAAAAATAGCAGAAGTGCAAAAGAAAGAACACAAGAACAAGAGGTAAGAGAAAATATCAAAAATCCTAAGTATGTAAGATGAAACCATTTTGATAGTCAGATCATAGGAGACAAGAGCAAAGGTGTGCAAACTAGAAGAAGAATTCTAGAAGAATATTGTCTAATCTCTAAAGTTGAGCCTAGAAATATCAGTGAAGCATGTAAGGATGAACATTGGATGGAAGCCATGAAAGAAGAACTATTACAGATAATAAAAAATGATACATGGGATCTTGTTCCTAGACCTGAGAACAAAAATGTGATTGGAACCAAGTGGGTGTTCCAGAATAAGATAAATGAACAGGGTGATGTGATCAGAAACAAAGCAAGATTGGTTTGCAAAGGATATTCACAGATGGAAGAAGAAGAAGTTTATGTTGAACAACCAGATGGATTTCAGTTGACTGATGAAAAGGACATGGTGTGTCGATTGAAGAAAGATCTTTATGGACTAAAGCAAGCTCCTAGATCTTGGTTTGATAGATTGGATAAATACTTGTTGAAACTTGGATTCAATAAAGGTACTGTTGACATCAATTTGTATTTCAAGATGGATCAGAACAAATAAATGATCATTGAAGTCTTTGTTGATGATATTATTTTTGAAGGTGATGATGATTTGTGTATGAATTTTGCTGATGAAATGAAAAGTGAATTTGAAATGTCAATGATAGGAGAGATGAAATTATTTTTAGGACTACAAATCACTCAGTTAGATAATGAATCTTTGTATCTCAGTATAAGTTTGTGAATGAGCTACTAAACAAGTTTGGCATGGAAGATTCAAAACCAGTTGGTACACCTATGGTGACCGGATGCAAACTTACATAGAAAGATGATTCTCCTAAAGCAAATCAGACAAGATACAGGTTAATGATTGGTGGATTACTCTATTTGACTCAAACTAGGCCAGATATAATGAATGATGTGTGCATGGTTGCTAGATTTCAAGCTGATCCTAGAGAGTCCCATGTGACTATTGTAAAAAGAATATTCAGATATCTAAAAGGGATAGTTGATCTTGGTCTTCGAAGGATGATGATCTTGCTCTAAGTGCTTTTACTGATGTTGATTGGGTAGGAGATGTAGATGACTAGAAGAGTACCAGTGGTGGTGCATTCTTCTTAGGTAAGAAGCCGGTATCTTGGTTAAGCAAAAAAAAGAACTCGGTTTCATTATCTACTGCGGAGGCAGAGTACATTACTGCTGCAAATAGTTGTACCCAAGTATTGTGGATGAAGAAAATGTTGAGCGATGTTAGAATTGAGTATGAAGAACCTATTGCCATATTTTGTGACAATTCAAGTGCCATTATATTTCTAAGAATCCAGTGTTGCATTCAAAGACAAAGCATATATCTATCAAGTATCACTTTCTGAGAGATAAAGTAAGTGACAAAGAAGTTAGATTGGAGTACATACCTACCAAAGAGAAAATTGAAGATATCTTTACCAAGCCATTGCCTAAGGATAATTTTGAGTACCTTAGAGGAAATTTAGGGGTTATTTACCCTTCTGATCAGAACTAAGATGTAGGTATTTGCATCATTTCGTGAATTCATAGCCATATCTCATTTTGGATTGACGTTGTGGTGGCTGCTACTCAGGGCGAGTAGTCAGATGATTCAAATTTGTGATTAGAGCATGTGTACCTTTGCCATTGATGTCAAAGGGGGAGAGAAACAATATGAAAAATGTGGGAAAGAAAAGCAATGAAGGAAATAGGAAATTGTGCACAATCTCAGGGGGAGATTGTTGAAGAAGAGTTAGTTGGGTTGATGGTATTATTTTTCACATCATGTGTTTCCATCAATTCCAAAGGGGGAGATTGTTGGATTTTGTGGTTATGTTGCTGATATGTGGTTGTCATTGATGTCAACACTATTAGCATTGAGTCTTCTTAAGGTTGTATATGTTGAGGATATTGAAAAAATTGTAATAAATATAGTACAGGCAACCAGTGGAGCTGAGAAGGTCAGAATATTTTAAAGCTCTGTGTGTTGAAGATCTGAAGGTGCAATTCAAAGTTTTTGTTGTTGAAGCTTTCTAGTATGTTTTCCAAAAGTTTCAGAGGTTCGCATAAAGATTTGTGGAAGTTATGAAGATTTGTGTGCATATAGTTACTCAGTTTCTGTAGATGGTGTTCTTGGTTGAAGCGGATGAAATTATGGTAATTTCATGTGTTGTGTATGCACCTGTGATGTTCATGGATGAGTCTAGATCATGCTCTATCCTTTTTGTATGTCTGCATTGATTGAAGTGTTCGTAATCAGAGATTCTTCCGATGTGTGCCAGAGTTTTCATGTTCTTGGCCGATATGTTGATGTTAGCGTGTTGCGGATCCATGAGGATTAATATTTTACTGTTTGGCGAGTTTGGAGGTTTTTTTTTGGGTCCTCACTATGTTGTGACTGACTTGTGTTGGTGTGCATTGTAGCTTATTCATGTATCATGGCTGACTGAATAGTGATTGCAAATTCGTGTAGTGGATATATATATGAGATTGGTTTCCTCATTTAGGGGAAAGTGCTCAAGTGTAAAAGTGATGTACAAGTGTGAATAAAGGTCAAATAATTTAGAGCAAAGTGTGGAAGATTTTGAGCAGAGGGTGGAAGAGTTTGAAGATTTTTTTGTGCGCTTAACTGGAACTGTAATCAGGATTTTGTAGAAGCTAATTTCTTAGTTCAACTTCATCAAATGGATTTAATCTGATTACTATTTGTAAGGTAGTGAGCCTTCCCTTTGAGAAGTGTGCTATAGGTAGTGTGCCTGAATGCAAGTGCATTCCCTTTTTATTCTTCATTATACTTATAACAGGGTATAATCTTGTGGACT
Source organism: Sequoiadendron giganteum (assembly GCA_007115665.2). Lineage (NCBI taxonomy): Eukaryota > Viridiplantae > Streptophyta > Pinopsida > Cupressales > Cupressaceae > Sequoiadendron > Sequoiadendron giganteum. The sequence continues at coordinate 236,432,496 of CM021109.1, read as the reverse complement.
AACATCCACCGTGGTTTTTCCCCTAATAGGGTTTCCATGTATAAAATCTTGGTGTTCATGTGTCTCTAATGTGTTGTTGATTTTATGCTTGCACTATTAATTTTCAGATCTGTGATATAAGGTTGATTAATGTTGTATAAATTTGATTTTGGTAACAACTGATTCACCCCCCCTCTTAGTTGTCTATCCTTATTTTGCCAACAATACGCATTCTTTATTTGTTTGATTATCAAAAAAATTAAATGCTTTTTAGAAACGCGTACGCATTTTAAAATGTGTACATGTTTTGCGTTACAAAATGCGTATGTGTTTCTAAAAGGTATTTAATTTTTTAAATAAATGACTTTTGCATGTTATAAAACGCATACGCGTTATATAATGCATACACGTTTTTTAGCGCATACATGTTTTTTAGCGCATACCCATTTTTAGGCTCGGGTACCCGATGCATAACGCATACACATTTTTTTGATAATGCAAATTCATTTTTTTGATAACGCATATGCTTTTTCTAAGAGATTTTTTTTTGGCCAAAACTTCTCCTCTTTGTGGACCCAACTTCTTGCTTTTACCCACAATCTCACATTCATAAATAAACCTCATGCGCACATGATAATTTAATTATTAAATAATAATTAATTATCCTTTTAACATGTCATAATTTTCAAAAGTCAATTTATTCCACTCATTAAATCATACAAGTTTTTAATTATTTATTTTATGTTTGCATATTCTTAAATTGAATAAATAAAATAAATTAAAGATCACACAAATTAACTTTTAAATCAAAATAAGAAAAATAAACTCAAGTTTCTAAATCAAGTGAACCAATTTCATCTTGTCATTTCCTCATCTTAGAACCTATAAAAACTCATCTTCTTCGACAATGTTGATATAGATAAAATCTACAAGAATCTTGTATGGTTATTGGAAGACTCTATTGACATAATATGAAAAAATTCTCTTCTTTTCTCAATCTAAAGTATACATATATTTTAGAATGTGATTTAAATTACTATAATATTTTTACTTCTTTTATATTTTTTTAAATTCCATGCTTACATTTTGACATGATAATATTGTTTGCAGGCTTCTAATAATATTGACCTTATAATTTTTCTTGTAGGTTTTGATTTTAATTTTGGAGCACTTTAGTACAAAACAATCCTTTCCATTGCATTTGTATAGATCCATATAAAAAATTCCAATTTAGACAAAGTGACACTGAGAGAAAAATTTATTTTCCTCAAGGGGTCATATAGTCTTTACATAGGTGTACCCTAAATTTTTTATTTTATTTATTTTAAATTTTGTACAATTTATTTAAAGTACAAATTAGAAAAAATATGGAAAAATTGGCGAAAATGCAGGTAGGGTATAGAAGAGGATTGTTGAAGATCATACCTGTGTGTGAATCATGAGAATTTTGATTCACAAGCCTTGGGAGAACTTTTACTTGACCTAGATTCTAGAGCATATTTGGACAAAAATAGAGATTTGGTTTTCAAAATTGCTTTCAGGAATGTTTTGATTAGAGAGTAAAAAAAAAGGTTTCGATGGGGCCCATAACCCAGTACAAAGGAAGACAAGTTGCCCAAAAGATAAACCATAGACCAAAAATAGCTCCGCAGCATCCGCAAAAGATAAACAGGACTACACATGATGCATCGTACATAAAATCAAGGGCCAAAGACCCTTGAACCAACTAGTTTTTAACTGGGACCAAAAACCCTTTTAGTTACACAAAGAAGCCACCTGCATCTGCCAGGCATTAGCAAACCATCCGCTCATAGATAACAACAATGAGACAAGAAAGATAATCATCGCTAAATGAGCAAAGACCACACTAGTAAGAACCACCAGTAAGAACAAACACCCCACCTTAATAGAGCCAATTTGATCCACCACATAAAATTGCAATAAGTCAGCTTCCTTGCAGCTCAGATTCACCTGGTAATAGGAAACTAGCTCCACCTCCACCTCTAAATGAGTGAGCTCCCCTCTATAGGAGAGGAAGGAACGATCATTAATGCCATCGCAACCAGATATCACCAACAACCTCAACCTCCACCTCCATAGGAGAACTGCCCTCCTCAATAAGAACAACTGCTGAGGGGGGACCACCTCCATAGGACCAAAGGAGAAATCCGACATAGTAGCCAAGTAAAAAATTGTAGCCTCCTTTGGAAAGCCCTGCACTAGGAACAAAAACATCTGGGATCTAGGATTAAGAATTGAAAACCACCCAACTAAGAGAACAAGGCCACCAAAGATCTGAATAGAGTCCAAAATAGCATGACCCTTCAACCAAAAAGTCATCAGTAGAGAAGACCCCACAACACACACCTCAGCTAGGTAAACCTTCATCCACAACCACAATCCCAAAGCAGCTAGCTCCATCACCACCTCTAACAGAACAAAGATCCCATCAGACACAGGAAAAGCACCCCTAACCAAAGACAAGAACTGGGAAAACAAAAGAACACTCATCCCAGCCAGAAGCACCCCACCAAAATTAGGGGAAATAGACATAACCATCAACTCCATAAGAAACTATATGGCATCCACAATAAGATAGGGCAGATACAACCTTGCCCAAACCAACAAAACGACATTGGTAACCCCAAAGCCCAGAAAAAGGAGCCCGAAGGGTACAAAAACAAACAAGCAGCCCACAAGCCAACAAAGAGAACAAGAAAGAGATGAAAGACAACAAAAAGGAAGCTAGAAGTAGAGCAAGACAATAAAAGGAACCCCCAAGCCTCTCTATTACACCGAATAGGGACAAAAATAGGCCCAATCACCTACAAAGAGAGTTGCCAGAAAACTACAAAGAGCCACCAAGAAGGCAACAAGAAGAAGTGAAGGAAGAACAAGGAAAACCAAGAAATAGAACAAGCCAACACTAAGAAACCCCAAACCCTCCAACTACACCAAATCAGAGAAAAAATAATCTCATTTCGCAACCAGTCATCCTTAGAAAGTCCACCACACACCCACTGCCTAGAAGGCAGCCAAAAAGAGAGCACTAGATGCCACACATCAACCAGATCAATGCCAGCATCACCAACCACAACCCAAGCAAGAAGAATGACCATCCTCCAAACAAAAGACCACCATTCACATCCAAGAACAACCGACCACTCCACAAGAGTATAACCAAAAGCAACCAAAAATCGCCAAGAGCAGGAACCCCCAAAAAAATACCACTAGCCACACAGCCAAAAGGGGCAAAGGGAGACCAAGAGGAACCAAGTAGAAGAACAAGCCGGCATGAAGCACTCACCAGCCTTCCTATTACACCGAATAGGATAAAAAATAAGTCCATCAATCCACCGATCCACCTCAGAGAGTCCCAAGCACACCCACACCATTTGTAAGGCTAGCAACAACTACAATACACCAGGCAGAAAGAGAACACCAAGCTGCCACAACAAACACCATAGCCTAAGGAGCAAAGAAGAAGCTCTAGAATAGACCTCATCCCAAAACAAATAAAAATAGATCTCCAAGACCCTTGCAACCAACAACACAGACATTCCTTTGAAGCCGCTACGGGAAAAATGGAGAACAACTCAAAACAGAGCCGCAAAAGAGAGCATCCAACCTTCCCCGCAGGAACCACAACCCACAACAAAACCTGGACTTCATCTGCATCTGCAGGATCTCCATCTGCCTCTTCTAATTCCTCCTCACCCTCAAAGGAATTCAAATTCCCTTCATGCACCTTTTCTCTCACGCTCCCACTCGCACTCATCGTACTCAGAGGAATTCATTGGCAATATTGTGAAGGAAGAAAAGTGTTAGCAAAATATTAAATTGGAAAATTTCCTTCTTCTTCCAGGAATTTTAATGTTGAGATCTCAGAGGATATTCCAAATTCAGACAATTACCTCAATACAGAGGTGGAAAAATTGAAAAAGAATTTTGTCATTTCCAAATTTATGGGTATTTTTCCTTCAATGGAGAATATCAAATCTTGGATTGGACATAAATGGATGGGTCTCAAATTCTTAATTCAGAGGTGAGTTTTCTTTCTCTAGAGTTTCTGTAGATATTTTTTAATTATGAATCCAATAGAGATATGTTTCTCAAGGGAAGCCCTTGGTTTATGGGCAATGCTAGAATTTATATCCATGCTTGGGATCTTGGGTTTGATCCTAATAGGAAATTGATCCAAGCTACTCCCTTGTGGATTAGATTATATAAGTTACCTCAAGAGCTTTGGTGGGAAGAAATATTTTGGTTAATTGAAATTTTTCTTGTAGAGTATATTCATTACTCAAATGCATTGAGTGGTAGAAATCTCACTTCATATGTAAGAATCTATGTGAAGATTGACCTAAGAAAATCCATCAAACATACAATCATATTGTCCTCTATACTGGGTGAATGGTTTTAGGAACTTGATTACAAATGCCCCCCAATTCGCTATTTTCATTGTTGTAAGGTTGGGCACATTGCAAGGAGCTGTAATAAATTTGAAAAAAAGAATGAGGGAAAATTTCCAGTGCAACCTGAGACACTACTAAAGACAACCCTTGAAGAGAACGAAAATATTGCAGGACAAATCACCCCAGAATGGGAAGGAGATAGTAAAAGAAACACAGGTTGTGTAGAATGATGTAGTGGAAAAATTCAATGTGGAGATTATATTACCCTTGATGTTGAGGGTATGGATGGTGGGCTAGTCATTTTATGGAATGTTTCTCTGGTAGGCTTCTTGACAGATCTAATTCTTGTCTTTGAGGTATTTTTAAGAATTTATGAATAAGAAAATTATAGTAGTCATCAATGTCCATGGGTCTAACCTATAAAAAAATAGAATCAACACTTAGAATTATCTCAAGAATTTTAGGTAAGCTCATGATGATGGGAATTGAGTGTTAGGTGGTGATTTTATTACTATTTTAGTTCTGGATTAGAAAAGGGTGTGAAAATGTTATCAAGGGTCGATGGGTTTTAGATTGTTATGTGATGATTTGGACTTAGTTGATATCAAACCCAAACTTATTTGGTTCACTTGGAGTAAAAAAAGGTTGGGGAAGAGAATATTTTATGTAGATTAGATAGATTCTTGTCAGATTTTTTTTGGGTGTTGTATTTGAATTATTTTCATTTGGAAGTTACTCATTGTTGGGTATTGGATCATTGGCCAATTTCTTTTCATATCAACAATATTTCAAAACCAAAAGTAAACCCCTTCAAAATGGAGGATTAATAGTATGAGCACCAAGGGTTTAGATATGTCTTAAAATAATGATGGAATAGGAAATAAATTGGTTGCAAGAGATTTGAAGTGTATCAAAAACTAGTTGAAGTCAAGGGACAGGCGAGACTGTGGAACAAGGAAACAATGGGTAATCTATTTAAAAACAAAATGAAGGTTGAATTTGAACTTGTTGAGGTGGAGAAAGCTATTGCTAAAATCGATTTATCCCCATATCTAAGGGATTATGAGATGGATCTTATGGAAGAACAGGGTAGAATACTAAAAATGGAAGATCTTGTGACATCAAAAATCTTGTGTCGAATGGTTAAGGGACTTGGGGACCGTAATATGCATTTCTTTCTATTGTCCACTAAGACAAGATGTCAAAACAATAAAATTTTGAGCATTTAGCTTCCTTCAGGATCAATTTTGGAGGTTGTAGAGGCCATAAAAAATGAAGGTAGAAACTTCTTCAACCACCTTTTAAATTCAAAAATAAATGATGGATAAAGATTCTTAAGAGGTTGTGCTAGAAAATATCCCTAATCTAATAAGTGATGGACATATGAATATTTTCTCATTCCTTTTTTTCCATTGAGGAAATAAATTTTTGGTGTTGCCCTTGATGGTAAGGAAATTCCTTGGTCTAGATGGTTTTTAGGTAGATTTTTTTCATAAATAATGGGACATTGTTGGGGAGGATGTGTGGAGGGTAGTGGAGGAATGTAGGAGCAGAAGATCAATATTGAAGTCTTGGAATTCAACTTATCTTGTGTTTATCCCTAAAATTAAAAACTCGAAATATTTTGATGAATCTAGGCCCATTTCTTTATGTAATAATGTGTACAATATTGTTACTACGGCAATTGCTTCAAGACTCGAGGAATTTTTGGAGTGCATCACCTTTGAGGAGAAAAGTGATTTTTTGAGAGGGAGATTTTTTTTGGATGAGATTGTAATTATACACAAAACTATTAATTCTATGAAGGTTAGAAACAATGAAAGAATAATGATAAAGTTAGATATAAACAAGGCCCATGATAGGGTGTCTTTGGATTTTCTGATTTTAACAGTCCGCAAGTTTGGATTTAGTGAGTGATGGTGTAATTGGGTGTACAACTACATCTCATCCCTTCTTATTTTTCATCGTTACTGATGTTTTTTGTAGAGTCATTAAAAAGGAAGTTAGGAATCAAAATATGATGGGTTTATAGGTTCTTTGGGAAATAAGAAAAATCACTCACAATTCATATATGACACTCTCCTCTTTGGAAAAGTCGTGGCTAGTGAAGCCAAGAACATTAAAAGAATCCTACTACAATATGAGGTGGCATCCAGTCAAAAATTAAATTTGAATAAAAAAAATAAAATTCTTGTTGAAAATTTCATGTATTGAAAGAATGGAGGTTCAAAGGATACTTATTTATGATGTTTTCATGTTACTAAGTAAATATCTTGGAATGTCTCTAATTGAAAATAGATCTTTGGAGATAGAGTGGATAGGAGTAATTGAGTATGTCTAATGGATGTTGGCTTCATGGAAGGGAAAATGGCTCTCCATGGTTGGAAAAATCACTTATAAAGTCCTTTTTGGATGTTGTTCAAATTTACACAATGTTTATTTTCCAAATGCTCAATAAAGTTGCTAATACTCTGGATGACATTGAACACATTTTTTATGGTGTGGAAATGGAGAGAAATTAAAATATAATCTTGTTAAGTGGAAGGAAGTCTATAGAATGATGAACAATGGAAATTTTGGTTTAGGAACTACAAAACGATGAATATGGCATTAGGGATGAAGTTAGTGTGGTGATTATATGAGGAAAGTGGTAGACTATGAAGTAGAATTTTTCAAGCTAAATATTGTTGAGAAACAGTGCCTCAATTACCAGCTTGGACCTCTTTCAGAAAAAGACTTGGCGAAAAATGACTTGATTCTACCCTTAACTGCTTTACCATGGCGGTCTGGTTTTGCCTTGGCGGTACTGCGGCGGCGACCTGGTGGTTACTGTCATACCACGGGTGGTGAGTCTGCTCACCGCAGTATTGCGGTGAGGTTGCCTGTGTTCTTCTTGGTGGTTACTGTCATACCATGGGTGGTGAGTCCGCTCACCACGGTACTGCGGTGAGGCCGCTTGCGTTCTTCCTGGAGGTTACCGTCACACCGCAGGCAGTGAGTCTGCTCACCACGGTAGCCACGGTGAGACCAGTGATGGTATGCTAGGCGGTCATTGCCCTACCACGGGGTGGCCTAGCAGCCCCCACGGTAGCATAGTAAGAGCGCCTGAAGTCTGCCTAACAGTTACCGCTACACTGCGGTTAGCATGGAAGGGCTCAGCGATGGCGCGGGGTAGACAAAGATAGAGCTCAGGTGAGTTCACCGCCACACCGTGGGGTGTCTTTGTGAGCTCGGCGGTAGCGTGGGTAAGGTCGAGGTGAGCTTGGATAAGCTCACCCCTATACCGTGGTAGGTGGAAGTGAGCTCGGTGGTAGCACGGGGATGTTTGGGTGAGCTTGGGTGAGTTCATTGTAATACCATGGCTGGGTAGGATGAGCTTGGTGGTAGCACAGGGCGACTAGAGGATGAGCTCGGGCGAGCTCACCGCCACACCACGATGAACTGAAGATTGATTGGTGGTAGCGTGGGGAGGCTGAGGTCGGCTTGTGTGTGCTCACTGCCATACCACGATGGGTGACTGAGCTCGGTGCGGTGACATGATAGCAGGCAGAGAGAGCTCGGAGCTCAGTTGACCGAGTTGGACCAAAGTAAATAGTGACAGGCGAATAGAAAACCAACATGTGGCTCATTGTCAAGTTACTGATTGGATAGAAGCCAAAACAGTTAATGGTAGTTATTGCAGCCCGAGTTTCAACTGGAGACAAGACCCAATTTAGGCAAGGAATTAAATGTTTGGGTGGCCCTATGCAAGAAGATCTATCAATGAAGATCAGATGGCGTGATTGGGTGATTGGTGCATGAACCTGATGTCTATGATTGGTTGGAAAGTGTAAATGCGATGTAAGACTTGTACAGTCAATCTTAGGTTGACGGATGGGTACAAGTAGTAGCAAGTCATGTAATGTATGGTATGCTGAGAGCATTGTAACTTGAAGTAGTGAAAACTAGAGTGCTGATGTGAGCTGATCAGAGAGTGAAGACTGAAGTATTTTGTATGTAATATTTTCATTGCTATAATACAAAATTGTCTTTGCTTGGTGTGGTGGGTTTTTTACCTGAAAAGGTTTTCCCACGTAAATACTTATGTCAATTTGTGTGCTTATTTTGTTATCTCTTTTATGTTGTATCTATTCATCTCAGTAGTTTTAAGTAGCTATAGAACTCATTTTTGCTCTTCTCCCCTGTTGTATTGGTGTTAAGGGAAGGTATTTCACACTGTTGTCTTTCCCTTCAAATATCTTTAAAATAACTTGGATAATGTGTTCAAGACTATCTTACCTCATGGATCTAATATTTGAAACTTTTTAAGAATACGTTGTAATATCCTTACCCTTGAAAAAAGATGGAAGTTGGGTAACAATAAGAAGACAAGATTATAATAAGACTACCAATTAAAGGAGAACCATAGCTTTTGTTCTTTGACCTCTCCTTTTGAAGTTGTGGATGGTGATCTGGTTAGAGATTATATTATTGAGAGGAACCAAAAGAATTTGTGGAAATATTTGGATGCTCCAATGGATGAAATAAAGGATTTATGTAAATATACTCAAGAAAATTTCGAGAAGTGGCCTAACCCAGATGATGATAGCAATTAACTTTTGGTCTAGGGTGGGCATAGTTTTGGAAATTTCATAGTGAGCATGACCTTTCAATTTTATTTTAACGAAGCGATTGTTTTAGCATCCAATGTATTCAAAAATATTTGGAATAGGAAACGACTCCCTAATTCCAATGTTTTTATTTCAATTTCTTGGAAGAGAAGGGTGCTTACATGGGACAAGTTCTAGTTGCTAGGTAGAGTGGGCCCTGAGTATTACATTATGTGCAAGAATAATGACCATTTGTGAATTCATTGTGAGGTGGCCAAACAACTTTGTCTTCTCTTCTTGAACATGTGGGGGTTAAAGTGGATTATTCTTGAAAAAATTTTGAGATTGGTTGAAAGTTGGACTCTCAAGATTAAAAGCATGGGTTTTTCTTCATCAGGTCCATAGCTCCATTTATAATTTTTTAGAATATATGGATGGAGTGTAATAGAATAATATTCAAAGAGAAGAGAAAATTAGTGGAAAGAATTTCGGACATAGTGGAAAGATCTATATCAAAATTGGGTGAATTAAATGAGGAAGACAATTATCATATTGAAAGAAGTTAAATATGTTGGGCTAATTCCTAGCCAAGATTCTAGTGGCTAGGAAAGTAGAAGGAAGGATGTAAGAAACAAAAATTGATAAACAACTAGAAGTGCCTTGAATCTAAATGGATAAAATTCAATTTTTATGGTGCAACTAAAGACAATCTAGGTAATGTTGGTGGTGGAGGTGTATTTAGATACTTGGAGGGATAACCTGATGGTATGTTCTCATATGATTTTTATATAGAGACTAATAATATGGTGGAGGCCAAAGCCATTCTTTAGGGTATAATGATAGCCAAAGATAAATTTTAGAAAACATGTGGGTGGAAGGTGATTCCAAATTGGCGATAGGAACAATGAAGGGGAATTGTGCATAATTGGAAGTTAGAGTTGATTCTAGAGAAAGATAGGGACTTGATTAATTATTTTGAGGAGGTTTATTTCTCTCACATTAGGAGAGTTGGGAATCAAGTTGTTGATTAGGCATCTGATCAAGGGGTCAAATTGGGGGAAGATAAGGTGCTTAGATCTCATTTATGGTGGGATACTTATCCTTTTGATGAGATTAGATTATTTTAAAATTATATTAAAGATCATCCTCCTAATATGGAGCTTGTCTAGAAGCTATGATTTGATGATTTAGTGGTAGTTTCTCTGTTATTTTAGTGTGTGATATTTTTTTCCATTATACCTGGTTTGTGTCCTTTGTTTTATTCTCTACTTGCCATGTTAGATATTTACTTTTTTCTTTGGTATGATAGGGCATGTCATGACTTGGTCTATGTGTTTCTTTTGATTTTACTTTGTAGCAGGTTTAGTGGTGGGTAGGATTGGGATTTGGCCTTTTTGTCTTCCTGCTTTATGAGGGTGATGTATTGTCTTATGTGGATGTCTCTGTAATAATTTTGGGCCTTTCCCTTTGTATCTTTAGTTCCTATATAGTAAAACAAATTTTATAAACATAAAAAATAAGTAATTTTAAAAAAAAGTTATATTGTTAAAACATAAATTAACAAATTAAATTAAATATGTAAAAAATAAAAAATAAAACAATGTTTTAGAGAAGTAACAAAAGGTAGGTACACATGGTACCCCACATCCTAAAAATAATAGGGTTATGACCCATGCCCCAACCCCCTTAAGGTTTTAAAAACCTTGCGAGTGGCCACAAATTTAAGCCCCTTACCAAAAACCACACATCACCCATTGATAGATTCTCTTCCACCATATTCTTCACCAATGGTTCAAATTATTTCCCTTCACATTTATTTATTACAACCAATAGAAAAGACCAACAACTTCTTTTCTTTGGAACCATTCCTTTAGTGGCCCACCAAAAATATTCTACTCAAGCAACATGACCCAACTCATTGTCTCTACACCATTTAAACATCGCCCAACTACCACTTTCGCCAATGAAACCACTCATCTATTACCTATGGACCACTAGCTCACCACTAGGGAGCCTGCACCCTATCCATTATAATTTTCAATGAAGAAGGCCAACTTTAGTACACCTTTTATTAGTCATACAAAGGTATCTCTTTTAATATTTTTTAAAATAGGATAGGATTTAGTGATCAAGTCACAATGACATAATTAATATTTTTTAACTCATATTGTTTCCATAAATTACTTTTACTTTTACTTTTTTATGCAATCACAATGTTTAGAGCTTCAAATCCTTATAAATTTCACAAACAAACTCATATTTAAGTTTCATCTTTTTTAAAGTTGATATTTTTAGTACTACATAGTAGTACAGGTTATTTTTTCTATTTTTTACATTTGTTTTTTGTCATTGGAATCAATATTCTAACTTTGAAGGGATATATATTTATTCTAATCCACTTTGGTTACAATAATTATTGTATGGCAATTATCTAATTTTAAAAATATTAACACTTTTTATATAGGTATGTATGTCTAAGATTTGTTTTAGAACCAAATTTCATTATTTTATTTAAGGAATGTATTAATAGTTCTTGTTATGTTTTTATTGATTTGATCATTTATGATCTCCTCTTGCACCATAGTATGACCTTGGGGATCGAAAGTGGTCTCTTCATTTTGAATACCAAAGGTAGCTTGTGTATGCTCTCCTCTTATGGTGTATGCAATCTCCAGGATCAAAAGCTACTATTCTATTTTCTTTTCTTTTTTATTTGATTTCACAACTTGGATTTTATCACCAAGTGTTAGGCTAAACCCCATTTTCTAGTGGGGTGTATAAATCCAAGGTACGCCATAGAGTTAGAATTATTATTCTTGTTGTAGCACCAATAAAGAGGTTGGAGTGAAGTGAGATGGGATTTGACCTCATCTACATGTCTTAGACATAGAATGTAGCCTCATATAGTGTAATTTATATCAATTACTTCTTTAGATAAGCTTATTTAATCCTAGATATAGAGCTTTTTTTGCTTGCAAATTGTGATGCATAGTAAACAAATAGCCTTGAGAAGTTACACATAATATACTTTCAAAAAGAAAGTAGTAGGATACAAGTACATTCATAATTCTATATAGTTAGCACTCTAAGATATTATGCCAATAATATTTATGACCAAGTATTTTTGTGGTCTCACAAGCTAAAAAATCCTACCTAACTATCATAGGTGTTGTTTTTGATAAGGTAAGCATCATTTTTAGGGTGTTGTACCCTTAACACAACGAGCCTCATGAGCCAAAAAGATTAAGTCCAAGAAACATAAAAACTAGCCAAAAATAGTAATAGGACACCGACCACAGACTAACAACAGATAGTGAAAAACACAGACAATAAACAATAAACTGGCATTATCCCTGTTCTTTGATAGGAGGTCCACAACTTCATCCCCGACCCATTCTTGATTCTTGACAACATTCTTCCCTTCTAACTCATCTTGAATGACCCCTGACAGAGTACTGGTGACAAAGTGAACCAACTTCATAGTGAAGCAGGTCAAGCCCCTGAATATCTTGTCCAAATTGTCCATACGCTCCTTCAGCACATGACGATCCTCCTCATCAGCAACAATCTTCACGTCCTTGGTATGCAGAGTATCCCACAAGTGTGACTACTGGGAGATTGAGTCATCTTTCTTCCCTTTACTATTATTAGGAATGGTGTGGGGCTCATTCGTATACTCCTCATGTTCCTCCTTAGACATCTCATCCTCCTTATCATCCTTACTATTCGACTTCTCCTCCTCTGAATCAAGATCCACCTGTCTTTTTTTATTATTTTTGGCCAATCTCCCAGACCTTCGAATTACGGTCTCGTCTTCTGTGAAAACCATCACCTCCACTACTGTGTCACCCTTTGAGTCTGTTGTTGTGTCTTCATTGTCTTCCCCTTTATGCAAAGCAGTTTGAAAAATATAACATAAAATAAAATAAACCAATTCATGAACCCATTTCATTTTGATATGCCTCTTGATCAAAACCAACCTAAGAACCCCTTTAAATATCCTGGTGATTATATCCTTATGGATCAAGATGAGTATCACAATAATGATAACCTTGTCGATCAAGGTTAATATCTAAATACTCATAATGGTTTTCTTAACAATAAAAAAGTTTGTTCCCAACTCAATCAAATCTTGCTTCAAAACAAACATTATATGGTTAGGTCCCTCACAAGAATAAAATCCAAACTTGAACCAAACCCTGAAAATCCTAATCCATTAGCCCTTATAGATTGTCATCTATAAACCAATGGATCTCTTAATCTAAACAACTCATGTGTTAGCCTTCACCAAGAAGAATCTATTCTAGCAGAATATGATCCTACAAGAGAAAACCAAAACCAAATCAAATAAAACATCATGGATCAATTTTTTCATGAGCTTCTTAATCTAAATCAAGTTAGAGGTCCTTTTTAAATAAAGAGCATTCTATAATGAGCAATCCCCTAGGCTAAAATCAATCATCTACTTTTCATCCTCATGCCAATCTTGACAAGGGAAGCACAATTCTAGCACAAGATCCTCCACACCAATTTTTATACAAATTTCCAATCCTAACAAAGAAACTACAAGACTGGCCTCCTGTCTAATGTCTTAATAATCCCAACCATCACAATCTAAAAAAAATCCTATCGGTCATGCAATCATCCATCTTATTCAACATTATCCAAAAAATATTTGAAGGATTTTCTTCAAGGAATATTGGTGAGGAATAAACATTAAAAGGAAAAATTTGAGATTATGTCATACCCTTGCTTAGGTACCATCATCCTTTATAAATTCTAAGAATATTTTGGACAATGGAGCTATTCCATCAAACTATATTCAAACTATCCAAATCCCTCCTAGCAATAACATCTCCGCAAGTTAGCCTATGCAAGAAGGTAAATGAATACATTTTAGGAGATCCATAAAATCCATAAGGTTCAAGATTCATAAGATTGAAAGTTACTCCACTAATCAAAGAAATATGTTAAAGAGATATATTCAAGATCTTGTTAATAGAAGTGATATTGAAGTAAAAAAAGTGCATTCATCTTTTCAGTGACACAATCAAAGCTATGTAAAGAACTCATTCCAAATAACGATCAACCTTTCCCAAAACTAATTCAAAGTGAAATTATCCAAGCTAATCCCATTCATCAACTCCCTTCCCATGGTGAAACTATTATTCTCATTGAACATCTAGACAAGAAGGTCACTATTGATCATATCAAACATGTGGATAAGAAATTCACAATTGATAACATCAAGCATACATATAATCAAGTTGTACATAAATCATGACCAAGGAGAAAGCATAAAAATTCCTATCAAGTTAGTCATATTTCCTTTATTAATTTGTGTTTCCTTGTAGACAAGAAAATAGAAAATTCAAGTGGTTCCTAGTGGTATATTGGTAGGCTAGCATCATGTTTATATAACAATAAGTATCTTTTATCTACCATATAGGCTATGATGGTACCTTATTAATATGTTCACATTCAAATTAAAAAAATCTGTTAGTAAAGAGGATCACAATAACATATATGGATTATACACTGGCAACATAATCTTAGTAGAGACATTACTCATAATAGTTTACTACTAGAATGTCATGATAGGAGCATGCAAGTCAACTATATCAAATGAAAGGACCCTAAAGAACTCTTTAATATTAGGCATCATAAGTGCTATCAATTTCATCCAAGAAAATAGAAAAATATAGAAAATATAAAATATCAAAATATCAAAATATAAAATAACAAAGATAAAATTCATCTAGTGGTAAAAATTATTCATATGGAGCCTTGGGCAAGTAACATGATGAAACTCCATTCTCGAGCATCATGTGTAAATTGTTTGTCCACATGTACTTTAAACTTTAGGGTAGGTCCATTCCATCACACCAATTTTTTCCATCATGCCTATCTATCCCGTCAAAAAATTTCATCACTTGTAACATGCCAACCCTTTATTGAAGTAAAAATTTCCAAAGTTTTCATCCTACACATAAATAAACTATGTACAGGCCATTGCAACAAAAAAATTCTTTATTGAGAATTTACAAACAAGATGCATTGCATAATACAACAAGGGTTCCTTTTCATTTAAATTATTTCATAAGTTACATCAATACAAGAATGGGAACAAATACTTACATAGCTCAATGAGCTTTGAAACAAATAGTTGTACGATAATCCAAGATCCTTCCTTTCAAATCTTGGTTCTTTTGTCACCTGCTATGCAGGAGAAGCATCACTCAAGCACTTTTCCACCAACCATAGACTCTTAATGTAGTCCCCCGCACATCTACCATTCGATAGATGGCCCTTCCCTTCGACGAAGAGATTGGTAGAGTAATTGATAATGACAACCAATTGAGCATAGTGTTGTGTCCTACATAACTATAACTTGTAATCCCACAATCTCAAACTAGCATGTAACACTAGATCACGATGAATTGACAATGGAGTCTTGGCTATCTCACTATCTACAATGGAGTCTCAGACATTACCACTACTTTGTCCAAAGTGTTCTCATTCGGTACTTCAAATGAAGGTCATCTATCACATACACTACTTAGGGCTGATTTGACTTAAGGCCATATTAAACTACGCATAGGTATTTCTTTCAATGGATAATCTATCACCCCAGAGATAACCTATCACCACTTAACATACTTTGAATAATCCTACTTAACAAGTAAGTACACAAGCTAGGTATTTCCTTCAATGAATAACCTATCATCCCAGAGATAACCTATCACCATTTTACATACTCAGAATAAACCTACTTAACAAGTAAGTACACAATCTCCCTCCCATACTGGATAAACAATCCTAGGAGTACACAATCTATACTTGTTTAAATCAATAACCTAGCTGAGAGTAACTCATATGTCACTCATGTTTAATCATATCTAGTATGTAATACCTATGATAAATACCAACCTCCTATTATGGAGTACATACAAGAACATCATAAAAAATAGCTTAATAGCTTCTATTTCCTTTTCAAACCATACTAGTTTCCCTAAATGCAAGTACTCAGAAAAGAAAATTCAAGCAATCATGGAGAACAATCTTTCATAAATAAATAAATAAAGAAGAATATCCCCATGCATGTTATCTTTTGTCCAATCAATTGACAACAACACAACCTCTCCCAAACAACAACAAGCTTGATAATAACTCCTCAAGATACGTCACAATTAACTTCTAACTCTCAAGTTGATAGATTACTTCACTCAAACAACAATTCTCTCTCTCTCAATATGATAGAATTATCTCTCTTTCTCACAAGTAAAATTGAGAATAAGTTGAAAATAATGCAGAGTAAAGGCTTGCAACAAGAATGCAAAGTAAAATACTAGCAAGAATAAGGAATCCTCTCAAAGATCAAGCTCCCCTATTTATATAGAAACTTGGTAACTTCTTAGCCTATAGTTTAGGCATGAAAATGGACAATAAATAGAATGCAAAGAAACACATAAATCATAGCGAAAAGGTGGTGACTAAACAAGCTCATGCTCAAAAAACATCTACAGATCGACTTGCCAAATTGATAGAAATTAGAGACTTATTCAAATATGCACATGGATAATTCGAATTATCTCCAACAATATACATCTACAAAAAATGGGTTTCCAGAGGTGGTGCCAAAGCTTCCAAAATCCTCTCAATGTTGGTGTGGTTTCTATGTAGTTATAAATAGTCAATTACCAATTTGCAACACCATGCATTCATTGACTTAATCTAGGGATGAGTTGATTTGGATATTTATTCTCCTTAACAAATTCGTCAACTATTTCTCATGTTTCAACAGATGTTGGTTCAAGTATAAAAACCTGGCAGTTTAGTTTTACCAAGTCAAAGGTAATCTTCACCATAGGCGTTGACTAAGTCTATGTCATGAATTGACATAACCCAGCAAGCTTTAAATGAAATATATGTTTTCCATAAAGCGTGATAGTAAGATTAAAACTTGAATTCTATAAACACAATCACAAGTAACTTAAACTCAACCTCTAATAATCAACCTCTATCATGGTAAATGATAGTCGATTCCCATCCCTTGCAATGCATTTTGATAGTCTAAGTGTTGGCTGAACACATGATTCCAATCATATATTTCTTCATTCAAGTGCTTCATGTGTATGCAATTTATTTTTTCTCACTCATGAAATATACATGTGTCCTACATTTTATTTGCCTAAGTCTTTATAAGACCCCTTGTGTCGGTTTAAATATATTGCACCTTATAAAGGTCTTCAAAAATTTCCTACATATCCCAAGTTTGTATTGATCATTGAACAAGATATAATTTGGCTTATATTCAACCTTATCTAGTATCTAAAATGATCAATCCACAAGAACTATAGATATATATTTATAAATGTACATATACATATATACATATATGCATGCATCTCACATATGTATATATGTATACGTATATTTATACTAATATATATATTATATCCATCAAGTAAGAATACATTCGGTATATAAATGAATGCGAACAAGATGTTATTCGCACAATAATAATATATTAAATACATACATATCTATATATGTATATATATATATATATTTACACACTCCTCTATATAAGTATTACTGCTTATGTGTGTAAATATATATATACATATAAACATATACATGATGTTCAAGAAATAAAGTAATAATTCATTCGATAATCGAATTATTATGTCCAAGTGATATAATTATATGTCATTACTTCATATATACACAAGATAATAATAATATTATATATATAACATCGACTATATATATGTATATAAATATATGTTTTCTCCACTATGTTCATGTATACATACATCACATGTATTTATGTTTATATCTCATATACATATGTATACAATCGATTATACAAACAATCACATATATACTTACTATCTTATCGATAGGAAATATACATGTAATGAATATATACATATACATCAATTCCATGTGTTCTCACCTTATCAATACAAGCATATCAATATAGGAAAGAACTCACAAGCTCAAACATATAAATATCACCTAAGCATGCATTCAGTAGTAATCAAGATCCTTACTAATGTAGACACATTACACTAAGGATGACTTACCTATTCCCAACATGCTAACTTGGTTCAATTATTCTACTGTGATGTGTGTAAGCTCGGATAGTTTACGTTACCGGTTACTCTACCAAGATATTCTCCTAAGTGATACTTCCCCTCTACCTAGAGGAATGAACATTTACCTACAACCACTAACACATGCCTATGGTAGTCAGCTATTCACAAAGTATGTAGTATACGTAATATATCTCCTAGGTTATAATATCAATTCAATAACCATCTATTTCACATTTATGCATTTCTTCATATAACATGAACTAAAATTCATTCATATTGCATCAATAACAAAGTGTAAGCACATTTTATTCACCTTCAAAATTCACATTTTACTCTACATAGTAATAGTAAATAGTAATTACATATTTGGGGTGTAACATACTTTCCCCCGTGTGAATCATCGTCCCCGATGATCTATAACACTTTAACACACAGATAAAGTTGAGTAAGGTTTTATACTTACTCTTTTCAATTTATTTAAGAATCATCAAACATCCTTCCTATGTAGCATCTCTCCTTGCAACCTTGTCCTTTCTAGACCTTGCATCGAGTGCCTTCGCTACAACATAGGGAAAACTTGTATGCTTCACACATACTTACTCTCCCAAAGTGCTTTATTATATTATTATATTACCTCGTATGTACATCCTTGGTACAATAGAAACTATACATGACACCTAAGGCATAGTGATCAGAAATCATTGGCTCATGAATTTATCCTTAGTATAATCCAAATGGAAAAGGAATAACGATGAATTGCACACTACACCGTGGGTCTCGTCCTTCCCCTTTGGTATTTACACTTTTAGACAACTCATAAACTGAATCTATCTGTCACTTACACATCCATTTAACCATAAAGTATTGTTCTTGACTACTTGTCCATTTTGAGCATATCATTGCTCTAGGACACCTGTCAAATTTCAATACTACTTTATACTTAAGCTTTGTATCGACAAAGTTTTATTGATCTCTTCGATCTATTACTCCTTTTTGACAATCTATTAAGTCTAAGGTTAACCCTATCTCTTATCCTATTTCAGCCTAATAGAGTTTCCAACCTTCCTTTCCATATAATGGATCAAACCTCAATATTAGAAGTTTATAAATCATTCAAGATTTGGTTTACCACTTTTCCCATTTGGCTATAATTATATATTGTGCATTCGCTCAATTGAATGTTTCATAGTATGATCATGGTTTACACAACCCTATCATTATTTTCTTGTTCACAACTGAGACAACCTTCTCAGGAATACTAAGAAACTACTCACAATATATTATTTAGGACCAAAATCCTATAAATCAAGTTTCCAAATAGCGTTGATTACTTTGGTGAGTCTTTTCACTTAGAACATTATGTCAGTTTCACCAACATAGATAGATTGAACTTTCTTGTGTTCTACTACTCACCCTCTAGAATATCAAGAGAGTACACATGTCCTACCTATGATGACATCCGATCTTCATTTCCTGGCATACTAGACATTATCTTGCCACATTTCGTGCAACCTCTTACTCTATCTTTTCTAAGTTATAGTGGCTACTCATCCGAAAAATAACTTTGTCATCCAAATGTCCTAACTTTGACATCAATTTCCTCGTTTCATTCCTGAATCTTCCAAAATTTTGGGTAAATAGGTTCTTTTATATCCAATAATAATCTATTCTTTGAGTAAGTGAAAACCTATTTTATGATCTCATGCTTCCTTTAATTCCAAAGTAATAATGGTTAGGAGTTTTTGCGAGGATAAATCCCCTTTATCATAGGACATCCACAACTTGGATTTCTTCCTTCCTTGGATTATTTCCAAAGATGCAATTCATCTTTTTAATTCAATCTAATTTTCTCGATAAGAATTGGTACTAATTTCATGTATTAATCCTTGTTCAATCATGTTGGTCCCTAGAAGATATCAAATTCAATTACATACCTAATTACCAAGCATGAATATTTCTCATTAGATCCTTTGATTCAATTAATCACTTGGGTGAGTCCCAACTTCAGTATACCCTAACTCTAGGATAGAGTCATCAATCAATGGCTAGTCCAATTTTATAGGTTACTCTAACCTTATTTTTTCCAACCAAGACCAAATGTACAACCCAACCAAGTAAGTAATTTCCACCCTAGAGGTGTCAATGAGTAGTTCAACTCATTAGGTAAAACTTAACCTAAGGTTTCTTTCTTTACTAAAAAAAACTTCTCATCCCAAATAGATTATTTTAACCCTAGGATTTCATTCAAGAGTAAGGTATGATCAAGTGATCAATCAAGTTTAGATAATTGATGTGGTTGCATAGCATCACATCCTGCCTTATCTTTCATACCATCTCTATGGATTATTAGCTCAACCTTATCATCCCCAGGTCTCTTAGCACATTAATCTTACAATGTCAAGTCGCTTCAGAACATGGATATATTTCATCGTATGTAGTATTGATACCTATGTATAGAAATAGCATCGTTATCTAAATACCCATATAAGGTATATAGGAGTGTAGAGACACTTTCTTCCAATCATAAGTAATCTAGATATTCCCTTTTCTATCCCATAGACAATGATCTTCCCTTTCATGACCAAGTAATTTATCTATCCTTTCTTTAAGGCATTAATGATAATAGAAATTGATCAATATATATATATATATATATATATATGCAAGGTATGGTGTGATAATAGGTCACAAATCTTGATATTTCCACTATTTTTCTTCAAAATTCCAATACCTTATCCTTGTGGTCATGAAGTTCATAACTTAATTATCATCTTGACTTACAAAGAAGTCAAAAGGTCTTCCCTATCGAGAACATATCCACGCTTTTCGTTGGGTGGGGTACTTAATCCAAGTCAATCCACTCTCTCCCTTCCCCCCTTGGTGTTTCCATGACATTTGATCAATTTAAAGTTGAATTCCTAACAAACACTTGCTTCCTTGAAATGATTTGTCATTCTTTATTGTTGGCTTTCTATTACCTTTTTCTTGCCTCAATGGCATACTTTGAATATACCTCTTTTTTTTCCTCAGTTTAGATTCATCATTGATTTCTAATCCCATAGATTCAACAATTGGATCATCATAATAGGAGATATAATGGCTAATCAGAAAATTTACAAGTTAAGAGGCACACTAATATTCCCATTCTCTTTCCTATAACCCTTTTGTGGAGGAATATCCATACCCACAAAGCCTCTTTGGTTGATGTACCTTTCAACTTAGAGCATTGTTTCCTTACAACTTCTATTGATTTGACACTTAGCGTTATATTTTACTCCATTTCCTTTTGGATCTTCTAAACATAATTTGGTTTTTTTTGACACGTTGGTGAGTTCAAATTTATACTTCAACCAATATATGTACTATCCAAACCTTTAATCAAGCCAACCCGATTTATCTTTATAGGTTTCTTTCCTACAATCATCTTTTCAAGTGAATTTATCCCAATGTGTGGAATCTTATTCTCTCATAAATTTTAGAGATACCAAAGTTATTCGGTTTCTTTCTCTCATCTTAATAAAAACTCCAAATTGATCTCATTGGCGTTGGTTAGTGGAACCATGTCCACTTCATTGATTACTTTGTTTCTAACCATTCTGGTGTTTTCCCTTTTTCCTAAGTACTAACTCTTTTCTTGCAAGATCCTATCCTTACACAAGAATTAGATTTATGTGAAGAGTTCTCCAACCTTGTACATACCTCCTTCATTGAATTCCTACTTTGATCTATTTTATATAGACATTGCATACACATAGATTTGTAGCGTTTTTACTAAATCAGAAAATTCTTGACTCTTTTCAACTTTAAGTTTCTACTAATAAGGGGGTTATAAAAAAAAATTGCATTCCCTTAGAGTCACTTAGCTATCTAGTAGGATAACGGTATATATTGGTTATTCTTCCTAACCTTCCTACATAACCCAATTGCATAATGTTTTGCAATCCAAGGGGATATAATAAGTTGATGGTTTAGGAGTTCCTAACTCTAGGGATGACTCTTATCTAGCACCTAACTTAAATAAGTTTTCAGGAATCTTAGCATCCTTTCTCTTTTCTCCTAGTTCTTTTCTCTTTCCGTTGTGGCACAAGAAATCTTCAACCTTTATCTTCCGATAAGGTTTATGCATCGTTTGCATAATGAGATCATAGGTTTTAGTGATGAACATGGTAGCTCTAATACCAAATGTAACATGCCAACACTTTACTAAAGTAAAAATTTTAGAAGTTTCCATTGTATGAGTAAATAAACTATGTACAAGCCATTGAAACAAAAAATTTCTTTATTTATAATTTACAAACAAGATGCATTCCATAATACAACAAGGGTTCCTTTTCATTTCAATTATTTCATAAGTTACATCAATACAAGAATGGGAACAAATACTCACATAGCTCAATGAGCTTTGAAACAAATAGTTGTAAGACAATCCAAGATCCTTCCTTTCAAATCTTGGTTATTTCATCACCTGCTAGGCAGGAGAAGCATCACTCAAGCACTTTTCCGCCAACCATAAACTCTTAATGCAGTCCCCCGCACATCTACCATTCGATAGATGGCCCTTCCCTTCGATGAAGAGATTGGTAGAGTAATCGATAATGACAACCAACTAAGCATAGTGTTGTATCCTACATAACTAGAACTTGTAATCCCACAATCTTGAACTAGCATGTAACACTGGATCACGTATAACTACCAGTAGAGTCTTGGCTATCTCACTATCTACAATGGAGTCTTAGACATTCCCACTACTTTGTCCAAAGTGTTCTCATTCGGTACTTGAAATGAAGGTCATCTATCACATACACTACTCAGGGCTGATTTGACTTAAGGCCATATTAGACTACGCATCGGTATTTCTTTCAATGGATAATCTATCACCCCAGAGATAACCTATCACCACTTAACATACTTTGAATAATCCTACTTAACAAGTAAGTACACAAGCTAGGTATTTCCTTCAATGAATAATCTATCATCCCAGAGATAACCTATCACCATTTTACATACTTGGAATAAACCTACTTAACAAGTACACAAGCTAGGTATTTCCTTCAATGGATAATCTATCATCCCAGAGATAACCTATCACCATTTTACATACTTGGAATAAACCTACTTAACAAGTACACAAGATCCCTCCCATACTAGATAAACAATCCTAGGAGTATACACAATCTATACTAGTTTAAATCAATAACCTAGTTGAGAGTAACTGATATGTCACTCACATTAAATCATATCTAGTATGTAATACCTATGATAAGAAACAACCTCCTATTATGGAGTACATACAAGCACATCATAAAAATAATTTAATAGATTCTATTTCCTTTTCAAACCATACTAGTTTTCCTAATGCAAGTACTCATAAAAGATAATTCAAGCAATTATGGAGAACAATCTTTCATAAATAAAATAAACAAAGAAGAATATCCCCATGCATGTTATCACTTGTCCAATCAATTGACAACAACACAGCCTCTCCCAAACAGAAACAAGCTTGATAATACCTCATCAAGATATGCCACAATGAACTTCTAAATCTCAAGTTGATAGATTACTTCACTCAAAAAACAGTTCTCTCTCTCAATATGATAGAATTCTCTCTCTCTTCCTCAAAAGTAAAACTAAGAATAAGTTGAAAATAATGCAGAGTAAAATACTAGCAAGAATAATGCGTCCTCTCAATGATCAAGCTACCCTATTTATATAGAAGATTGGTAACTTCTCAGCCTATAGTTTAAGCATGAAAATGGATAGTAAATACCATGCAAAGAAAAACATAAATCACAGCGAAAAGGTGGCGAATAAACAAGCTCATGCTCAAAAAAACATCTACAAATCAACATGCAAAATCGACAACAAATAGAGACTTATTCAAATCTGCACATGGATAATTTGAATTATCTCCAGCAATAGACATCTACAAAAAACGGGTTTCCAAAGGTGGTGCCAAAGCTTCCACACTCCTCTCAATGTTGGTGTGGTTTCTATGTAGTTAGAATTTGTCAATTACCCATTTTCAACACCATGCATTCATCAACTTAATCTGGGGATGAGTTGATTTGGATATTTATTCTCCTTGACAAAGTCGTCGACTATTTCTCATGTTTCAACATATGTTGGTGCAAGTATAAAAACCTAGCGGTTTAGTTTTACCACTTGTCAAAGGTAATCTTCACCATAGGAATTGACTAAGTCTATGTCATGAATTGACATAATCCAAAAATATTTAAATGAAATATATGTGTTCCATAAAGCGTGACAGTGAGATTAAAACTTGGCTTCTATTAACATAGTCATAGTAACTTAAACTTGGCCTCTAATAATCAACCTCTATCATGGTAAATGATAGTCGATTCCCATCCCTTGCAATTCATTTTGAAATCTGAGCCAATCAACACATGATGCAAGAATATTTAGTCTAAGTGTTGGCTTAACACATGATTCCAATCATATATTCCTTCATTCAAGTGCTTCATGCGCATGTAGTTTATGTTTTCTCACTCATGAAATATACAGATGGCCTACATTTTATTTTCCTGAGTCTTTATAAGACCCCTTGTTCCAATTTAAATATGTTGTGCCTTATAAAGTTCTTCCAAAATGTTCTATATATCTCAAGTTTTTATTGATCCTTGAACAGGATATAATGCAACTTATATTCAACCTTATCTAGTATATAAAATGATCAATCCCCAAGCAATATAGATATATATTTATAAATGTACATATACATATATACATGCATCTAACATATGTATATATGTATATGTATATTTATACTAATATATATATACATTATGTACATCAAGTAAGAATACATTCAGTATATAAATGAATACAAACAAGATGTTATTCGCACAATAATAATATATTAAATACAAACATATCTATAAATATATATTTACACACTCCTTTATATAAGCATTACTGCTTATGTGTGTAAATATATATATATATATATACATACATACATACATATATATATCCAAACATATACATTTTGTTCAAGCAATAAAGTAATAATTCATTTGATAATCGAATGATTACATCCAAGCGATATACTTATATATCATTACTGTATATATACATAAGATAATAATAATACTATATATATAACATTGACTATATATATATAAATATATACATTCTCGACTATGTTCATGTATACATACGTACACATGTATTTATACTTATATCTTATATACATATGTATACAATTGATTATACATACAATCACATATATACTTACTATCTTATTGATAGGAAATATACGTGTAATGAATATATATGTATACATCCATTCCAAATGTGCTCACCTTATCGATGCAAGCATATCAATATAGTAAAGAACTCACAAGCTCAAACAAATAAATATCACCTAAGCATTCATTCAATAGTAATCAAGATCCTTACTAATGTAGACACATTATGCAAGGATCACTTACCTATTCCCAACATGCTAACTTGGCTCAATTATTCTACTGTGGTGTGTGTAAGCTCATATATTTTATGTTACCGGTTACCTAACCAAGGTCTTCTCTTGAGTGATACTTCCCCTCCGCTTGGAGGAGTGAACATTTACCTGCAATCACTAACACATGTCTATGGCAGTTAGCTATTCACAAAATATGCAGTATACGTAATACATCTCCTAGGTTAGAATATCAATTCAATAACCATTCATTTCACATTTATGCATTTCTTCATATGACATGAACCTAGCATGCATTCATATTGCATCAATAACAAAGTGCAAGCACATTTTATTCACCTTCAGAATTCACATTTAACTCTACATAGTAATAATAAATAGTAATTACATGTTTGGGGTGTAACATCACCCTTGTTTGACCTTGATAGGGATAGGGGTAAAGTGTTGAAGCATGCAATGGAAACATCTTGCTATCAACAAGAATTTTAGCATAGCATCCTAAATGACACATAGAATGGTGCATGGTATAACCATTCAATGTAGTGCTTGGATATCACATCTTGAATTCATCCATCCTACATAACACAACTATTCCATCTAATCAATCCATAATCGATCTCCCTCAACTTGGTTTTCCATTATAATTGATTACAAGAAATCTTTGTAATCCAAATTTAATCTAATGTAGCAATCTCATATAGTAGAATGCAACAGTTGCACATGAACCACCCCAATCTTAGCATAATCCATCTTAGTATAAAAGTATAAATATCAAAAAATCTCACAAATTCATTAATCACACATCTAATAGGATTCATAGGTCTTATTCGTAGCCTTTCTATAAACCTTGTTCCCAATTCTTAAATTTTTTTAGTATATATCATTCCCAAATCAACCATGGTATCATCATGCTACAAATTCAATTTTTAGCTTGATTAGGGACTAAATAAAGTTTATATTTAATTTTTCATTATTTTTGCATTCTTTCTTGTGTGCAAAGTTTCTTAATTTTTTGTGTATTTCTTATTTTTCTTGCATTAGTTAGTGAATCCTTGGATCATTTTATGGAAATATCAATATTTTTTCTATATCATGTTGCATCTTATCAACCACTTTCTTGGGAATTTTTCTTCCATAACATTTGACAATAGTGTCATCGTGGTCTTACATATCATGATGTGTCCTATTGTGTCCTATAATAAATCAATTTTCTCAAACATTTGAAATTTCATGCAATATTTATAATATTCATTATCATATCATTAACATGTTCATCTTATTTCTTAAATATATTTCTTCTAATTAACTAACCCTCTTCTCCTTTCAATCACCCATCAATATCTTTCATCCATGTATGCCCTCTCAAGGGGGCATCTCCCTATCGATCATGCCAGTTGAGGCATTTTCTTGCATCCATTCAATCTTCTTCTTCTACTTTCTATAAAAATACACCGATTGTTTTAGTTGCAACACCCTATCAAAGAGGGGCAATGCAAACACCTATATTTTTCCATCCTAATTTTACCACCTTCTATCATTAATTCTACACATTATTTTATCCTAGATAATTCACTCTAACATCACCACATTGACTAATTAATTACACCATATCATCATGCTCATTAGCTAATTAATTATCATTAATTTGTTATCTAATTATTAATTAAATTTTATTTTTAATCTTTTAATATTACTTAATCAAATATTAACTATTTATGTAAATAATTGATTGTCCTCTTATAATTTCATATATAAACTTCCTGCACACATAATTAATTAATCATCCACTCAACATGCCATAATTGAATCATTTTCAAAAGTGAATTTATTTCAGTTATCAAGTTACATAATTTTTTTATTTCTTGATTTATCCTTACATATTCCTGTAGACACCCAAAATTGTCCATGTCATAATATTACCTAGTAGATACATGACCTTGTGAGAAATTTTGCAATATTTTATCCTAGGTCATTACATTATCCCACTTATCCCATTTATTCCACTTAATCACTTTCCCAATTAATTAAATAAATCTCATTTATTTAATTAATTCCCCCTTCACATGTCTCAAAATAATTCAAATTAAATATTTGAATTAATCCCTCACTTATTGTCACATTGCAACATGTGTCACATGACTACAACTCTTCACATGCATAAATAATTTAAATAATTTTATTATTTAAACTATGATATTCCCACTCACATCCTATTTTTACCCCCATTCATTGTGCGCCATAAGCATCTTTTCTTCCAAAATAAATAAAAGAATCCCACTTATTTCCTCACATTCTAATTTTAGTCTGATGTCATAACCCACTTAATGTGTGTCATAGGCACTAAAATAAACTTTTAATCCTAGCCATACATATCAAAAATTTGACTTTTAATCTTGGCCATTGAATGAAATCAACCTTCTCCTATAAATCAAGTCTTTCACACACCATTTAGGGGGATCTTCTTCTAGCATCCTTACTCCGCCAAAACTTCTTTCAATCTTATTATCTAGCTATCTATCTATTTTTCTTCTATTATCTTCATCTTATCGTTATGCTGCGAAAATTAGCAATCAGCATATCAAATCATTCAATCCTTCAAAATCTTGCATTCTCATGCAGGTGGAGAAGAGAAATGGAGATAAATCAAATCTAGATTGGAGATCGGTTTTCTTTGCTTTCTTATTTTGAATTTCACGCTAGTTTGTGCTCTATTGTGCTTGTTAGGGTTTTTCATTATAATTTGTTTATGCATTTTACTCTAATATTTTTACCCTAACTAGATTTAAAATGACGATGTGTCTCATGCCCCAGCGTAATACAAACTTGTCTAGATACAAGATATGAATGGTTCTATGGAGGACTAGTCCAAATATGCACCAAGGTATAAAGACCAAGGTGACGATGTGTCTCGTGCCCCAGCATAATACAACCTTGTCTAGATACAAGATATGAATATTAGCTAGGAGTGATTCGGATTTGATGCAAATGCAAATTGAAATGATAAAACACACAAGCAAGCATGCACAAATGATACAAAAACAAACAAGGTATTGCCCCTGCCAAGCTGTAAACCGATGATTAATTGATTGATTAATGATGATAGTGTTGTCATTGTGGGGAACGATATATCCCTAGATCAACACAAGGATGATTGATTGATGATGATGATAGTTTTGTCATTACGAGGAATGATGTATCCCTAGATCAACAAAAGGATGATTGATTGATTGATTTGTAAGCTCTCAAAAATGAATGGTTCTATGGAGGAGAACCATCATTTTTGGACCTCAACAACGGAGCAGTTTCATATTTAAAAGCAAACAAACCAGAATCTTAAACTATTCTAAGCTAAGAAACTAAACAAAATGCTTTTAAGTAAAACTAATCTCCATTGCTTCCCTATCACCAAAGTCTTGTTATACACTTTTTCTCTCACATATTTGCAAGCATAGGTGCATCAAGAGGCTATTAGTGAATGGATTAAGCAAAGTTGTGAAGATATGTCTATGTGCAAGATTCGTGTAGGGGTCAAAATGAGAAGAGAGTCATGTTTAAATAGGCATCTCTGGTGACAGAGAGGTTGAGAATGAGAAATGTGGGATAAACAAATATTGCAATAATGAATTTTTAAAATCCCACATGGTGTAGTGAAATGAAATGCATAGGAGTGGAAATGATAAAGAAGATAGATTAAATACATGGTGAAGGATTGAATAAAATGATTAAATGCATTTTTTTTTAATGTGGATGAAAATGGTTTATTAATGTTTTATCATGAATTATTTTAAAGTTTTACGAGAATGATTTATGTAAGAATGATAATTTGTCAAAATAAAATTATTTAATTTATGAATGATTATGAAATGTTTTATGAACGATTATTATCTATTATGTATTATGAATGATCAAGTGGTGATAATATTTTAATGATGTGATGATTTACCAAAATGCAATATGAGGTGGACGATATATGCAAGCGATGTGATTTAAATGATAATATAGTTTTATTATGAAATGTTGGTGAATGATTATGATAATGAAATTATTATGATGATGAATGATAGTGCAAAATGATAATGCGACAGATGCAAACAATAATGCGAATGGAAATGAATGATAATGAGATGATTTAATGATTTGATGAAATGCATGAATAGAAGAAAGTATTGAATAAATTAATCATTTTAATCAATAGACGAATAATGTGATGATTGTGAGGACAAATTTGAGTGTCTACATTTTTTCCCTCTTTGAGACAATGCAGCTTGTCGCGTTGTTTCAAAGAAAAAAGATTGATCAACTGATACATGCCCCAGATATATGTAAGCAATATGATAAGAATGATATGCCCCCTCGAGAGATTGATCAGACAGATTGTAAGAAGATTAATCTCTCGATAGATGTCAAGAAAATGATTAGATACTTTATATTGTGTAAGTGATAAAGTAGTGATGTACATTTGATGGAAATGCACAATTGATAGGCGTAACTGAGCAATTGATGGAAATGATCAGTATAGCCAGGTTGATGAGATGATGAAGCTGATTGAGATTAATGCAAGCATAAGACAAGTTGATAGAATGATTGATTGATTGATTAAGGGGACATGAGATTTGGAGATGCAATTTGATTGATTTCTTTGTGGCAAGAAAGATGAAGAAAATGAAATGCAATAAATGGAAGATGCAAGATGGGAGAAAATGAAGGTGATGAAGCCTCTTGTTCCGTTTAAGTGCTTTTATCATCATCGATCTTATTATGTTGCAAATTAGTATAAGTGTCTAGATAACATGAACATCTAGACGACTTGAATACTGCTTGCGTTTTTATTTAGTAATAAAGTATAAGCATCTAGGTATAAGGACCCTAGATGACATGAATACTTATTGCATGGAAGACACTATCAAACAAGGAATGCTCTGATCCACACTAGACTCATAGGTCCTCGATGGTTTTAGACAGCCATGTCTTAAGACAAGTCATCCTATGAATAAGAAACAATCCATAGACAACAAACAAGTGAACATGCCCCATCATCACCTATCTAGTCCCAGATATCTTGGAGAAGCTAAAAGACATGCCACCAAAGATAAAACCATAAAATAATCAAAGACCAACAAACAAACATGCGTCATGCTTCAATGTAAGACTGATTATAGTCACAATTTATGCGTTTGGGTTGAATTTAAAAGATGGATTGGTAGGTATGCTTTTTTTTATTGTTACTCGTGATGCAGTTTGATTTTGCTGAAGTTCAAAGCTATGTGGTGAGCTGAAAGTGTCATTGTTGAGGGATTTTTGAAGTTATTTGATTTTTTTGGATTTTTGGAATATTTGATATTTTTGGGTTTATGGGATATTTGGATTTTATTTTTTTGGATTTTTATGGAATTTTTGAGGACATTTTATGATTTTTATGGATTTTTTCAAGACATTTTATGATTTTTATGGATTTTTTCAAGACATTTTACAACGGAAAGAGATGGATCTCAAGCGAGCAAATAGACAAAGAGGGTAGTTTCTCTGACCGCGAGATGCTCAATATCCTAACCCATGGCTAAGGTTGAGGAAATGCCCCAGTGGGGAACAGGACCAACCTAGTACACATGAAAAAGCGAGCAAGTGAGGGGATTGTCGAACAATTCACAAGCCATGGTGAGTGTGAAAAGGATATTATGAAGTAGAGGGTGAATGAAAAATGGGATGAAAAGATCAAGTAGAGCTCCAAAGGAAGGGGGAGCAAAGCCTCTACACATGGCGTTGATTTCTCGGTTTTCACCATGGTACTTGCTCAAGGCACCACAAAGTGGTTTTAACCATTGATTGAATTGATTTCTCTTTACTTTTTTTCATTTTTTGTATTTTTTTCAGGACTATTTTCCATTTTTTTGTATTTTTTTAGGACTTTAAAAGAGTGTACCCTCTAAAGTACTCAGGTATAAAACTTGTGAATGTGCATACTATTGATGGGATCATTAAGAAATTCACCTTTTGGAGTAGATAACTGGTATGCCCCAGATCCATACACAACAGTGATAACGTATGGACCTAACTAGTTAGGCTCAAATTTACCTTTCTTTTCTTTGTCTTGTTGATTATGAGGATTTTCACGAAGGACAATATCTCCAACCTCAATTGTGCATGGTTTCACTTTCTGATTATAACTTCGATTCATTCGTTGTTGATATGCTCTAAGATGGTTAAAAGAAGTTTGTCTTCGTTCATCTAATAGCTCCAATTCTTGCAAACGGGACACTCATTATTCTTCATCACTAATCTGATTGCACAAGGAGACGCACAAAGAGGGTAACTCAACCTCGATGGGAAAGATGGCTTCAGATCCATAGACAAGGGCATAGAGGGTAGCACCTATGGGAATGCGGATACTCGTGCAGTAAACCCACAAGGTAGGATTTAGTTGAATATGCCAATCTCAACCAGCTTCATTGACCGTCTTTTTAAGAATTTTAAGAATGATTTTGTTAGAGGCCTCAGCCTGGCCATTACCTTGAGGATAGTAAGGTGTGGAGAAATGATGGTGTATATGGAATTTATCACAGAGTTCACAGACATCCTAATTTTTGAATGGACGACCATTATTTGTGATGATGGATAAAGGAACAAGATTACCATAAAGGTATATGATGAAGAGGAATGCTCATCTAAAGGATCAGTTACTCTACCAATCAGAGTCGACCCTGTGGTAAAGGATGTGGTTTTCCAAGTCCTTGATCTCCGACTGACCTATAATATCCTCCTTGGAAGACCTTGGATTCATGCAATGCGATTCGTGCCTTCTACATACCATCAATGCATTAAATTCCCACTTTAATCTAATGCCTTATGGTACAATACAAAGGAGATCCCAACCCTTTCATTTACTATGGATTAATTTAAGGTCAAATTCAATCTATGGTTGGATTAGTTAAGAAATTAAATGCCAACAATTAAATGCCAAATTTAGCAATGCAACCTTTAGGAGATCCCAAACCTTTCATTTACTATGGTACACAAACAAATGAGGAAAGTGCCATCGATGAATTCATTGACATTTATGACTATGATAGTATCCCTACCCCTGAACTTGAGCATAAAATTTGTAACCTTGAATCCATTCAAAATCTTGATTTAAATCATGACACTTTACCCCTAGTTCACCCCAAACTCACTGATTTGGACCAGAATGGACCACCACGACTTGATGTATTTCAAAATTATGAGGCAATCATAAAAAATTTAGGAGCATGAGAAGATACAACTCTTGAGGATCATAAGACAGGTTTCACCATAGAACTCAATAGTGCGGCTTACTTTGGGGAGGGTGCCAAGCCTTTCAGTCGCAAAATTATTGAAAATATAAATAGGTCTTCTAGTGAAAACCACCCTGTGGCGCTATTAGACCCTAAAAAAGTAAAAATAAAGGACGTATTCAAGGGTGAAAACCTCTCTGAGGAATCCAAGGATGGAAGGCTTGACACACTTCTCTTAGCAGTATTTCATGAAAAATCATCTATGTTGGTGGAGAAGACAATACCAGCTAATTTGGGCACAAAATCAAAACCAAAGATAATTCATCTAGAAGAGTCATTAACACCTGAAGAGAGAATAGAGCATATATAGTTTTACAAGGAAAGACAAGTCAACTTTGCATGGTCCTATGCGGATATGTCAGGACTTGATCCAGATCTAGTCATGCATCACTTGTCTTTGCCACCAGTGGCAAAACCTGTTAAACAAAAGTTGAGAAAAATGCACCCGCATATTGCTCTATTGGTAAAAGCTAAATTACAAAAGTTGCTCGATGTGGGATTTATAAGACCTATTGACTATGTTGATTGGATTTCAAATTTAGTACCAGTTTCAAAACCTGATGGGGGCATCCAAATTTGCACGAATTTTAGAGATTTAAACAAAGCTTGTCCTAAGGATGACTTCCCCCTTCCAAACATTGACGTGATAGTGGATTTGACAGCAGGACATAAAATGTTATCCCTCATGGATAGTTTCTTAGGCTATAATTAGATTAAAATAGCTCTTGAAGATCAAATTAAGACAACATTCACTTGTCCTTGGGGAACCTTCTATTGGAATGTCATGCCCTTTGGGTTGAAGAATGTCGGAGCTACCTACCAATGTGCAATGACCACTATCTTTCATGACATGATGCATACATATCTAGAAGACTATGTAGATGATTTGTTGGGAAAATCTTACATGAGAGCTGGACATCTAGAGATCATGGATAAAATCGTCACAAGATTAGAAAAATACAAGGTCTGATTGAATCCCAAGAAATGTGCCTTTGGAGTAACCTTTGGGAAACTCCTTGGATACATTGTCTCATCTAAGGGAATTGAAGTTGATCCTGTAAAAATAAAGGCTATACTTGGAATGCCTCCACCTAAGAATATCAGATAGTTGAGATCATTACAAGGAAAAATTCAGTCTATTCGCTACTTTATATCACAACTCACAGATAAATGTCAACCCTTTCAACATCTATTACACAAGAATGTTCCATTCAGATGGGATGACAAATGTGAACAATCTTTTCAAAAAATCAAAGAGTATCTGACGACACTGCCAGTATTAGTACCTCCCACAGATGACAAGCCCTTACTTTTGTATATATCCACAACCACCATAGCACTGGGGGCACTTTTGGCACAACATGATTCTGAAGGAAATGAATGTGCTATCTATTACATTAGTCGCACTCTAGTGGGATATGAGCTCAATTATAGTTCTATTGAAAGAGCATGCCTTGCTTTAGTTTTTGCATCATAGAAGTTGTGACATTACATGCTTATGCACTAGACACAGCTCATTACAAAAATTGATCCTCTTAAGTAACTCTTGAGCAAAGCAGCACTCATAGGTCGATTAGCTAAATGGGTGATGATTCTCAATGAGTTTGATATTGAGTATGTAGAAAGAAAAGAAATCAAAGGACAAGCTATAGTAGATCAACTCGCTGATGCTCCTGTGATAGATAATCTTCCTCTTATTACCAAATTTCTGGATGTATCAATCTTCAACATGGAATCTACACATCTGTGGACTTTATATTTTTATGGCTCCTTCACACAGGGTGGTTCAGGTGTTGGCATTCTCTTTGTCACTCTGTAAGGGGATTGTATACCTAAAGATTACAAGATACAGTTTCCATGTACCAACAATATTGCAGAATATGAGGCCTTACTTTCTAGGCTCTGTATGGTTGTGCAATGGAAAATCCTAGATTTGCATGTTCTTGGTGACCCTCAGCTAGTGATCAGACAAGTTAATGATGACTACAAAAAAAAAGATGAAAAATTAATGCCTTACAAAAGAATGGTGGATGACTTCAAGGCCTATTTCACATTGATTTATTTTGAGCAAATTCCCTGAGATAGCAACAAAGCTGTTGATGCAATGGCGACAATTGGTTCACTTGTGGAAATGCCAAGCAATGTCGCCTACTATGAGTTCCTGGTAGAACCTCTTTTGGAACATTCTTACAATATACCACAATATGAAATGATATGTCTTATTGTTGGTCCTAATTCTCAAATGGTATGGTGATATTTATACTTATCTCCAAGATAACACCTTGCCATTGGATCTACCCAATAAATCTCCTAAAACCTTTATCTGTCAAGCTTCCCGCTATGTAATCTTAGTTGATACCCTTTACCGTCGAGGTCTCGATGGTACTTTACTTAGATGTCTTGAGCATGATGAGAGAAAAAATACTTTACAAGAAGCACATGAAGGTATATGTGGGGCACATTCTATCGGTCCTACCTTATCCAATAAACTCTTGCGTATGGGTTATTATTGGCCTACAATGGAAACATATGCTTATCAATTTGTTAAAAAATGCAAGCAATGTCAAAAACATGCAGATTTAATACATGCTCCTGCATAGGAATTACAATCTCTTGCTACACCATGGCCCTTTTATCAGTGGGGACTTGATCTTGTGGGAAAGATCCATCCACCTTCATCCAATGGTCATAAGTTCATTCTCGTTGCCACAAACTATTTCACGAAATGGATTGAAGTTGTTCCTCTCACTCATATCACTGGAAAACAAATAGCCACTTTCATATTGAACTACATCATCTACCATTATGTTGTTACTTTATCCATCATCACAGATAATGGTCGTCCATTCAAAAATCATGATGTCTGTGAACTCTGTGAGAAATTCCATACACACCATCATTTCTCCACACCTTACTATCCTCAAGGTAATGGATCTAGGAATGATCTGTCAGTTTAGTATGCACCAAGGTATAAATACCAAGGTGATGATGTGTCAGTTTAGTATGCACCATCATAGAACCATCAATCCATTCATAGACACATCTTCACGTCGGGTTCACCATTTGTAAGCTCTCAAAAATGAATGGTTCTATGGAAGAGAACCATCATTTCTGGACCTCATCAATGGAGCAGTTTCAGATTTAAAAGCAAATAAACCAGAATCTTAAAGTATTCTAAGCTAAGAAACTAAACAAAATGCTTTTAAGTAAAACTAATCTCCATTGCTTCCCTATCACCAAAGTCTTGTTATGCACTTTTTCTCTCAGATTTTTGCAAGCATAGGTGCATCAAGAGGCTGTTAGTGAATGGATTAAGAAAAGTTGTGAAGATACGTGTATGTGTAATATTTGTGTAGGGGTCAAAATGAGAAGAGAGTCATGTTTAAATAGGCATCTCTAATGACGAAGAGGTTGAGAATGAGAAATATGGGATAGACGGATATTGCAATAATGAATTTTTAAAATCCCACATGGTGTAGTGAAATGAAATGCATATGAGTGGAAATGATAAAGAAGATAGATTAAATACATGGTGAAGGATTGAATAAAATGATTAAATGCATATATTTTTTTAATGTGGATGAAAATGGTTTATTAATGTTTTATCATGAATTATTTTAATGTTTCACGAGAATGATTTATGTAAGAATGATAATTTGTCAAAATGAAATTATTTAATTTATGAATGATTATGAAATGTTTTATGAATGATTATTATTTATTATGTATTATGAATGATCAAGTGGTGATAATATTTTAATGATGTGATGATTTAACAAAATGCAATATTTGGTGGACAATATATGCAAGCAATGTGATTTAAATGATAATATAGTTTTATTATGAAATGTTGGTGAATGATTATGATAATTAAATTATTATGATGATGAATGATAGTGCAAAACAATAATGTGACGGATGCAAACAATAATGCGAATGGACATGAATGATAATGAGATGATTTTATGATTTGATGAAATGCATGAATAGAAGAAAGTATTGAATTGATTGATCATTTTAATCAATAGATGAATAATGTGATGATTGTGAGGACAAATTTGAGTGTCTACAATTCCTAAATCAAATATTGTGAAAATTAGTTTTAAATATAAACGAGGAAAAATAAACTCAATTTTCTAAATCAATTGAATTGATCTCAACCATTCATTTTGTCATCCAAAAAAATATAAAGTCCCCTCTTCTTCTTTAATCTGGATATGAAAAAAACCTACAAGAAATCATCAACACACTACATGAATCTTGCACAATCATTTGAGCATACATACTCAATTGATATAACATAAGAAAATCCACTTTTTTCTCATTTTAAGCTTTGAATTTATTTTAGAGTCTAATTTTAATTTTTGTGTCTTTTATTTATTTTATATTTCTCTGAATTCCATTTTATAGAATTCCTGAGTCATTTTATGGTTAATGAATGAAAAGATCATTAGGTAATAGTGAAGAGAGTATTTAGGTACTTGTGGAGAGCTACATAATATTCTATTTATTACTAGGGTCACTTGCAACATATGGAGGGTCACTTGTAGGAAATAAATATTGGTGACACTATTAATAAAGTTGGTGATTGCTTATAACACTCAAAGATCTAATGGTTTATTCACCTAGAATAGATAGGGGTGTAGATAGTAGAAGATCTACCAAAGATTATGTCTTTAACTTGTTTGGTGATATAATTAATTGGACAAGAAAGTAATATGTTATGGTTAATTTATACATCATAAATGAAGAGTATATGATAGTTACTCATGATTGTAAGGAAATAAATTGGAGCCTTAATGATTTTTTTTATATCTTGTGCTAAGTCAAGTAGATTAGATTAGATTAGATGTGATAGTCTAAGTGTCATCATCTTGGAAAAGAACCTAAAATTTCATGCATAGATGAAGCATATATATATTTAGTATCATTTTAATTGTGACATCGAGTCGATATAAGGGTGATTCTTAAAAAGGTTGATACTTTAGTGAATGATACAAGTGTATTGATTAAGCCTATGACCATAGAGAATTTTAGGTGGTGCAATCAATCTATGGACCTGTTGGCTCCTAAAATTTATATTTTAGTGTTGGATTTCCCATTTTATCTTTTGAGAGGTATTTGACAAGTGGGGGAATGTTGGGAAAGGTGTTTTGATATTCCAATGTTCCATATTTATTGGTTAGTTGCATATATTTTTATTTTGTCCTTACATAACAAGAGGGCATCCCACTTTGAGGTGGCATTCTTGACCATATTTCCAATTCACTATTTGATGTTAATCCAATCTATAATCAAGATATCTTGGACCAAACACCATCATCCATCCCATCACCCATAATTCCCACTCTAGTGGTTCATATTCAAAATCAATTTTCACCATGCCAACATATTGAAACTACACAAGTGTCCTTTATTCCTACCACATTAGTGGACCTGATCTATGTCAAGAATATAATCCAAAGCATCAAGAAGAAAGCCCTGAAATAAATCAAGATCAAGTTATCCAAATATTGCAATCTCATCCTATTCTTGATCAAGACCCCTTATCTCTTTTCATGCCATCCATGATTCTAAAATCAAAATTGATCCCATCCATATGCCAATATCCTCCACTTCCATAGATGGGACATTTTCTTCCATTGTAAACATAGATAATCTCTCCTTTGTTCATCCAAAATAAGAGTTTTGTTCTCTATACGTATTTGAGAATGATGAATCAACAAACATGAAAGTAGAGAAGCACCAATATACTATCAACTTGGATCACTTGCTTTTGTCAAATCTAGTTTCCTTACTCATGAGAAGATGACTACCATTGATGATTCTCAACAACACAAAGAAGAATTCGTATCTTGTTACCGAAACAACACATATCCTATTGCAATCAAAATCTGTCAAAGCATGTAGTATAAAGGAAAAGGATTAGGCCTACATGAATAGGGTATTCTGGAACCAATACAACTCTTTGATAATCTTAAATATCAAGAACTTGGTTATTCATTGATCAATAAATCTAAGAATGTTAGTGGTACCTCCATGATATTGGGGGAAAATTCATTTGATGCAAACATCAAAACATGGCCCATGAATAGTCCTTCCCATAAGGTTGTTGCCAACACTCATTAAATTCACACCATAGATATTTGTTCCCAAACTATTCCATCCACTAAATGGGACCAACATAATAAAATTCTTTACAAAGAAAAAGATCAAAGTCAATCGATTGAAGAAAAAAATCAAAAATTCATAATGGACATCTAAAGTCAAAATGGGTACAAAATAAAATTGGATCATG
The DNA here is from genome assembly GCA_007115665.2 of Sequoiadendron giganteum. Lineage (NCBI taxonomy): Eukaryota > Viridiplantae > Streptophyta > Pinopsida > Cupressales > Cupressaceae > Sequoiadendron > Sequoiadendron giganteum. The sequence continues at coordinate 236,393,363 of CM021109.1, read as the reverse complement.
CAAAGCATCAATTCTAAATCCAAATCTAAAATTCAATGAATTTATGGAGCCATCTCAAAAAATTCCTTCCATCACTCAAAAGTGTCCACTTTCTTCAAAACAATCTTCAATACCAACACACAAGGTGTATAAAACTGTTGGTCCCAAACATACCCAAAATCCCATATCCACACTCCATCATCCACAATCCATAGTTTGGAAAATAAAAAAATTCTACATCCAAACTACCAAATAATTCATCCACATTTCATATCCCCCATCAAAATCCATCATCTCACTTAAAATGCAAAAATACCAAATCCCACATTCACCATGTTCTCGCAGCAACACTTTATCACAAGGAATCTAATGGTACTCTATCACGATGTGTGCATTTAGATAAATCAAACTCTAATATCAAAGAGTATCGCAATAACATCCATGGGATATATACAAGTTCCCTTATCTTGACAAAGAAACTCCTCAAGGTAGGAGATTATTGGCACATGATGACAACATCTCCATCAACACCACCAAGTGGTCCAACAAAAATTGATGATCATTCAAAAATAAATAAAAAATAAAAAGTAAATAAAAATAATCCATCGAATAGTGCAAACCATTCTGATGATGCTTTGGACAAGTACCATGATGAAAACCTGGCAAACAAGCTTCATGTGTAGCAATTAATTATCTATGTGTACCTTTCTAGTTGGGAGCATCTTATCTTGTGCATCATGCCATTAATCCTAACACCACTATCCATCCATTTCATTCTACTTTCATCCATCTTCCCTATCCATCTTGATCTTGATAAAGAATGGGGCATATACTTCAAACCATGATTTTGGGTAAACTATTGACACGGTCATTCCTTTTGACCATATACTATCCCATGTTATGCCATCACCTACATGGCCCTATCCAAACATTTAATTTGGTTCAAACATGTTATCATATTATGAGATAGTCCTTGTAGGCGAAATCCCTTATTTTAGATCTATTTACATGATGCATATCCTCCCCATCCTTCACATATCCATTTCCATTGCACTAGTTCAATTCATCCACTCATAGTGTCCCACACATTCCTAGATGTTTGGGGTAGATTACATCCTACTTTGGAATAAATCTTGATATATATCTTCTAGCTCACTTTGTGATTTGGACACCTTTTAAAAAATCCAAAAAAAAGAAAATACCATGAAAAAACAAACAAAAACACTTTCAAGCATTTCCCACCATTCCATGAGTATGGTTTCTCAATAAAAATTTCCTCCATCAATATCAATCAAAATAATCCCCATCAATCATATCTTGCTCTCACTCCATCATGATATCAAACTATCTAACAAATTTCATTTATAGCATGGCTACAAATCTTGATCTATCTTATCCAATCAATTATCATTAGGATGTTTCCTTCCCAATCATTGTGTTTTTTGTATCCTAACAACACTATCTTTGTGATGTTCTTATCATCAACATTGTTATCACTATTATCAATCCATCAATTAGATCTATCAAATTTAGCTTTTCTAGCAACAAGATCTCAAGAGGTCTTTGATATCCCTACACATCCATATCTCTTCATCTTTCACCTTAATCATTGTCATCGCCATCCAAAAAAATCCAAAAAAACAAATAACCCAAAAAAATAAAATAATCCCAAAAAAACTAAAAACATTAAAAAAATTCCAAATCATACTCAGTCACTACATCCATAATAATTATTAATTGATTCAACAAGACATTCAAGAAAGAACAAACTATGCACTACCTGAAGACACCAAGCGTTCATGAAACAATCATAATTAAAGAATCCTATTAAACTATCTATGACCAGTTAATCTATTTCCAAATGAGCTTTAAACATCATATACAACCTATCATGCCTTGATGGATGCATCCTTCCTACAATAGGCATTATCCATATTTAGCACATATCTCTCGACAAGAAAATTTGATGACTGTTGATTTGTTTGGTTAGTGAGTCTTTTTATTGCTTGACTTATCATATTGTTTTATTCTAATGTTCCTTGAGGATATCTCAAATGATTAGAGGAGAAAGAATGGGGTAAGGTCATTATTTCTTTATGTTGTGTTTGTGGAATGTTCTCATTGCATTACTAGGGCATGTATGTTCCTTGTGTGTATGGGAATGGCTTCAAGTATTAAAACATTCCTTTGCATACAAGGTCATTTAAATAAATTTTTGCACTAGGACTATCATGCTTTAAGATCATTTCCTTCACATATTCTGGCAAGGTTCTATTATGTCTGGTATGAATGAGGAAAATCCTTCTTGTTTGTAGAGTCAAATTCCATGCAAGGGATACCAAAGTTACCTTGGTTTATCATACCTTGGTGTACATATATCCATTTTTCCACAATAAGCTCTATGATGATAAAAAGAACAAATAGAAAGAACATTATCTATTAATATCTATCCACATCTATCTATTTCTATTCCTCTATCTCATTTATATCCATTTCATCTCATTCATTATCCATATCATTATGTGATATTGATCAATAATCATTCTCATCTTGCATTTTCTTCTACCATACTAACCCATCTCCTTTCCCACATTCCTTCACAAGTCTGTCATTTCATACACATGATTGTTCTTTTGCTAATTTACCATTTTCTTCATCCATTCCACCATATTCACTCCTTTTCAAGAGTTTGACCCATAAATTTAATTTTTCCATCAAATTCTTGAGGGGGCATCTTACCTCCATTTCTTCATTTTCCAGGATAAATTGGGGTATGTCATCGCAAATTCCTTCACACTTTCTTTGAAACAACACTATAAAAATGCATTTTCTCAAAGAGGGACAAAATAGACACCTAAATCTGACTAACATATTTATTCCAAAACATCATCATTTTCCATCATTAGGTACCATCAATCCATCATTATGTAATTAAATTAGCTTATTTCACCGATTTCCTCTATTAATTATTTTTTCATTAATTAAATAATTCATTATTATTTAATTAATTTCCCGCTTCTCTAAATTAAATAATTATTCAATTATTTAATTTATCCATTCTTCAAATAAATAAAATTATTGTTTTTATTTATTTATCTAATTTTACACATGCCATTAATAATTAATTAATTATTAATTTCTATGCATTTCCACCTCACTAGTTAACAAGGACTAACTCTCACTTCACTCATCAATTAGATGAGTCTTCTAATCAATCAATTTAGTCAACTTCCACTCACTTCCACTTCTCTAATCAATCAATCCACTTCACTCCTTCTTACACTCAGTTCACTCAAATCATGCAATCAGTTAACTATCCAATCAAATCCTTTCATCAATTTTGCACCATTGATCTTTTCAATCACATATTCAATCATGACCATTGATTGATATCTCCAAATCTATAAAAACAACCTTCATCCATCTCATTAATCCTCTCCAATCAGACCTATAAATCATAATCCTTTTGAAATCATATTTAAAGTGATTTGTGCAAATCTGAGAGCATATCATAACACCATTCTTCAAGGTGAATAGAGGAGAGAAATGGAGTTGTGCTAAGGTGAATTATGGTTTTCAATGTTTATAGGTTTGCATCTTATTTGAATAAGTTTTCCTTATTTTCTCTATTGTTATGATCCGTTTATTGTGAATACTTGTTGATTATTTCTTTATTCCTTTGGTTTCACAATTGAATATCTAGATCATACAATAATCATCTTGCTTAAAATATACATAGTGATCTAATTTGGACACTACAAATACTAACTTCAAAAAATATGAATGACACTTCTAGTACCACTTTCTAGGTGACTATTTGAGGCCATACTTCAATATTTTGTCAATCTAAAAACCAATGAATCCTTACCTTTTACCATGTAGTTCTTAGACTATTTCATGTATATTTCTTCATCTAGGCACCGTGTAGGAATGTTGTCTTCACATCCATCTACTCAATCTCAAGATAAAAATCTACTGCAATAGGTAATAATAACCAAATGGACGTCAACTAAGTAATTGAATAAAAATATCACCAAAATCAACCTTCAACCTAGGAATATCCTTTCAGTTGAATAGTATTTCCTATTACTTTTCAACACCACTATCTAAATTAAATTTATTCTTAAGGGTCCATTTTCAATGAAGAATCTTCCTTCTCTTCTCCAACTAAAACAAGTACCAAGTTTCATTCTTCCTCAATGAAACCATCTCATAATACATGTAAAACTTCTAGGATTCATTATCATCCATTTCCATGGCCTTAGTCATAGTTACAAGCTCATTAATCTTATTACTTATGAAGGAAAAAATACATAAAGTTAGGAGGGTTAAACCTTTTCGGTTTTCTCCTCTATTGAGTAGGCCTCTTAAAAATTTGAGATGAAGGTTATCCCTCCTTAAAATTCTATAATATCTCCATTATATCCTTCTTAAGGTCCATCATGAACCTTTGGTTTAGCCTCAAGTGCAACTATCTTAGTCTTTGGCTATAACTACACTATATAATTGATACTCCATTTTGGTTTCTCAACTAAAGTAAAAAATTTAACTCCTTAAAGATCATATTCTAACTATGCAATTCCTTCCTATTCATAGGATCCCAAATCTCATACCCTTTCACAATATCACCCATAGCTAATGAAGATACATTTTACTACCTTCTAATCCATAGTTGACTACTTCTCTTTATGACAATGGGCATATTCCTCACAACCAAAAACTTGAAGGTATTCAAGTGAGGGATTTTTATTTGTTCAAATCTCTATAGGGGTTTTATCCATAATTTCTAATTAGGAGACCTATTAATCATTTAATACATGGTGATAACTACCTTTTCCTATATTTTTTGTTCCAAATTAGCCCCACTAAGCATACTTCTATCCCCCTCCATCAATGATACTCATTCTCTCTACAAATCCATTTTATTGAGGGGTGTATGGAGTTATCTTTTCCATGAAACATCATTCTCTTTGTTCAATCTATTAAATTTAGCTAAACAATATTCTCCACCAATATCTATTCATAACACCTTAATATTTTTTATTGCCTAATTCTATATACAAGGCTTAAACCTCTTAAATAACAAAAGAACTCAAATTTATACTCAAGAAAGTAGACCCAAATCCTCCTAGATAAATATCTAATAAAAAGGAATACAATACAATGAATTTTCCAATGAAGACACATCTACAAGACCAAACATATCACTGTGAATTAGATCCAAAATCCTATGAAACTTATGCAAGCTTGAGTAAAACTAAATTTGATTCTATTTATTATAATATAACACTCGTAAAAATTAAATTTAAGAGAACAATAAATTAAACGGGCTCTAAAATATTTTTATTTTTCAAGGTCCTAAGAACTTTAACTTATGTGGGTCATGTGTTCATGCCATAAAATGGTAGTCTTAGATGGTAGTTTCTCTACGAGGTGAGAAGATCTTTAGGAACCCAAACTTATTTTCTAGGTGCTACAAGTACCTTTATTGTAAGTTCCCTTACTACAAGTATGTTTGTTGCAATTCTAGGTCCTACAAGATCCTTTTTTGTGTGTCCTAATATTGTTGATCCATTTGTTGCAAGCATATCTATATTGAATGTGTAGATGTTGTAGGTACCAAAATAGTAGGCTTATATTTTTCAAGTCACTTTTTTATGCCTATATTAATGAAATATTACACTAAATGTAGGTGCTAACATCAATGATAAAAATCATTTTAACCAAAAATCATTTTAATAAAACCATTTCTCCATGAACCATCTTACACCAACCACTACTAAAACTATGTGCACACTCAATTTTTTTATTTTGGTAATAGATAATGAGTTTCATGCCAAACTTAGGATGTGAAAAAATATTGAAATAAATTTGATTCTCCCACCAAAGATTATGATCTTGACTTAGCCACACAAAAAAAGGGAAAAGAGTTGTAACCAAAGAATACCTTTCTAGCATCAAACTTTTCATAGTTAGAAAACCACTTCCTATGGATATTCATGTGGAAAGAGGTACTAAATTTTGGGAAGGGATATAATAAATGCATCCAATTCAACCTAAGAAGATCTAGAATTTGAATAATCATCTAACTCATTATTTTCTTTCCTCTTCTCCTTATAGTCCTCGATGTGAAATTTCTTACCATGGTTCTTGAATCAATAATCTATGCCCCTAGTTTCACTTTTGTATTTGGTCAAGACTAATGGGACACACTACTTTATCTATAGTCGATCAAGGTATTTGATGAATACATGTGATGAAATGATGCTATTAAGTGAGGGAAAAACTTCCTCAAGTCAATTGAGGGATCGAATAAATGTTATAAAATGCAAATGTGAGGGAATCACATTTTCTCTTGTAATTTTTCTTATTTTACTTAATTTTTTCCTTCAACCATTGATGAAAAAGTGATTTATTAGAAAATTTTGAATCCTCCTATCTCATAATATTTAAGACAAGATAATCCACTACCTCATCAAGCACAAAATTTGAATCAGTACTTTTGATGACCACCAACAAATCCATCTTCACATTAATACACTATCACTATCTTGCAGTGGTGTTAAATGTATTTATGTTCTCAATAATTAAGTGCCCATCCTCCTCCTCAAAGCATATAAATTATTTCATAGAAAAAATCATTCATTGGGGATTATCCTAGTGTAAATTTCTTAACTTTTCCTAGAGGGTTTTAGTAGTGGATTCTTTACCAACATGTAGGAGAATGAAAATTTCTAAACAAAGATGAATGAGGCTTCCATATTTCTAATATAACACATTCTAGTTTCCATCCTTCATTATTATAGGTTTACTTCTAAATATTACTAACCATATATCTTTGTCTATTAATATATCCTCCATCCCACACTTCCATAGATTGAAGTTTGTGTCATTAAACCATTCTATGTCCAATATTGATGCACTTGTCATTTTCCCTTAAAATAAACATCTTTTGTGTATGGATCCGTCCCTATCAAAGATTAATCCAAAAAAATCTATTTCCTACAACCCAAGAAACATAGTTTTTCTAACTTAAATATATTAAAAGAAAGAAAATTGATAGTGAAAAACTTCTTACACTCATCAATGAGTAAATATATGTATATAAAATATGATCTAGTAGCTTCATAAGAAAATATATAGACAAAAATGATATTGAAACAACATAAAATGGGTGGAGATGCTTTCGTATGGTTTAGGACATAAAGCACACCCACTTTTCAATTATCTCATTCAAGGATAACCCTAGAGATTTCGATGTAAAGGAGAAAGAGATCTTGCAATAGGGTTGTCCTAGGAACTAATCATAAACTAATGAGGGGTTCACCACCAAGTTAGGACTTGGAAAGATAAATGCAATGCAAGATGTAATGCTTAACCCTAAGATGATGCAACCTTCCACTAAATGACATAGAAATGCATATAAGAAAAAACAAAGAGCTTTGTAAGATGAAATATGTGCACCTGGGAAGCTGAAGTAGACTTGGATGAGCTCTGAAACACTGAAAAACCTAAAATTTTGACCTATTGGGACTCATACGCCAATCTGGGCGTATCAGTCCCAAATCAAGTTTTTTGTACAGGAACATGTTTCTGGAAAGATGGTATCTGAATCTGCAAAAATCTTGAAAAATGCTTGTGGTGGAACTCATACACCACTTCTAGCATATCAGTCTTGTTCCACTTTTTCAAGAATTCAAAATTCAGATCTGTGCTTCAACACTTGCTCTTTTCTCCCAAATTGGTTTTCGGATCCGAATATGCGAAAAGACCAACAAAATAGAATATATACTTGATTTGCTTATGGGGGTTTTCCTTGGTCAAACCCTTAGTTTAGTAGTGTAGAGAAGGTGGGTTCGCTACTCACGAGTTCTCTTCAATAAGAGACCCTCACGGGGCAAACTGCCCTAAACTACCTCAAAGGACAATGGAGAGAGTTCTACAACCGGAAAGAGCAGGTCACAGAGATTCTCTGGACAAACTGACAAGCTCTCGGCCAAAGGATGTCAGCGCAAAATGTAGATGACAACGCAATGCGCTAGCATCCCTGAGGTGCTCTAGCGTCTCATATGGACTAGAAAGTAGGTTTATCCCAGAAAACAGCTAAGTGACTACTAGCAATCTGATTACTGAGAACTACCAGAATGCAAGAAAGTAGCGGAATGTGATAAAGCTTGAAATAGACTGAAATAGAAGTGATAAAGATAAGGAGAAGAATGGAAAGGAAATGCTTACAACCATGTGATTGATGAAGCCTCCAACTCGTGAACATCTTCAATGCCTACACACAAGAGAGGGAGAAAGTGTTGGGGCTGTATAGGGGTTTGCCTCAGTCAAACCCCCATTTTGGTGTTCCCACCTCCATTGACAGCCAGATAGATAGAAATGTAGAGAATAAGTAAACACAAAAGTACTACAAAATAGTGTTATGCTACTCAACCAAGTAATAGAGGAGAGGAGTGAAATCTTACCACCTCCGCCCAAAGCGCTCAAGGCTCATGGGGGAGAAAATGAGAGGAACTCAAGCCTCTGTTGTTGTGGTTTTTCATTCCACACTTGCTCTACTAAAGTGATCGAGTGTTGATGTTGCTGCTATGGAGTGTAAAGTGTTGTGATGAGATGATGAGGAAGCTGCTTGGAGCTTGTGAAGAGATTGTGGAGTGGATGTGAAGAGATCAACCAGTCGTGAAATGGAATGAGAATGAGTGAATATGAAGGAAAGAGGAAGAGAACAGCCATATTTGGGTCAGTCAGCCAAAGAGGGTGTTCTAATTTGACTCCCAATGGGAATTGTAACACCTATGTAGGCCACATATGCGGGAATATTTCAGGGATGTAAGCACGCCATGTAGACGTCTACATGTCATACGGGTGTCCTAGATAGAAATTCCTCCACCAACAAAAAAACCAGGAGCCAAGTGGAATGAAGGCAACAGGCTTAGGTGGAATTTCACCTTCGGATTGGGTTTTCTAAAGTGTTTAAGGGACAAAAGGGAATTTGCATTAGGGGTACAAACTCATGTTGATACATTTTTCCCCCACTTTAGCAAGCACGAATATTGATGAGTGCTTCGGTAAAGTAGATCAAAGAAGACATAGGGTTAGAAATGTATACCTGAACCATCAAGGAAGCAGAACACGATTTGGTGAACCCAAGAGTGCAAGACAAGAAAAGGACTTCATAACTCTATGGAACTATGAAGCTAAAGAAAGAAAGCACCTCACAAACCCGTAGACCTGCAAGGAAGGTATCCTCCAAGAACTCTCACATGAAGGAAACCAAGAAACAACCTTACAGACCCACAGACCTACAAGGAAGGTATCCTCCAAGAACTCTCACATGAAGGAGACCAAGAAAGCACCTCACAGACCTGCAGACCTGCAAGGAAGGTATCCCCCAAAAACTCTCACATGAAGGAAACCATGAAAGTGCCTTACAGACCCACAGACCTACAAGGAAGGTATCCACTAAGAACACTCACATGAAGGAGACCAAGAAAGCACCTCATAGACCTGAAGACCTAAAAGTAAGGTATCCTCCAAGAACTCTCACATGAAGGAGACCAAGAAAAGAGCCTTACAAACCCACAGAACTGCAAGGAAGGTATCCTCTAAGAACTCTCACATGAAGGAGACAGAGAAAAGGGGACTCCGTAGAGTCAGAGATGGCAACATGTTTACCCACAGATAGAATATGTCAGGAAGTGGTCACGTAGGCCAGTGAATGGCCAGTCACACAGACCATCGCTAAGTTGTAAGGCTTTCAAAGGGGTCAATCAAGAACCCTTTAAAAGGAAGAGGGGTCCACTCCAGGGACGCATTGTTTGAAAAGTGAATTATAGTCAGGTTGCCCCCAAACTAGACGTAAAGATAGGTCTAGACTGGTTGCCCTTGAGCTAGATGCAAGGAGAGGTCTAGACGGGCTACCCTCGAGCTAGATGCAAGGATGCGAAAAAGGTCTAGTCAGGTTGCCCCCAAGCTAAACTCCACATAATTCATTTGAGATAAAAAAATTCGAAGGGTTCCCTTGGGAACCCTTCAAAAGGAAGAGGGTCCACTCAAGGGATGCTACATTCGAAAGACATAGAGAGGAGAGAGAGAGGGTCCTTAAGAAGGACACACATCTCCAAAATGATTAATCACTACCCCCAGCATACAGGGGAGGAGAACCATGCAAGATATTTAGAACAAGATAGAGGTAAACCTCGATATCACTTATCGTTTAAAGAAGAGGCACGTACATCAGCAAGTGCCTGAATCATGAAGCTATTGTATTTTGTCCTTCAAGGCCTTACATTCACTAGTGGAATGGCCAGGCACTCGGTGGTATGTGCAAAAAGAATGCTTACGAGACTTCTTGTGTGTAAGAGGAGAAAGAGTAATTAAGTGGGCCTTAAGAAGCTGCAACAGAATACACTCTTGTTTAGACAAAGTATGAGGAGCATGAAGCAACCCTTTTTCTTGTGGAGAAAAACTTGACCTCTCGCAAGAAGAAGATACGAAGACAAAATACAAAGGAGAATGGACCAATATATGAGAACGAGGTTGGGAGGACTTTACGTCAACGTTCAACCATGGTTTCTGCTCAGATTGTTTATTCGAGAAACAAAGCCCCAGATTATGCCTACGAGGTGCGAATTCCGTAGGGACCTATATGCCTTGTTCATTACACCCACAACCTTTAAGCTCATAACCATACTTAGAGACGAGCTTAAAGTCAGGGCCATAACGTGTTTGCAAATCATGAGAAGAAGGAGGATCTTCATAGAGAGCATTATTCCAACAAGGGGGAACATACTCCTATATGGGATCATCACCATCCTTCTTGATAGGATTGTCAACATTATCATCCTTAGCGGAGGCATAATCTTCTTCTTTAAAAGGAGGATCAACACTAAGAACATTACAGTTCACATTCACATTATCCCGCGATGCAAAAGACTAATCATCTTTGATAACAGGTGTGAATAATGTTACCGAAGGGTCTAAGCGGATCGGGTCGACTTTATATTCCTGAATGAAGGAATCTATAAATTCTGAAGGACCCCAATCATCACCAAGATACACACCCTCTTGAGAAGAGGACTTAGAATTTCTTGCTTCAGAAGGATCTTCTTTAGGGACATTTATCTCAAGAGTATCCTTTGTAGTAGATATTGCTGGAGTAAACATTGACACATCACAAGATACTGTAGGGATAAGAGTAGGCACAATTGAAGCTTGACCGACAACTGCCATCTCACACAAGTGCATAGCATCAGGGTCATCTTTGATTGTGACTACTTGATTATTGTAAATGAACTTAATTGATTGATGCAAGGTAGACGTGACTACACCCATAGCATGAATCCATGGTCTACCAAGAAGAAGGTTATAAGGTAACTTCTCTGAAATAACATATACAAGGGTGGGTATGGTAACGGATCCCAACCTCAAAGGCAAGACTATCATGCCTAAGGCTTGTTGCCCAACATTATCGAACCCACAAATGTCAAAAGAAGAAGCATTAATAGAAGATGGGTCAATATTAATCTTAGGAAATAGATCAATGCTACATATGTTAAGTGTTGAACCAACATCAATGAGAGTACGTCTAATGCCACTCTTATTAATATTAACTATAATCATTAGAGGGTCTACTTGCTTCTATACTTTTGAAGGCGAGAGTTCCTAGGGATAGAACATAAGATTCAATGAATCCGCATGAATATGAGCTATCAACATCTACCAGCCTAGTGGAAGAAGGCAACAGGATCTTTTGCAAGGCTTCCTGAAGCATAACTTGATAAATCAGAGTAGACTAAAGCAAGTCCCACAATGAGATCTTAGCCGGAGTAACTTGAGGTTGCTTGACAAGATCATCACTGGGTGCTTTAATTGTAGGTTCAGGAGCTTGAAGAAGGATTAGATGTTTATTCATTCTAGTATCATAGGTACGAGCTACTGCTCTATAAGAGGGATCCCTAGAAAGATTAGGAGAGTCACTATCAAATGGAATACCATTGATAGAACAAACCCTTTCAGGAGGAGGACTAGCTAGAGTCACATAAATGATCAGTCTCTTAGGCTTTTGAGGGGCAAAAAAGACATAGATTATATTTACAGAATCATTACAACTAGTAGAACAATTATTTGAATACATATTCTCAACATCGATCCAAACAAGATCAAATATGGAAGGAGATTCAACATGCACTAATGCATCATCTCTAGAGGGGAGTGCATTAGAATATATAAGAAATTCATCATTCACAAATGTAACGTCCCTAGAAGGGAGTGCATTGGAATGAGTAGAAGGTTTATCATTCAAAAATGCAACATCTTTAGAAGAGAGTGCATTGGAATGAAGAGAAGGTAAAGTAACGTTAAGGAAGGTATCAATGATTTCATCTTCTTGCAACAAGATATCCTCTGAAGCAAGAGGACTCTCATGAGGAGGACCAAAGATACAAACTAACATGGGGAAAGCCAAGTCACTAACACATGCATGAAACATAATATCATTAACATTTTAAATAAAATTAGATGCAAAACTAATAAAAGAAGATCTTAAATTCATTATGATTTTTTCCAGTATTCTCTATGTTCTAGTAATTTGCATTTTTCGAGGTTTTCAGAGCGGAATTAGGGTTCGAAACTTGTGTTAGTCCATAAAATTTGATTGTCAAAGACACTAGTATCTAAGGGATTGAATTAGTTCTCTAGGAAACCTTTCCAATGGTGCAAACAATTCTGAATTCCGAGCATGGAGTCAAAAGTTATGACCCTGCCAAGTAGGGGTAAATAAATTCCTAGTTTTTGAAGAAGACTATTCTTCACGTCGGGTTCACCAAAATGTAGAGAAGGGGGGTTCGATACTCATGAGTTCTCTTCAATGAGAGACCCTCATGGTGTGAACTGCCCTAAACTACCTCAAAGGACAACAAAGAGAATTCTAGAATCGGAAAGAGCAGGTCACAGAGATTCTCTGGACAAACCGACAAGCTCTCGGCTAGAGGATGTTAGCGCAGAATGCAGACGACAGTGTGGTGCACTGGTGTCCCCAAGGCGCGCTAGCATCTCGTATGGACCAGAAATCAGGTTTATCCTAGAAAATAGCTAAGTGACTAGTAACAATCCGATTACTGAGAACTACTAGAATGCAGGAAAGTAGAGGAATGTGATAAAGCTTGAAATAGACTGAAATAGAAGTGATAAAGATAAGAAGAAGAATGGAAAGGAAATGCTTACAACCATGTGATTTATGAAGCCTCTAGCTCATGAACGTCTTCAATTCCTGCACACAAGAGAGAGAGAAAGTGTTGGGGTTGTATAGGGGTTTGCCTCAATCAAACCCCTATTTTGGTGTTCCCACCTCCACAAACAACCAGATAGATAGAAATGTAGAAAAGAAGTAAACACAAAAACACTACAAAATAGTGTTATGCTACTCAACCAAGTAATAAAGGAGAGGAGTGAAAGCTTACCACCTCCGCCCAAAGTGCTCAAGGCTCGTGGGGGAGAAAATGAGAGGAACTCAAGCCTCTACTATTGTGATGTTTCATTCCACACTTGCTCTACTTAAGTGATGGAGTGTTGATGTTGTTTCTATGGAGTCTAAAGTGTTGCAAAGACATGATGAGGAAGTTGCTTGGAGCTTGTGAAGAGATTGTGGACTGGATGTGAAGAGATTAACTAGTCATGAAATGGAATGAGAATGAGTGAATATGAAGGAAAGAGGAAGAAAACGACCATATTCGGGTTGGTCAACCGAAGAGGGCATTACAATTTGACTCCCAATGGGAATTGTAATGCCTTTGCAGGCCCTAGATGCGAGAATCTGTCAGGGACATAGGTACGTTGCGCAAACGTCTGTGCACCGTGCGGGCATCCTAGATAGAAATGCCTCCACCGACACACAAACCAGGAGCCAAGTGGAACAAAGGCAGCGAGCTTAGGTGAAATTTTTCCTTTGGATTGGGTTTTCTAAAGTGTTTAAGGGACAAAAGGGAATTTGCATTAGGGGTGAAAATTCATGTTGATACAGGTAATTAAACCTTGATAGAAACAATGAAATGTTCATGTAAATAGGAATGTAAACCCTAACCTTAAGTGTGTTTAAGATTAGGAAATCTGAAATGCAATGCAACCCTATTCTAATGTGCAAGAATGAGATGCATGAATGAAATATAAAGATGAATGACTCACTTTGAGAGATCTCTAATCAACCCAAAAGAGCCCTAACAATGCTTGTACCTTCCTTAGGATGAATGTAGAGTGATAATGGAGGATGGAATCACTTAGAAAACAAGTCATTAGGCTTAGATTGATGGCTAGTTACATCTCCCCAATCTAGAATCCATCATGATTCACAGTAGACAACCATGATCAACCCTTGAAAATGCTAGATTTTGAATGAAAGTGAGCTTGAAGACCTACAAAAACACTTTAATGTTGCTCCAAGACTTCAACTTTGCTTGCTTTTGAAACTTGAAGGCCCTTGTGAAAGAATGTTTGAAGACTTTGAATGCTTGGATCTTGAAATTGCTCTTGAAAATGCTTGCTTAGATGAAAAATGATTTAGAAGCTTGCTTATATAGGCATTAACACCTAATTTACTGTTATTTAGATCTCAAAATTCGACATCAACCAAAAATTTGAATTAAAATTTTTAATTTCCCTCTCAAACCCTAAAAAAGCCCCAAATGGGACTCATACACCACCTTTAGCGTATGGGTCCCACCTAGGGGGACTCATACGCCCAAGGTGGCATATGAGTCCCACCCTAGATTTTCGAGGTGGGTTGTTAAACTTTTAAGTGTTTCTGATGATTTTGTTAGGTTTTTAGTTGAAACAAGCCTCGAGATTTGAAATAATGGGTCTTAGGGGCCTATTAATGATGAATTAAAGGGTATTTAATGCAAGGGTACCAAAAATGGGTCCAAATTAGGCAATGGATTGTACTATCTCCAAGAAGGGAGTACAATTTTTGTTGCGACAAATATTATAATGACACGATATTTATCCTAGAAAAACCCTTTTAAAAAACTACCCTTGAACTCTTGAAATAATGTATTTGTAGTACCAACAAGATAAATCCCTCAATAAGATCAAGCTTTCATTGGAGAAAACCAACACAAGTTAAGAAAATTTGACAACATAACCCCTTCAAAATTACATCATACCACATCTCCATCTTAGGAACCATTATATAAAAGATACAAAATAAAAAATCTGCAAATGGTAAATTGTAAACCATGAGAGAATGTTGCCCCCCAAAATTATACCCAAAACCCCATGATGAATTCCAATTATTGACTCCCATGATGAGTTAACATGCTAATATTATAAAATCTTTTTATGCAATCATAATCAATCATGACCAACTCACCAACTTGGGTGGTCCATTTTGGCTCCATTATCCCTATTCAAAGATGCCTTTTGATATGTCATAATATAAACAACTTTCATCTTACAATGTTATAAAATGCTCTTACAATCTTTTATACACATCAAAAATATCAACAAATAACCAAAAATTCCACTTCAAAACAGGACACTCTCTTTCCTATGTAAAAACAAAATAATAAATAAATAAAACCAATTAATAAATAGAAAATATTGAAGTACAAAATTGCCTCAACTTTTCCAACAAACATTAAATAAATGACAACAATTTCAAACAAAAACATTAAATAAATGACAACAATTTCAAACAAAAACATTAAATAAATGACAACAATTTCAAACAAAAACATTAAATAAATGACAACAATTTCAAACAAAATTGATAAAATTATTTTACTCGAAATGATTTATTCATCCTAAGAATGAAATGTGCAAGTCCAAACTTTCACTATCATTTTAAAAAAATGGTCATAATTTGAAGTGTCACCATAGACCGCCTATTTAGTAAATTCTAAAAGAAGTAAGACTTGTAAGTGCATCCATAATTAATTCAATATATTTAATTCCTCTAAGGAAAGTTCGTGAGGGTTTTAACATTTTAGTCAAATTTAATATTGTCATGACATGGACATATTGTTTTTAACCTCATTCAAACATGATCCTCTTCCCATGGACTTCTCATACTATACACAAAAATTCAACTTGTTCTTCATATGATACCAAAAATAATGCTATGCTTCTAAAGTTTAGTAAACACCCTCCCAAAGATTTGAAAATGGCATCCATACTAAACAATATATATGGTCATTACGTATCTCTTAAGTTTTAAGGTATTTCTTTATTTATGACATACAAGATAACAGCTCAACTAATAGGAATATTCAATATATATATATATATATAATTTGATGATTGTTTTAATTTTTTATTTTTAAAATTTTGATAAATATTATATATTTATATTTTATTTTTGGTAGTTTCATTTGTGTATGTTAATGTTTATTTTAAAATTTTGATATATTTGTATATTTCCAAATAAATAATATCAGAGTGTTGCAGTTTAATTTATTGAGCATAATTAGTAATAGTGATACGTCTATTTTTCCATTGTGCCATCCACCAAGATTCAAAACCCATGAGATATGATATAAGAAATGATGAGAATAATGGGATCATGCGCTAGACAACTTGGACAACTTTACCCCTCAATCCTTGTCTCTCAATCAAAAAGATATCAACATAGACTATATTTTTTATTTTATTTAAAATATATGTTGACTGTATTTTAATTTTTTATATACATAGACTATATTTTTAATTTTATAAAAAATATATATCAACTGTATTGTGATTTATATATATATAATCACGACATAAGACTCACACCCTAATTTTCTCTCATCCTCACAATTAAATAATTTTCATAATTATTTAATACACTAATTTTTCTCCAAGTTGCACAAAGAATATTCCTTTTTCAAAAGAGAATATTCCCAATTCAAATATCTTCAACCAATTTTTCATAAAAATAGAGATATTTTGGGCTTTCATGGAATCTCATCCCTTGATCTCCTTGATTTCCTCTCATCCATTGATCTTCAAATTCAATTTCCACCATTTATCAGAAATTTTAAAATCTATGAAACAAGTCATTCATCCATGAACATCATTCACAATTTTCATAAGCTTGGGCATTCTTGAATTCTTGAGAAAAGCTTGAGCAATTTGAGCAACTTTTTGTGAATCACATATTCAATTAAAATTTTGCAATCATGGATTATGCACAATTTGAGAAATCCACATAAAAAAATTGTCATCAATCCATAATGGGATTGAAGGTTTGCTTGATTTTTTAGATTTGATTGTGTTTGAATTGCATTTCATTTACTTTAGTTTGAATCTTTGAGGCATTTGCAAATTGATTTCATTGAGAATGGGTTATAATGATCATAATAGATTGTGAGTTTTTAGTGTTCTCTAACTCTAATGGCTTGAATTATATTTTTTAACCATCACTTATATTTCCCCTACGATATTTTGGCACACTGCACTATAAGACTATCTCTCTCCTAACGATAGACATCTCACTCTCACCGTGCCTGAACTCACTCATGCAGAGTGACACAAAGCATCTGATCATCATACCCCCCGCCTCCTGCACCTCTTGTTGGTGCTATAGCGGCAACTACTTTGATTGTGGGTCCATGTCCCTATCCTCTATCCTCTACAACTAGGATCTCCACCTTAGTATGTTGTCTTTGTCAATGGGATCTCCTTGTCTCACCCTCTCAAGGCCTCTGGCCTCCAATGACACCCTTGTCTGGATCTATAAACCTAAGGGGTCTCCATGGGACCCACCATGTGTCATAGTCAAGAGTAGTTCCTAGATATGCCTGTCCATCAACCTAGATCCATTGAACCTATACCAATTGATCAAAATCTATAATCATTGTCTATGGAGAGGGCATAGGCCCCCAATCTACTATCTCTCAGGTGGTTCGAGAAAAAAATATGGTAGTCATCTATGGGAACATCCTGGGTCTCCTTGAATTGCATCCAAACCCTATCATAAATATATCTCTCAAGAATATACTGAGTCCTACCAATGAGCCACCTATTTTGTCTGCAATAAGAAAGGTGTTCACCATCATCCTCCCAAGCCTCTATATGCAGCCATAATTGCCACCTGAACTCTACTATGTATCTAACTAGTGCCTCTAGTGGTCTAGGTCTCACATGTTCCACTAAGTCAACAAGGTGTTGTATCGATACACCATGAGGTAGCTTGCCTAAGAATGAAAATGTGCTCCCAAGCCCAGATGTGCAACAAATTAACTCCTACTGATAAGCTGGTGGTAGACCTATACACTACCTAGTGCATGTCATGATATAAGTGGGCTACGATGTATGGGACCTATGCAAATATGCATGCCTCCTCCATAATCCTTTCTAGGACTCAACCCCATCCATTGTAGAACCTTCTTGACTATTAGAGTAATCATGCATTAGCTAATGATTAATTAATCTTTAATTAATTATAGTTTAATTTGTTCTCATTAACATAAGCTAAACTTAGGAGTTATTTATTCTGTTAACTAAGTGTTTTTGTATGTTAATGGAAGTGAGCTATTATTAGATCATTCTATCTCATCGCATGTGATGTTGGAACTTGTCTTGATCTAATACCTTTACCATTTAGGGTTTCTCCTATATAGCACTCAACCATCATTGTATTATCACTATGATGTTTACATTTCTTCTCTCGAACTCTCAACCTTTGAGGAATTTTGTGGAAGGTTTCTTTGTTTGTTGTTTGATCCTATGGCTCATGTGTTTCACAACTCTAACATGGTGTCAGAGAATGGATTCAACAAACCCCTTCTTGATTTATGAGGTCTTTTTTATAATAAGGCTTACAGGCTTCATATCTAGAATCCTTTTTGATTTTTTTGTAAATTTTGGAGCCAGATGAATGTTTTGGTGCATTTTGGTATGAAAAGGACCCCACCGTTGAATTTAGAGCTATCAAGAGAGTCATATTTGGCTTTTGTTTGGCCTGCTTTGGACTCCAAACATCAAATCTACAAGGGTTTGAAGCAGTTGTTTTTTTCCAGATCTAGAGGGTAGTTGCAATTTCAGAGTATTTTGAATTTTGATATATAATTCGACCTATTTTGGTGTTGGGAGCTTCTGAGGAAAAAAAAAAAATTCCATGGAAGTCATACAACCTCCCCAACGTAGGTACATTTCATAAAAAAATATTTTGTTTTTTAAAAAAATTTATTAAATTTTTATTTAAACTTTAAAAAAAGGAAGACCCAGAGGTACTGCACTAGCACAGTACCTCAAGCCCACCCATTTATGGGGGAAATACTTTAATGGTATCGCCACCATAAAAGGTGGTGACCCATTAAAGTTGTGCCACCCTTTATTAAGGGGTGGTGGGGGGAGTTAAATGTCCCCCCCCCGCCATTTTTTTAATTTTATTTTTTTTAAACTTAATTTTTTTAATAATATATTTTTTTTAAAAACTTTGTTTTAATAAAATAAACCTTCACAAAAAACAAGATTTTTCCCACCCTTGCTCGTATGGGTGACCGATGCTCAGGCCGAGGGGCTTAAAAAATGGTTTTTTTTAGCAGAGCTTCTAAATTTGGCAGGCTTCTATCTTTGGAGGTGTTTTGACAAATTTGGCAGAATTCCTTTTTTGCCTTGCCCAACCCCTCTTTGTTGGGTTTATTCAAATTTTTACCTCAACTTCTAGAGGCCATATCTCGGTCATACAATGGTCTTTCCAGTGCATTTTGTTTTTTTAATGGGGTAGAATTTCGAGCTCTTTATAGTGGTGTAGGTGGTTTTCAATTTGGGTTTCTGGTTTTTTCCAAAATTTTATTTTATCAATGTTGTTTATGTTCAATTCTCATTTTGGATACTTCGACGAGCCATATTTTTTGCATTTAGGCTCATTTTTGGGTGTCATTTTTTGAAAGTGCATGTTTTTTCATTTACTTCATCATGGTGCTACCAGTTTCCTCATTTTATATTAGAGAATTGTATTTTCATCATGTAGTCCTTTTTTGGACATTATGGGCTTCTAGTATATTCACATTATTTTTCATAAACGCACTGAGATAAAGTGCCATTTTGGTGTATAATTTTTGGGAATTTTTCACATCCTATTATGCCTTTTATAATCACACTATTATATAAAGTGTCATGGGGTGGTTGATGTTTTCCTTTGGTTTACCATCACACCTTTTTCAAGTGAGTGTCCCTTCCACGATAGCATTGAATCCTAGTGATTCTTGTCTCATGTGTGTGTGCCTTAGTTTTCACACCCTATTATTTGTAGGTTGTTTATCCTACATGCACTTATTGGTTTCACATAGTTTTAGTGTACTTGTCATGGCTCTCCCTTTTTCAGCATTATGGGCGGGTTTCTACTATTGGTGCTAATGCTTCCTTGGTTTCACATTGGATTTATCTATGTATCTAGTTCTTGTTCCTATGTACTTTTAGATACAACGTACATCAATGGTTGGTTACATGCATTTCAATGAGATGGATCATTTACCATATGGCCACTCTTGCATTCCTATTTCTGGAGGTTCTTCATTTCAGCATCATATCAGTCATCATTCAACAATAGTCTACAACTTCTTTGTGCTTCTGTGATGTTCTACATGTTCCTCTTTTTCAAGATATTTTTTGGTTGGAGGCTTCTAAGTCCTTCACACCTTGATTTGGAGGCTTTTTCAATCCTTCATTTACCTTTCTCTTTTTTGGAGAGGAGTTTTCTCTCATTATGGTTTTCTCCTTTTCTCTAGTTATGAGAGATCTTTTGTTTGTACATGGGTACCTCTCCAAGCCTTATTTGTTGGGATCCATCATGCATTATATTTTTAGGGTTTTTAGCTACTCCCTAAGTTCATCTTAAGGGGGGTTGTTAGAGTAATCATGCACTATCTAATGATTACTTAATTATTATCTAATTTATTCTCATGCACTTAAGCTAAACTTAGGAGTTCTTTATTCAGTAACTAAGTGATTTTCTATATTACCTAAAGTGAGCTATTATTAGATCATTATGTCTCATCGCATATGATATTGACACTTGTCCTTATCTAATCCCTTTGCCATTTAGGTTTGCTCCTATATAGCACTCAACCCTCATTGTATTATCACTCTAAGATTTACACTTCTTCTCTCGAACTCTCAACCTTTGAGGACTTTTATTTTCCTTGAAGTTTCTTGAAGTTCTTCTATAGATTTTTCTTGTTGAGGAATATTATACATACTGTTTGCAAATCTCTAGCATGGAAGGTTTCTTTGTCCATTTTTTTATCATGTGGCTCATGTTTTTCACAATTCTAACATTGATCTCCTATTTGGCATAATCTCTCTACAAATAAAATCGGTAATGACAATAATGGTGTCGCTATCCAATCTTATATACTGTCATAAGTTGATCTAGCCATCAACAATCTCCATCTTGTCATCTCCCATGAATTGCTCCAAGACCTCCTTGTCACAATCTACGCCATAAACCACCCTCTCATCATGAATGGGCACTTGTAATATATGCCACACATCCTCTAGAGTAATAGTATCCTCCCCTATGGGTAGAAGGAATGAGGATGTCTTTGATCTTCATCTCTCAACCAACACGGTCGTTAAGGCTAGGTAAGCCATGATCTTTGGCATGTATGCAATATAGTACAATCTCATAGCTACAAGAAACTCCACATCAATCTCTGTCAAACCCACCATCCAGTCTAAAACCTATAGTCATCACTCTTTTGATAGGGTAGGGTCTAGAACAACCTACAAGAATAATTCTCATAACATCAATTTATCAAAATTTACAAAAAAAAAAGCTAAGTCTGAATGAGCATAAAGAGAAATTGAACTTTTTTTCAAAATCACCGCTCTATCATAGTCAAAAGCAAGCCTTTTTTGAAAAATCATCACATTACCAAAATATTTTCAATCATTTTCTTAAACACATCATGGGAGCACAATCAAATGCATTGCACAGTTTTCCTATCTGTATGCTTTTGAAAAACATGTTACGTCGATCTCCATAAGTGTCGTGTCAAGTTTCATAAGTGTCTATTGTAAAGCAACGTGTTGATTAAACTAACTTTACCTCTACATTTGGATACCTAAAACTACGTGCAAACAAAGAAGGGTTAGTCACATATCAAGGTGCCTACTCTGGTTGGTTGCTGGAACTAATGGATTGCCTCTACATGATGTGGGGCTCGAACTATAGGTTCCATATTGATTAGGTCTCGTGAAGGTGTCTGGAGGGAAAAATTGCTCAAAACTCAAAATTTTCAAACTCAAAGTGTGCAAATGAGGTTGAAATGAACCCAAATGCATATTTATGACCTCTAAAACCCTAGGGTTTCACTCGCTATCTGATTTTTCAACCTTGTCTATCCATCCTGATCAATTTCTAGGACCCATAGGGCTTAATTTTTTGGGCTCTCATGGAATCTCATCCCTTGATATCCCTAATTTCTTCTCATCCAATGATATTAAAATTCAATATCCATCGTTGATTAGAAATTTAAAATCTATAAAACAAGTCATTCATCCATGAAAATCATTCACAATTTACATAAGCTTTGGAATTCTTGAGAAAATATTGAGCAATTTGAGCATCCATTTGTGAATCACATCTTCAGTTAAACTTTTACAATCATGGATTATGCACAATTTGAGTAATACACATCACAAATTGTCATCAATCCACAATGCAATTGAAGGTTTGCATGATTTCTTGGATTTAATTATGTTTGAATTGCATTTCATTTACTTTAGTTTGAATCTTTGAAGTATTTACAAACTATTTTATTTGAGTATGGTTATAATGATCTTAATCTTGTGATTTTTTAGTGTTTTCTAACTCTAATAGCTTGAATTATGTTTTCTAGCCATCACTCATATTTCCCCTATGACAGTAACATACACCAAATTTCATCACTTCTAATTTATTGTGGAACCTTGTGTCATCTTGAAAATTATCACCATGTTCATATATAGTATCATATAAAATTTGTCTTTGATTCAAGTGTACTTGCATCACCATTCATGCTTCTAACAACATGGTAGTTTATATGTGGTTGTGATTTCTTTGAATGAATTATTGTTGCTACCACAATATCACCACATATAAACCAATATGCATATTATACCACAACATCTTAAACTCATTACATTTTATTAAATATCATTTTGTATATAAAGTCTTATTTCAAAGACTCTTTGTGGGTGAATATTATCCAAGTCCCAAAAATTTATCACTTGCTATTTAATAAAAGAGAGTGCAATATGTACAAGCCAATAAATTAGTGTTGTTTCTAGGAATTAGACAAACCCATTTCATCCCTACACCCCATGAACTTGGTAGTTGTTATAGGTTTTGGCAAATAATGAACAAAATTTACTAGAGTTTCAATCTTATCCATCTAAATTTTTCTAGATTCAACCATTTCCCTCACAAAATTATATTTCACATCAATGTGCTTGGTTCTATTATAATAAGCACAATTTCTTTCTAGAAAAATTATACTTTTTGAATTACAATTCACCATTGTATTGTTAGGAAAATGGGTGTTGTACATCTTGCACAAGAAAGTCTTATTTTAGTTATGTAAAATAAGTATTTATTTTTGGTGTATCTTAGGATATGTGTTTAGCCACATTAAATATTTTTTTGGCTCCACTTGTAAATTTGTATGTGCCATTGGTTAAATATTTTGTATGTGTGTTTTGATTAGAGGGAAAAATAGATTTTGAAGGGACCCAAAACCCTTTCTAAACAAAGAAAACTACCAAAGATAAACCAAATCCAACCAGAAGCCAATCCACAACATACAAAATTCTTAGGAAAATATATCCTAAGCCAATAAAGATAACAAGTACCAGCCAACAACTATAAAAACCTTACATGTGCTTTAAAACGATGCAAAAATTAGATCACATCACCCTGGTCTTAACTCTCCACCTCAATAGGAGAATAAGAGGAAAAATAGAAAAAAAGGAAACATGATTCTGATTATACCTTCTACAGACCTCTCTAGCAATACCATTCTCCACCTCAATAGGAGAACACTCCACCTCAATTAAATACTTGAGCAAGGAAGCCAACTAAAGTAGAAATATATCCCCATCCACACCCATAGGAACAAGTTATACCTCTATAAGAGAGATCTCCACCTCAATAGGAGATAAAAATTGTGGAACCAAGAAGAGAGTACATAAACTAGCATAAATGGAAACATAATCTCCCTTTAACAATAAGAACACTAGGGTATTCAATAAAAACTTTGAACATAACCCACCCAACAATACAAAACCAGAATAAAGGGTAGAAAATTCTCCATTAAAGATATTTAACCTTTGAACCCTCATGGCATGAGAGATGAGAGAACTTAAAAATGGGGAAATCACATAATTCCCCATGAGAAAGATAATAAAAATAGGGTATACAAACCCCCATCCATAGAGAAATTCACCAAAAATAAATGTGCATTTGAACAACAACCTCCAAAATCCAGAACACTAAATAGTGAACTAACTGCACCTAGTAAGCATCATTACTCAATGCTTCCAAAGCCACCACAAACCAAAAGAAAACCAAAATTTTGATCTCTAGCACCCAAAACACTATAAGCTTGGAGGCACTAAAATTAGTACTCCCTTGAAAAATATTTTCCATAAAACTATTCTTGGGTGAAAGAATGGCCTTATCCAAACAAAAGAAGCCACCCCCAAATACCACAATGGGGTGGACACAGGAAAAGGGGCCAACCCCAATGACCAAGCAGATAGAAAAACCCTTGAACTCGAATCCCAAGTAACCATCATAAACCAGAAAAAAGGGCAACATAAGATCCCTTTAACAACAAGAACACTAGGGTCTTCAATAAAAACTTTGAGCATATCCTACCCAACAACAAAAAACCAAAATAAAGGGTAGAACATGCTCCCTTAAAGAGATTTAACCTTTGAACCCTCATGGCATGAGAGATGAGAGAACTTAAAAATGGGGAAATCACATAATCCCCCATGAGAAAGATAATAAAAATAGGAGATAAAAACCCCCATCCATAGAGAAACTCACCAAAAAACAAATATGCATTTGAGCAAAAACCTCCAAAATCTAGAGCATTAAATAGTGAACTAACTACACCTAGTAAGCATCATTACCCAATGCTTCCAAAGCCACCACAAGCCAAAAGAATACCAACTTTTGGATCTCTAGCACCCATGAAACTATAAGCTTGGAGGCACTAAAATTACAAACTATGGCACCAAGAAGAGAGTAAATAAAAAGACAAAAAGGGAAACATAAGCTCCCTTTAACAAAAAGAACACTAGGGTCTTCAATAAAAACTTTGAGCATAGCCCACCCAACAACACAAAACCAGAATAAAGGGCAAAAAATGCTCCCTTGAAGATATTTAACCTTTGAACCCTCATGGAATGAGAGACGAGAGAGCTTAAAAATGGGGAAATCACATAATCTCCCATGAGAAAGATAATAAAAATAGGAGATAAAAACCCCCATCCATAGAGAAACACACCAAAAAACAAATCTACATTTGAACAACAACCTCCAAAATCCAAAGCATTAAATAGTGAACTAACTGCACCTAGTAAGCATCATTACACAATGCTTCCAAAGCCACCACAAGCCAAAAGAACACCAACTTTTGGATCTCTAGCACCTACAACACTATAAGCGTAGAGGAACTAAAATTACAAACTATGGCACCAAGAAGAGAGTAAATAAACCAATAGAAAGGGAAACATAAGCTCCCTTTAACAACAATAACACTAGGGTCTTCAATAAAAACTTTGAGCATAGCCCACCCAACAACACAAACCAGAATAAAGGGCAGAAAATGCTCCCTTAAAGAGATTTAACCTTTGAACCCTCATGGTATGAGAGATGAGAGAACTTACAAATGGGGAAATCACATAATCCCCCATGAGAAAGATAATAAAAATAGGGGATAGAACCCCCAATCCATAGAGAAACTCACCAAAACAAAATTTTCATTTGAACAAAAGCCTCAAAAATCTAGAGCATTAAATAGTGAACTAACTGCACCTAGTAAGAATCATTACCTAATGCTTCCAAAGCCACCACAAACCAAAAGAACACCAACTTTTGGATCTCTAGTACCCACAACACTATAAGCTTGGAGGCACTAAGATTAGTACTCCCTTGAAAATAATTTTCCATAAAACTATTCTTGGGTGAAAGAATGGCCTTATCCAAACCAAAAAATCCACCCCCAAACACCACAATGGGGTGGACATACGAAAATGGGGCAACCCCAATGACCAAGCAGATAGAAAAATCCTTGAACTTGAATCCCAAGTAGCTAACTAGGAAAATAAAAAGTCACCAAGCAATGACCCAAGAAATAGAAAAAATGGTGGTTGCAACCTAAAATATAACCTTATCAACCCTACCAGGCTCAACAACACACACAACAACTTCTAAAACCAAGTTGAGATAGTCGTTCTAGTTGTAGAGAAAAAGCTCCTTCAACGACACAACAACCACCACTGCATTGGACTCCAACAATAGTAAACCATGACAAGCTTCAACAACAGAGAAACCACAACTGCACCAGACTCCAATAGAAAAGCATCCACAACCGTTCCAGGAAGATCCACATCCACATCCTTTGAGTCCCCTTCTCCATCTTCCTCATCCCTTGCAGATTTGAAATCTGCTCCTCCGTTGATATTTATGTGTGTTGTACATGGAAAAATATTTAATATTAGGAAAAATTAGAGCTAAAAAGTAAATTTTGGGGTCAATGGTTTTATTTATTCTTGGTTTCACTTACCACTTATTTGCATTGTGTAATATTTATTCTATAAAAGAAATAAAATGTTTAGTGGTTGAGGTTGGTTGAGTTAAGCGTGTTTTTGTTTTTATTGAGCTCCTTTGTTGAATGCATATGTAAAGCATGGCATGAGATGTGCAGTTACATTCTTGGACATATGGATGCATTCAAGGATCTTGATGTTTTGAAAGTATTCAAGGAGACTTTGTTGAATCAAAGGCATCGAGATGTAGAATTTCTATTTTACTTTGAAATAAAGGCGTCGAGATGTGCAAAAGCACCGAGATGCAAATAGAGGCATTATTTTGATAAAAATATAAGCGTCAATTTGCATACAAAGGCATCACATCATGACAGTCAAAACTGATGCTTTTGCTCAGAGGTTGATTTTTTGCAAGTTTGACCTAGGGTTTTGATTTTTTGATTTTTTTGTGTTTAATTGATCTAGAAAGTGATAGAAAACAACAAACAACATGTAGGACTGACTCAATTGGATGTTTGGAAGATTTTCGTGTGTCTTCTTCAACAAGACCATGCTAATTGGTATAATGGGTAGATTTATAATACACACTATAGATACATATCCTAATTTAGTGGTAGATTGAGATTATTAGTTTAGAGCAGGCCCACTAATAAAATACTATCCAATGAATGGGTGACTAGAGTATGTTGTAACATGCCCATTTCTCAACTCAGTAATTTTCCTATGTTTAACTGCAAGTGAATTTCATCAAATGGCTAAACACATAGTGAAAATTCTTTCTTTTCAATACAAGATAATATGCACATACGATAGCAATAAACTATCTATCTCATTTCATTCAATGAAATGTACAATATTTCCAAAGAAATGATTTTATAATCTAGATACAAAATAAATTTTTCATCTTTCCAAGAAATAGATACAAGATACATACATAGCTCATCTGAGCTTCCTTGGCACTAGAAATACAATTGATCCAAGAAATCCACTTTCAAATTTTGGCTCCCTAACTGAGAGGAGAAGCATCAATTAAGAAATTTTCCTCCATCCTCGAACTAACTATAGTCCCCCACACATCTACCACATATGGTATGATGGCCCTACCCTTTGACAAAGAGCTTTGGTTTGGAAACCGTAAAATACTAGCCATTCCTGAGCTAGTGTTGTGTCCTACATAACTAGAACTTTACCATACAACTTATCTATATTATATGTGTATGACAATCTCGGACTAGCATGCTAAAAGGTAACACAATGAACTGACAATGTAACTAGTGGTGAATTACACCACTTTGGCTAAAGTATTCATCACCCTTGATTTAGAATAGATGTTGCATGCTCATCCATAATTCTAGCTTGATCTTTTAAGACCATTCATATTCTATGCATAGGAAATTCCCTCCATTGGATATTGTTTAACCCTAGGAACAACCTATATACATTGTTTTCTATGACTCCTCTAATAGGTTAAACATGTGTTTCCATAACCTACCAATTCAAAACTAGCTTTAGCTATATAGACTCCACTTAATTGAAGTACTTAATACTATATATAAATGCACCCACTCCTTAATATGGAGTATGTACAAACACACAAAAAATAGAGAATCCAAACTATAAAAAACAAGTGACTTCAATTTCACATAGGTTGAAAACAATCTTTCCCTAAAAACATAATACATTTTCCAAAAAAAAAGCATTTCACATAATTATTCTAAATTCATTCAAGCATAAGAGAGTAAGATTCATCATACTTGTAAGTATAAATCTCCAATTTAATCTAGCTAGTTTCCAATCCTAGCCTCCTCAAATTAGCTTCTAACTTGACAACAAATTACTTCCACTCTTCCCAAATACTCTCACAAAATATCTAAATAGAAAACTTGCAAAATGACCCTCTAACTCTCTCACAAAACTCGGAAGAAAAATAGACGAACTCTCATTAAATAATAGTAGAGGGTAGATATGCATCCCTTTGAGGTAAATAATGCCTCTATTTATACACAAAAATCAGCATCTATAGGCTAGAAATAAGGTAAATGAATCAACACTTCTTAGCTTATTTGATTTGACTCAACATGGTAAATAAAAGGTGGTAGATTTCTAACTTAAGACTCAAAAAAATAGCATAGTAGGTTGCTTCATTCATGGACAACAAGAACACTACTGAGAAATGCAAGGTAAATAATCACACAGGTCGACTCTATCCATGCCAGCTTCTACTTGACTTATTCTCCAATTCAATTTGGTTTCTATTGTTGGACAGAGCTCATAAAACCAAATTCTAAAGCATTGTAGTTATTCATAATTTGGTGCCACATAAACTTCTTACGTGTTGTTTGGTGTTAATAGATAAAAGGCCAAGTCAAAGCTTTTTAAATACATTTCAAATTGTTTTCAGTACTCTTGACTATGTCTTATAACTATTTCCACGTGCCTCTTTATGTCCTATGTTCCTTTTGCAAAGCATGGTAATTCATATCAAATATTTACAACATTTTATTTAGTGTGTGCTATTTATGGTTGCACTTAATACTATATAAGATGTGCACTATACACTATATTTTTTATGGTATGTGCTTTGGTATTTAAAACATCAACGCTTTATTTATATTCAACACTTATTCAAACATTATAATTTATCAACAATAATATATATATGCATGGTATATATATATTCTAATATACATATATATATAACTTAACATCTTATTATATATATATATACGTATATATATATCAACTTATACGATTATAAATATACGTCATTTGATATTCGAATGCATAAACTTATATCCATTTACTATCCAGATTAATGTCATACATGTGTATATATATACATACATACATATGCATATTTATATATATATTAATATACTTGTATGGACGTTGCCTTCACGTCAATATATACACATATATCAAAATATATATGTATTCATTGTATACGTATATTCATTGGGGGTGGAGGTTGTTCTCCACTCTTCATGTTTTGGTGGTGTATACCCTTTCTTCTCGGTGTTATGTGTTTGTTGATTTCCTTGTAGTTGTGTGGGTGTGCGTGGGGTTCTCTGAGGTGGAATGGTGGTTGGATGGGCTTATTTTTTTTCCTATTCAGCGTAATAGGAAGGTTGGTGTGATCTTCATGCTGGCTTGTTCTACTACTTGGTTCCTCTTGGTCTCCCTTTGTCCCTTTCGATTATGTTTTTGGTGGCACTCTTTTGGGGGTTCTTGCTCTTGGAGAGTTTTGGTTGCTTCTGGTTACCCTCATGTGGAGTTGTGGTGTCTTCTTCTGGATGGATCTGTGGAGTTGTGGCCTATTTGTGGCTCTGACCGGTGTGTTAGGGTAGCTGGATGGTTTTATTGTTTGGCCTTCTCTTGGTTTCCTTCCTTTGTGCTCCTCTTTCCCTTTGGGGGCTTGTTTTCTTTTTCTCTCTTTGGGTTTGGATCTTTGGTGGCCTTTTGGTCTGTGCTTCTTTCTGCAGTTGTATGTTACCTCCTCTTGGTCTTGTGAGGAGTTGTTGTCTGGGTTTCTCCTTGTGCTATTTTTGTTTACCCAGCTAGGTTTTCTGGTGTTTGGTGTTTTGGAGGCCTTTTGGCAGTTGTTTTTGGTCCCCCTCAAGCATTGTTTGGGGGTGCAAATGTTTTTGTATGGCCGTTTGGTTGTGAATAACTCAGAGGTGGTGATGATTATTTTTATGGTGGGAGTTTGTTTTTTAACAAAGGATGCTTTGGGGTTTTGGTGGAAGATTCCAGTGGTTTTATTGATCTTTGTTTTGATTGATGTTGGTTCATTGGTGGTTGGGTTATCTTTGTTGTCCCAGCTTTATTTGATGTTTGTTTTGTGTCTTAATCCTTCCTATCAAATTTTGATGCTCATGATGCTTAAGGAGGATGTGGTTACCCTTCCTATTGAAGTCGATTTCCATTGAATTTTTTAGCTTAAGTCTCCTATAGAGGGGGAGATTGTTCCTCTTGAGGTGGAACCCTCTTCTATTGAGGTGAAGGTGGTAGTTGCCCTGTTGAGGTGGAGCTCTGGTGGGTAGGTGCGTAGCAGTTTTGGTGGGAAGGTGTTCCATTTCTTTCTCTTTTTTAGAGGAGAGCCCTTTCCTTTAGAGGTGGAAGTTAGGTTGGTTATTCAAGTGGGAGGGTGCTACAGGGAGGCTGTTACGTCCCTTTCTTCTTCTTTGCTTTCCAAAAACCCTATTGAGGTGGGGTGTTTGTTATGTCTGGCTCTTTTGGAGCTGGTGGTGTTTTTGATTAGGGGGTTGATGGTGTCCTACACCATTAAGCTTGTTATCTTACTTGACTCTATGGTGTCATCCATGAGTGGTCGGTTTGCTCATGCCTGGTAGATGCAGGCGAATTCTTTGTGTGTCTAAGGGTTTTTGGTCCCGAGTAAAACCAGGTTGTAAAAGTGTTTTAGGCCCTTGCTTGTTTATTAGTTGCAACATGTGTAGTCATGTTAATCTTTTTGAGGTTGTTGTAGGACTATTGTTGGTTTATAGTTCATATTATTTGCAACTTTCTTTTCTATGATAGGTTGACAGTTCCCTTCAAAACCATCTTGTACTAGGTTCTGGGTCCCATCAAAACCCACTTTTTACCTCTAATTAAAAAAATTACCTTCAAACATACATAAAAGAAATAATATCGACAGACATATAAATTAAATATATATATATACATGTCGCTTTGTCCATTCGATGTTCCCATGCATATGGGTAATCCATCCATAAGCATGTGTAGATACGTCTATCTACATACACTTATGCACGTCTGTACTCATGTGTATGATTTCATCGTAGACATGTGTATATGTATGTATATATACATCTAATTTATATATATCCTCATCGATTGTACTCTTAAAGAAGTGCTCATAAATACAAAGAAAAACACTTAATTGAAGCATGATCTCACAATCAAAATGAAACCTCTCCTTAACAATCAAACCAAGGTACCTTAGCTTTTTCCTAAAACTATTGACTTGACTTGACCAATCTAATTTAGTGAGTGTGTGAAAGCTCAGTTAGACTCATTAAGGGTTACCAGACCAAAACTTTTCTCTTGAGTGATACTTCCCCTCCCTTTCGGAGGCGTGAACTTGTACTTGAAACCAACTTGGCACATTTGCAAAGGTAGTCAATTGATCATAAAACAAACATTTGCAGTATATATTCTATAGTCAAAATTAAGACATATGTATATATATCATTAAATTGAATCAACCATTTATTCATTATATTTCCAATGATTCATGCAAATAAAGTACAATCACCTTTATTTCCTTCAAAGTTACAAACGCACACACATATGCAAGTATTTCATCTAGCTAGGTAAAAGTAACTAGGTAAATACAAAATGGGGTGTAACATATCCCCCCACTTGTGAATCATCATCCCCGATGATCTCATGTAGAAAACATAGACATAAAGCATAAAATATAACACATAATATTGTTTTCAAGAACTCTCAAAAGCATGTAAAACAAGTGGAAACTTTTTCTCTATTTCAACATAGTATTCCCAAGTAGCAGAATCTTTTGCATACTAGTCCCACTTGACTTTGCACTAGAATCTTTGTTACACAAGCTAAGCTTAAATGTTTTGAGCACCTTAATAGGTTCAATTGTTACTACTCTGGGTCCTGTACTTGTAAAGCATTCCAATCAATGACATGATTATCACCTGGTATATACTTCCTTAGGTATGAGACATGAAAGACATTATGCATTCAGGAAAGAGTTGGTAGCAATGCTATTTGGTAAGCAACAGGGTTTACTTTAAAATCTCAAATGGACCTACGTATCACAGAGCTAGTTTGGATAACTTCCCAAACTTGATGGAAATCTTTTGAGGTTTTAATCTCAACAACACTTTTTCCCCTACTTCAAATTTTCTACTCTCTTAGAATTTGCATAGCTTTTTTTCCTATCATTGGCTTCAACTAGCCTTTTCTTAATAATTCCAACTTTCTCTTCCATTTCTGACATCTCTAGTCCAAGACTTATCATGTCCTCTAGCTTATCCCAACTTATAGGATTTTGACATTTTTGACCATACGATTCTTTAAAAGGAGTCATCTTAATCGTAGAATGATAGGAATTATTATACATAAAATCCACTAGAGGCATGTAATCCTCCCACTTGTTTTGTTGATCCATGCAATACATTCTCAGTAGGTCTTCTAATACTTGATTTACCCTTTCAGTTTTCCCATCTGTCTCTAGATGATATGCAAAACTTATATTCAATTGAGTTCCAAATGAGGAAAACAAGGTTTGTCAAAACCTAGATGTCACACAAGCACCCCTATCTGAAATAATATTTTTAGGAATCTCATGTAATATAAACATCTCTTGAATGAATTTTTGAGCTATGATAGGAGCTCCATTCATTAAATTTCCAATAATAAAATGCACTAGTTTGGTAAGTTTTTCCACTACCACCAAAATGGCATTGTGCTTATTCCTTGAGATAGGAAGACCCTACACAAATTCCATACTAATGAATTGCTACTTCCTCTTAGGAATGCCATGAGGATACAAAATACCTACTAGGTGATGATATTCAACTTTCACCCTTTGACACTCTAAGCATCTTGCTACAAATCTAGTAGAATCTCCTTTCATCCCTTTCCATAAATATAATGGATTTACATCACCCAACATCTTAGTCACATCTGGATTTCTAGAATATGGTGCTTCATGCACTTATTTCCACACCATATTTCTCAACTCTTCAGAATTAGGCACATAAATTCTTCCTTTAAACCTTAATAATCCACTAGGTTCAAAATGAAAACCTTCATACCTTGCATCTTACAGATTATCCACAAGTGCTTTCTTAAATTTCTCATAGTACTCATCACCCTTGGATTTCTATAATACTTGACCCTTAAAGTCGGTTTGAATGGATACCGTTGAGGCGATATGCCTTCTGTGACTTAGGACATTGACAACATGATTCTCTTTTCCCTTGATGTAGTTGATATTGAAGACATAATCATATATCAACTCTAACCATCTCCATTTTTGTGCATTCAGATTGGGTTGAGTAAACAAATACCTAAGACCATGATGATCAGTCTTTAGTTCAAATGGATTCCCAAGCAAATAATGTCTCCACATCTACAATGCATGAATAATTGTTGCTAACTCTAAATCATGTGATGCATAATTTTTCTCATAGGGATTCAAATTTCTTGATTCATAAGCTATGGCCTTCCCTTCTTGCATCAACATTCCACCTATTCATTCTCTTGACACATTTGTGATGGAAGTGAAGTCACCCTCTGGATTTTCTACCTTCAATATTGAATCCGTAGCCAACTTCTCCTTGAGTAGATCAAATGTTGCTTGAAATTTTTCCATCCACTCAAACTTATTTCCTTTCCTTTGCAATGAAGTAATAGGAAAATCTATCTTGGAGAAGTTTGTAAAAAACTTCCGATAGTAGTTAGCCAAACCCATGAACTTATAACCTCTGGTACGTTCTTAGGTACTGGCCATTCTAGCGCCACTTTTATTTTAGTTGGATCCACTGAAATTCCCTCAATTGAAATTAAATGACCCAAATATTGGACCTTCTTCTGAAATAAAGTACACTTAGAGAGTTTTCCATACAACTGATGTTCTCTTAACTATTGGAGAACTATCTCTAAATGTTTGTAATTCTCCTCTTCATCCTTAGAATTAATTAAGATATCATCCAAGAATACTAAAACACACCTATCCAAACAATCCCTAAAAACATTGTACATTAGGTTCATAAAGGTTGCAAATGCACTAGCAATTTTGAAAGGTAAGACTATAAAATCATAACGCCCATATCTAGTTCTAAAGGTAGTCTTGAATATATATTCATCTTTGATTCTTAGTTGATGGTAACTTGATCACAAATCAATCTTTGAAAACACAGACGCTCCTTGCATCTGATCGAATAGATCATCGATACATGGCAACAAATATTTACTCTTTATCGTAGTTTTTTTAAGCATATGATAATCAATACACAAGCGAAGTGTACCATCCTTCTTCTTCATGAAGATCACTAGCGCTCCCCAAGGTGAAACACTGGGTCTTATCAATCCCTTAGATAACAACTCTTCCAACTATGCCTTGAGTTCCATTAACTTTGTAGTAGTCATTCTCTAGGGAACCTTGGATATAGGTTTAGATACTGGTACAATGTCAATAGAGAAAAAAAATACCCTCTTTGGAGGTAATCCAGGTAACTCATCTGGAAAAACGTCCACAAATTTCCATAAAATGGAATATTTCTCCATATTTGTTTCTCCAAGTTCCACCATTTCTCCTTTTTTCAATTTCTAGAGAATCTTATAGTTCACAATCCATGACATTATCTTGAGGAGTGACTTCCTTGAGCTCTTCTATTTTGACTACAAATAGTTGGCAACCTTTCTTTTTCACTCTAAGCATTTGCATGGCAGAAATCTACCGCAACTTAATCTCTCTTGGTGTTCCTTGCAACGTCACCCAATTTCCTAGATCATCAAGACACTCTACTACCTTGGAAAGACAATCTAATTTGGTTCTATGTTTCCATAGCCAATTCATTCCTAGAATGCCATCATAAGATCCTACAAGTGCTACATAGAAGTTTACTTCATTTGAGAGACTAGGAAGTGCTACCCTAGCTTCGAACAAGCATTGCTTCACTATTGTTCTTGTCTGGTTTGCATACTCAACAACCCAAGACTTTTCCATAAATATCTTTTCTAGATATTTGATTAGCTACTCTAGGTGAAAAAAAATTTCTATTGCTCCAGTATCAATAAAAAAAGATATAGGTATACCAAACAAAATACCTATAGTTTCCATTGGCATGACTTGATATTCATCTTGTTGATTGTCCAAGACTACATAGACCTTCTGATGGAATGCAATTCATTCTGGAGGAAGAGAATTTATGTTTGCTTGAGATCCTGAAGGCTTGTTGGGACATCGAGCGTCATAATGATCCCCTCCACAAGTAAAGAATCCTTCTACGAGTCCCTTCCTTTTCACAGACTTGTCAAATTTACTGATGTTCCCTCCAGTATTGTTTAAATTGTTGTTGTTGTTGTTTCCTCGGTGATCTCTCCTTGGTTCATTCCAGTTGCTATGATATCCCTTATTTCCTTGTCTTTGAGATTCTTGTGCTCCATCAGACTTCCTTGGAACCTGATTTACTTGAGATCCACCGAACTTCTTTCGGTTTCTATTCTCTCAGTGGATTGAAATGGCTTTAATCTTCTACTTTTTCTTGACTGCCTTTTCATATACTATATCCATAGTAGTTGGACCATGTACATCCACCTCACCACCAATTGAGTTATTTAGCCCCATGATGAACTTTCTAATTTGAAAACATTCATCATTTTGGTACATTGGCACCTACTTCAAAATATGAGTGAACTTTTCCCATTATTTGTTCACCAACATATCACCTTGCTTAAAATTTTGGAAATCAATCAATTTTTGTTCATAAAAGAGTTGGGGTAGCCATCTTTTCTGAAATATTTCAGGAAACTGATTCCAAGTTAAATTTAGAGAACTAAGACCCAATTCCATCTTTTTGTTCATCCACTAGTTAAAATCTCCTCCTGCTAATTGAACACCCCAAATAGCTTTGGTGACCTAAGAATAGTTTGTGATTTCAAAATATTTCTCCATTTGAATTAACCAAGCCCCAACCTCATCTCGACTGGTGCTTCCCTCAAATTTTGGTGGGGTAACTTTTCTCATATCCCTGGACAACTCAATTGCGACATGTTTTCTTTTGCTTCTTTTAGATTTAGACAGAGATTCTTCTTCCCTATGTTGAATTGATTGATTAAAGTCATGAGAATTCTCTCCTTCATCCTCATTAGGTATTTCTTCCTCTTCACCTAATGGGATTTCATGCTCTTCTTTTTCTTTCCTTTTCACTTCTTGTTCAAGATTTTCTATCCTTTCCCTAGTTTCATCCATGATGGCCAAGATGTGGTCCAACTTGGTTTAATTATTATCTGGACCTTGTCCTACTTCCTAAATTTCTCCAGGATTAGTCCTTGTTCTCACCATCCTTTCAAGAAAAAGTTATACCTGAAGGTTCATCTATATTAGATCCTATCATGGTCCACCTAATATATTGAAAACTTTTCAAAAGAGAAAGCATTCACACACAAGAAATTCTATTTTTCTCACAAGTTTTGATATAGAAAATAACTTTTCATTTATTCATAAGGATTTCAATTTTCTTTCATTTACATTGAATGACTATTCAAGTAGTCAAGAGGAGAGTATCCATCAGATTCACTCTCAAATACATGGCTTAATGGGGTATACCCCTGAATTTTTCGTTCATCTCTAATATGCTCTTCTCTATCCCAAAAAGGATAATATCCATTGGATTTATCTTCCAATACATAATTGTGAGGTACATAACCTTCTGACTCACCATTTGAGGCTATAACAATTATTTCAGCCATGGGTAAAACATGAGGATCTCTAAACAACATAGCCGGACTGATGCTACATTCTGAGGGAATATCCCTAGAAAGTGATATTGAGTCCAATTTTTCTGAAGAGACATGAGGTAGATGGTTGAAGTTGGCTTCATTTCTAATCCTTCTCTTCTCTTAGCTAATTCATGATAGAGCATGGTTGATTGTCTCAGTATCACTTAGCCAGAAAATGTTGTCATAATTAGTTCCCTCTATGGTATGAAAAAGGGATTTCTTTTCCTTCTTGGCCCTTAGGTAATGCTCATTCCCGATTACTGACTTTCTTGTAGTTAACCTAAGACGCGCCATCCTGGCACAAGAATTTCCAAACATTAGATTGACATAATGGTGGAAGGAAAACATAGCGATCAAATAGGTTCTAGAGCTGAACCTGGTAGCTCTGATACCACATGTAACATGCCCCTTGCTCAACTCAATAATTTTCCTATGTTTTACCACAAGTGAATTTAATCTAATGGCTAAACACATAGTGATAAAAAAAATTCTTTTCAATACAAGATAATATGCACATACGATAGCAATAAATTATCTATCTCATTCCATTCAACAAAATGCACAATATTTCCAAAGAAATGATTTTATAATCTAGATACAAAATACATTTTTCATCTTTCCAAGAAATAGATACAAGATACATACATATCTCATCTAAGCTTCATTGGCACTAGAAATACAATTGATCTAGGAAATCCCCTTTCAAATCTTGGCTCGCCAACTGAGAGGACAAGCATCACTCAAGTGATTTTCCACCATCCTCAAACTAACAACGGTCCCCCACACATCTTCCACATATGGTAAGATGGTCTTACCCTTCAACGAAGAGATTTGGTCTGGAAACCACAAAATACTAGCCATTCCTAAGCTAGTGTTGTGTCCTACATAACTATAACTTTACCATACAACTTATCTATATTCTATGTGTATGAAAATATTGGAATAGCATGCTAAAAGGTAGCACAATGAACTGACAGTGTAACCAGTGGTGAATTACATCACTTTGGACAAAGTATTCATCGCCCCTGATTCAGAATGGATGTCACACGCTCATCCACCATTCTAGCTTGATTTTTTAAGACCATTTATATTCTATGCATAGGAAATTCCCTCCATTGGATATTATTTAACCCTAAACAACCTATATACACTAAGTTTTCTATGACTCCTCTAATAGGTTGAACATGTGTTTCCATAACCTACCAATTCAAAACTAGCTTTAACATCCACTCAATTGAAGTACTTAATACTATATATAAATACACCCACTCCTTAATATGGAGTATGTGTAGTGTCCCTCCAGTTACTACTATTGGTTTCAGTTTGTTTATGTTCGGTTGCTAGTTTTTTTAGCTATTTTGGATTTTATGCTACTTTATTTTAGTTACAATAGAAATACTATGTTATTTTTTATACTTGGTTGATGATACAATAGATACATTGTGATCATTTGATTATGTTTGTGTGGCGACATTATGATAGACATTATTTGTGTTATGGTTCCATGTTGTTTATGAGCTTTAGTGTGTTTATGATGATGTATCTGATGTTGTTTATGATGTATTGTTGCATGTTAGTCTTGGTGAAGGAGACAGTGTAGCATTAATCGCTTGTGAGTACCCTGCTATGTTGCGACTCTCTTTCACGATGTGATTGTCATTTTATGTAGATATGTTTGAAAGTGTTGTTTCATGTAGTTTGTAGGTACTGGGCATTGACTCCACCTACTTTGTCAGGTTTGAGCATGCCATGACCCAATGGAAACATATTCTTTCAGAGATAATGCCAGGTCCTTCCACTTTGGCCATCGTTCCTTTATAGGACGAGTACTCATTTGTTACCTGTTGTTGTTCATCATTTGTTTCTGTCATGTAGTTCGTGTTTTTGTCATGTTTGGAAATAAAAAATTTAATTAGTTAAATGGTTTAATTTATAAGTTATTTGATTTAGTGTAATTTAATTGAAATGTTAAATTAAAATAATTATGTTTAGAAAATTGGATAATTAAAGGTTGATTATTGGTTTAAAAAGGTTTGATTAGTTGAATTAATTAAAAAGGGATATTTAATTAAATGTGATTATTGAATTTAATGTGAAAAATTAAATGTTTGAAAATAGATAATATTAAAGAGTTTGTTTTCAACAGTTTTTGAAAAAAATCTAAAAATTTGGACTTGAGGTTAGAGAGTGTTATCTTGTGCAATGGATTAATTAGAACTGTCTGTTTGATTTTGGTTGCATGCTAATAGTTAGTTAAGTTTTGTAATTGTGAGTTAATTGAAAATCAATTAAAGGTATTGTTTATGAAAGTTGTTCATGGAAATTGGATTGGGGTTTTGTGGAAAAGTTTTCATGGTAGTTTTTGGGAAAAATCTTTTTCGCTTCTTCTCTATGTTTTGGTTGAAAATTTTGGAGACAGTGAATCTGAAGATTTTGCGCGTATTGGAAAGTTCACAGTTTCATATTTCTTGTGTCTTGCTTCAAACCACATTGAAATTCGAGGACATTATCTAGGTTTTCTTCTTTGTTTTATATTTTCTTAAATTGAATCTTCTGAATGTTGTGTATGGTGTTAGATTTTCCTTAGTATAGAAACTTCTTGCTTAATATCCTACACAAACATCATAAAACGAAATCGTTAATGTTTAGTTTTGATTAATTGAAGAAGATTTTGTAGAGAAATGAAGGCTTTCGAATAAAATTGGTGTTGCTAGTGATGCTCTGCTTTAGTCATTTTTGTTTATCAAATTTTTAGATTTTCCTGGAGATGGCCGAATTCTCTTTCTTTTCCTTTTCCTTGAGTTTTATTTTATCCTTCAAAAGCTCTGCCTTACATTGAATTAATCTATTTTGTGTATTCTCCTTTACCCATGTCTACGTAGCCAAATCCATCTATAGTTTTCTCATTCATTTATTTGTTATCAAAGTTCTTCTTATTGGTTTGTAACACTCTTTATGGTGGCTACATGAGTGAGAACCTTGTCTAAATTATTTTCTTTTGGTTTGGAAACCATCTCAGGAGGAGGTATGGTTGAACCGAGTTCATTTTCTTTAACTATGGCTAGCGACCAAGCTCCTTGCATGTTTACGCGTGACTAAACTTCTATCATTTCCTTATCCTATTGCCTTGCATGTTTTGTTGATGTTGCCAGCACTATTCCTCTTGAGTCAACTCCTTTTCTAGATCATAGTTTTCCTTGGAGGTGTTGGATTCTCTAGTATCTACCTCGGTTTGGGTTTGTAATATTTCCTTTAGCCATCTTCTTTATCTGGCCGCACAACCAATCTGTTAGCATTGCTTATTCTTTTACTTTAGATGGTCGGCATATGACCTTTCTTTTGGTTGATTCCTCATTCTATTGTCTTGTATACTCTATGTGGGGTAGCCGACGTTGTTTTTCATTGGTAAACTATTACCTTTTTCGATCGATGATGCCATAGAGAGGCCAAATTCTCCTTTACCATATCGTTGATGAATGTATGTCTTTGTGGATGTTTCAAGGGCTTTAGCCATATGATTATGTTTCTAGTTATCATTGATAGACAACCAATCTCCTTGATGGCTTGCGTACGACCTTTACCATGCCATCCCCTCCATCTTGTGCCTGCAAGATTGGTATCATTAGTCATCGTTGTTTCACTATGTCATCTGCTATTTACCTGATCTTAGTAGCATGTGGGGTGCTAGTTCTCTCAATTTTCTGTATGCATTTAGTCTTTTCCATCGTTGCCTATATTTAGTCTTTTCTATCTCAAAACGGAGTTGTCTTGAAGATGTCAGATTTTCCAATTTTTAACTCAGCCTTGGGCTATGTTACACACGATTCATTATGTGTTAGGTTATAAATAGTGGTAAGTGAATGTCAATCTTTATTCACTATCCATGCAATGTTTTACTCTCATCAGTGCATGAAAATTAATCTCCAGTTCCTTTTTAATTCCACCAATTTCGAATGCATGTTTATTGTTCCTTTATCTGTGGAATGTGAATCGATTAAGATTACTATTTTTGACTTTTATTTTAATCTAAATCTATATATATATATATATAGGTTTTGTGATTTATTCTTTTTAAAGAGTAGTGTTGAACAAAACAATTTTAATGTAAATATGGATACAAATATATTGTTTATATATAGATTTAAATACATATATATAAATTAGAATTGATTGGCTTTTATAATTGCTTATTGAATGAAGAGAATTTATTAAATTCTTAATGTAGTGTGATTATATATTTATTTGTTAAAATACAACAAAATAAATAAGACATTTAATTTATGTCGATGTATTATCTTTTTATGAACTTTTAGTTCATAAAGACTTGGTAATGTTTATGGGCAATAGTATATTGTTATTAATTCAAGAGTTTACCTCTATGTATATGAGTTTTCTTTTAAAATCTTTTAGAGGCTAGGAAAATAACTTGTTTGGTAAAGCTTTTAATGCTTGTAATTTATTTTCCTATTGTAAATGATTTAATTTGAGACTCAACCATGCACATTATTATATTACTTTGGAGGTATTTTGAAAGATGTGTATATTCATTATTCTTATTTAATGTGCATGATGGTTGTCCTTTGAAATGGTCAATATTTTATGTTGATGTAATTGGGGAGAGTGGCTTTCGATAGGGGATGAAACCCTAAGAGGTAACCAAGGTAACCTATTGAGAGTTTGTAATTTAGTGAAAATCTAATTCAATGTACTAGGGGTTGTGTAGTGTTCACTAATTAATTTAGATAATTTGATTGCCTCACCTTATACCTTAGTGCTTGTATAGATTAAGGATACGTTGATATGGCCTAGAATGGCATGATCGTTTACTTTGTCTTCTCGAAAAGTAGTTTGATTCCACATGAGTTCGTTTAGGCGTCGGGAATTGATAGAGATTGCCAAGGTAACTCAGTATGAGGGTCGGTAGTCTAGGAAGATTCACCAAGGTAACCTAAAGTAACTATGTGATGACACTCTTATCCTAATACATTGTATGTGGTCTCTTGTGTAGAGTTACCATTTGTTATGATGTTGCCTCTGGGAGCTTGTTTGTAATCATGTGGTTTAGATATCATTATATCATTATTTGTATGTCAAGCCATGTGATGTTAAGTTTTGTCTTCATGTTTGTTTGTCTTGTGGACCTGATATTATATCCTAGCACGGGGGGTGGACTTATGTGTACCACATGGTTGGGAGGAATGTGCACTATCCTCCATTGGGTTCCCCTTGCAGGTGATGCAGTATGTGATGATATATTTCTTATGATAGGTTCCTGATTTTACATTGTTCATGGTGTTGGACGTTGAGCATGCACATGAACAAGATTGACATATGTGTTATGATCGTCATCTTTATTGTATATATTCTTGATGTGTATATGAGACCATAATGTGATGTAATTATGATGTAACGAGATTTGTCACAATCTCGCTTGATGTAACTTGTGTATGTAACTTAACTTCATTATGATTATGTAAATGGATTATTCCTCATTAATATGATTTGTCCTTATGTTTTATGTCTATGGTATAATGTTGAGATGTTCTTACTTGTGTATGTTTACATAGCTTTGTCACGAAACCCTGAGAACGTATGTGTAGATTTTTACTTTGTACCCATGTTCTAATTGAATGTTTTTAAAAAAAATTATGTTCGATTATTTTTTTATTTTGTGTGTTGTTCTTTGGATTCCATGGCGGGGCATTATAGCTCGGTATCAAAGCAAAAGGTTCTAAAACTAGGTACTCTAGTTCTTGTGAGCCCATTAGTTTTTCCTAGATGTTAGACTCTGTAGTTTGTGTTTTCCATTTGTCTTTTGTATCTTGAAACTAATACTTGTCTTTGGCTTTGTGTAGGACCATGCCTAGAAATCATGGTAGCGGTTGTGGTCAAGGTTGAGGTGGTGGCCATGTGGCTAACTGCCAAGATACTCCTCCTTGGAGTTCTCATGAGAGTGAGCATGTAGAGCAGTAGGATCCTCAGGTTAATCAGGTGGATGAGGAACATAACCTGATTCAGCCGGGTTCAGAGGGAGCTATGTTGTGTCCCTTGCTTGAGAAGTTTCTTGCTCGACCTAGTCCTAGGTGAGAGGATAAGAAAAAAGTGGCTAGAGAATAAGACATATCACCTAGGAGAGTTGTTGAGACTATGGAGAAGGATGTCGTTGCTGCAGGGAATATGAGAGACTTATTGAGGGCACGTCCTCCCACATTCGACAGTACTAATGGTGGTCTAGAGGCATAAACTTGGTTGATAGACTTGGGATGGTGCTTTTCTATGCATCCATATGGTAGCAACACTAGAGATAGATGTGCTATTATACATCTTAGAGGCTTTTCCTCTACATGGTGGCGATTGGAGGAGTAAAATATTCACCTAG
The DNA here is from genome assembly GCA_007115665.2 of Sequoiadendron giganteum. Lineage (NCBI taxonomy): Eukaryota > Viridiplantae > Streptophyta > Pinopsida > Cupressales > Cupressaceae > Sequoiadendron > Sequoiadendron giganteum. The sequence goes on along the minus strand of CM021109.1, from coordinate 236,349,754 downwards.
AGATTGGTTCAGTTTCATGGGCTATGTTCTTGGAGTGATTCAGAGAATGTTTCCTATCAAAGCATTGGAGATAGAATCATGAAGATGAGTTCCATGATCTGTGTCAGATGGCCATGTTAGTTGAGGAGTTTGAGCGTAGTTTCTATGAGCTCAAACAATATGTTGGAATTTTGGACGACGAGGCTATGTCGGTACAACACTTCATCAGGGGATTGAATGCATGTATTAGCAGAGGAGTCTGAGTCTTTGAGCCAAAGACTATAGAGGTAGTCATGGAGAAGGCATGAATTGTGGATGATAATTTGACCATGGCTTTGGGTGGTCATACAGGTGTTTAGATAGGTAGTGCACCTACTACAGGCTTTGGTCCGCATGGTGGTCTGACTTAGATAGGGGGTTCCTCTCAGAACCAACAAGAACTTGCTAAGGGTGGTCAGCAATAACATCAATATTACCCACTGAAGAATAAGAATTCTCAATTTTAATTGGGTAATAGTTCACAGTCTAGGAAGAACCGTAACTGGTGGTGTAATAAGCATAATCATCAGGATCAACCAGCACAGAGTGTACAGTCTACAATTAGCAGAGGCGGTTTTCAGCAATCGAATGCACCTTTAGGCGGCAGAGGTTTTGGTAGAGGTACTGGTTGCTTATCATGTGGTCAGTAGGGTCACTTTGTGAGGCAATGTCCTATAAGAGGTACATCAGGGTTTGGTCAGCAACCGGCAACTTCAAAGATGACAGTTGGATATGTAGGCCATTCTCATAGAGTTTTTGTTATGGTAGATAACCATTAGGGTGATCATCAAAACATTGTGGTTGAGACTTCAGGTCAATTATAGGGTATTAATGTTTCTATCCCCTTTTATTCTAGAGCTTCTAATTTTTTTGTTTCTCCATCTATTGTTGAGTGATGTGGACTTGCGGCAGTAAAGCAAGGCGATAGGTGGCAAGTTGAATTGGCCTCTAGGGTGAAGGTAGCAGTAGAATCCCTTGTTCGCAATTATGGACTAAGGATTGGATCACTATCTACCTCAGTAGATCTCCCTGTTACACCTCTTGGTTCTTATGACATTGTTTTGGGTATGGATTGGTTGGAATCCCATCGTGCAATGATTTATTATCGATAGAAGATGATACATTTCTTAGATGATTTTGGCGTAGAAGTTGAAATAATTAGTGTGCAGAGATCCATCTCCTTATGGATAATATCTGCTATGCAGTTAAGGAGATGCATGTGTCAGGTTTGTCAACTATTTTCAGCAACAGTTAATGACGTGGAGGTAGGGGAGAGTTGAGAGGTATCTCTTGATGATTACCCTATTCTTGGGGAATTCGTAGATTTTTTTTTGTGATATTCCTAGTATGCCACCAAAATGTGACATAGATTTCAAAATCGATTTGGTTCCTAGAGCAGAGCCTATATCTCGAGCCCCATACAGAATGACCACACATGAACTGGAAGAGCTTCGTCTACAATTGGAGGAACTTTTGGCTAAGATTTTTATACATCTGATTGTTTCTCCTTGGGGAGAACCTATCATCTTCATGAAGAAGGACAGATCTCTTAGATGCATCAATTATCATCAATTGAACAAAGTGATAGTTAAGAATCGATATCCCTTTCCTATAATCGATGATCTTTTTAATCAGATCAAGGGAGCTAATGTGTTTTCTAAAATTGATCTAAAATTGGGTTACCATCAGTTGTGCATTTTAGAAGCGGACATTCATAAAATGACATTTCAAACTCAATACGAGCACTATGAGTTCACAGTGGTACCATTCGGGTTAAAAAATGCACCATCCATTTTTATGAGTTTGATGAACGATGTTTTTCGCACATACCTTGATCATTTTTTTCTTGTGTTTCTCGATGATATTTTGATCTATTCTAGAGATATGAAGGAGCACAAACAACATATGAGATAGGTATTACAGTGCTTGAGAGAGAATCAGTTGTTCGCAAATTTGGTGAACTATGAGTTCTTCCAGACTGAGGTGAAATACCTTGGTCATGTTATCTCTGGAGAGGGTATTGTTGTGGATCCTTCAAAGATCCAAGTCGTCATTGATTGGCTCGTGCCTACCAATGTACCTAAGGTTTGTAGTTGTATGGGTCTTTTCGAGTATTACAGACGGTTTGTTCAAGGGTTTTCTAGGATTTCTCATCCCATTACTTCTCTTCAGAGGAAAGGGAAGAAATTTATTTGGTCAGATCAGTGTTAGTCAGATTTTCAGACACTAAAGGAAAAGTTGACGAGTGCACCTATCTTAGTTGTTCCTGATCCTAGTAAGGACTTTGTCGTTTGCATTGATGCATCTTTAGAGGGATTAGGAGTTGTGCTAATGCAGGATGGTCATGTGATCGCATATGAGTCTCACAAACTCAAGGATCATGAACTAAATTATCCTGCTCATGATTTGGAGTTAGTTGCAGTTGTTCATGTTTTGGTTCGGTGGAGATATTTCTTATTGGGACATTGTTTTGAACTTCATAGTGATCACTATAGTCTACAGTATATTTTCACATAGCCTAACATGAATGCTAGGCAGAGACGATGGATGGAGTTCATATGTAAGTATAACTTTGAGGTAAAATTTATCTAGGGGAAGGAGAACGTAGTGGCTGATGCTCTTAGTCGGCGAAGGCATGAGCTTTCTACCATGACTCTTAGAGTTGATGTGAGGAGCTAGATTTTAGTAGCACTTCTGATAGATAGATTGTATCAGGAGGTGAAGATGGAGTTGGGATCAAATAGACCCTTGGAGGGTAGATTTACAGGATATACTCTTGAGTTAGATGGATTAATGTGACATTTGGGTCATATTTACGTGCCACTTGCAGAAGGTCTTCACACTCTGATTATGTTAGAGGCACATCAAGCACCTTATTTAGCTCATCCTGGTGTTAAGAAGATGCATGCGAACCTTTGACAATAGTAATTTTGGCCTGGGATGAAGCGTGATATCGGTGATTTTGTTTTAAGATGTCTTGAGTGCCAGAGAGTTAAGGCTGAGCACCAACATCTCGTAGGACTATTGCAACCACATCTTGTTCCTCAATGGAAGTGGGATATCATATCAGTGGATTTCATTGTAGGTTTACCTATGTCATCTCATGAACATGATGCTATTATGGTTACTGTTGACATGCTGACTAAGGTAGCACATTTTTCTCTGGTTCATTCATCCTATAATGCCTCTTCTATGGCAAAGATATTCATGGAGGATATTATTTGATTGCATGGAATTCCTCGCAGAATCATTTTACATAGAGATATTGTGTTTACATCAGCATTATGGACATCCTTGCAGTATGCCTTAGGTACTCAGTTGAACTTCAGTTCAACTTATCATCTAGAGATCGACAGATAGACCGAGACGGTCAATCAGATTCTTGAGGATATTCTCAAGATGTATGTAATGGATCAACAGTTGCATTGGGAAGATTATCTATACTTAGTGTAATTCGCCTACAATAATGGGTATCATAGTTCCATAGGTATGCCTCCTTTTCAGGCATTGTATGGACGTCGTTGTCAAACTCTGTTGAGTTGGGATCGACTTGAGGATAGAGTTCTTCTTGGACCTAAGATGCTTTAGGATATGGAGCAACAGGTTGATCACATTAGAGAGTATTTGGTGGCAACATAAGATAGGCAGAAGAAGTATGCTGATGCGCACAAAGTGGATGGTTAGTTTTTAGTTGGTGATAGGGTATTTCTTTGAGTGTGTTCCTAGAAGAGTCTGATCCATTATGTAAAAGGCTTTAAGCTCGCGCCTCATTTCGTTGGACCGTTCGAGATTCTGGAGAGGGTTGGTCCTGTAGTGTACCGTCTTGCTTTACCACCTATTTTCTCATGCATTCATGATGTATTTTATGTATCTATTCTTAGGCCTTATCCTGATATTTCACATGTGCTCGATTGGAATGCATTACAGGTAGAGGATGGATAGCTGGCTTTGGAGCCTGTGGGTGTTCTTCAACACAGGAGGCTCACCCTCAAGGGTCGAGACGTTGATTAGGTGAGGTTCCCATGGGATCCTAGTGATGAGGCATCAGCTACTTGGGAGGATGCAACACGCATGAGAGAGCTTTATCCATATTTCTTTGCAGGCTTCCATGAGTAAGCCTTATCTTAGGGGGGATGATGTAATGTACCTCTAGTTGCTACTATTGGTTTTAGTTTGTTTATGTTTGGTTGCTATTTGTTTTGGATTTTATACTACTTTATTTTAGTTATGACATAGATACTATGTTATTTTTTATACTTGGTTGATGATACATTAGATACATTGTGATCATCTGATTATGTTTGTCTGGAAAAATTATGATAGACATTATGTGTGTTATGGTTCCATGTTGTTTATGAGCTTTAGTGTGTTTATGATGATGTATCTAATGTTGTTTATGATGTATTTTTGCATGTTAGTCTTGGTGAAGGAGACATTATAGCATTACTCACCCATGAGTACCCTGCTACGTTGTGACTCTCTTTCACGGTGTGATTGTTGTTTTTTGTAGATATGTTTGACAGTATTGTTTCATGTAGTTGGTAGGTACTAGGCATCGACTCCACCTGCTTTGTCAGGTTTGAGCGTGCCATGACCCAATGGAACCATGTTGTTTCAGAGATAATGTCAGGTCCTTCCACTTTGGCCATCGTTGCTTTATAGGATGAGTACCCATTTGTTACCTGTTGTTTTTTCGTCTTTCAATTTCATCATGTCATTTGTGTTTTCATCATGTTTGGAAATAAATTGTTTAATTAGTTAAATGGTTTAATTTATAAGTTATTTGATTTAGTGTAATTTAATTGAAATGTTAAATTAAAATAATTATGTTTAGAAAATTGGATAATTAAAGGTTGATTATTATTTTAAAAGGTTTGATTAGTTGAATTAATTAAAAAGGGATATTTAATTAAATGTGATTGTTGAATTTAATGTGCAAACTTAAATGTTTGAAAATAGATAATATTAAAGAGTTTGTTTTCAACAGTTTTTGAAAAAATATCTAAAAATCTGGACTCGAGGTTAGAGAGTGTTATCTTGTGCAATGGATTAATTAGAACCACCTGTTCAATTTTGGTTGCATGCTGACAGTTAGTTAAGTTCTGTAATTGTGAGTTAATTGAAAATCGATTAAAAGTATTGTTTATGAAAGTTGTTCACGACAATTGGATTGGGGGTTTTTGGAAAAGTTTTCACGACAGTTTTTGGGGAAATTTTTTTCGCTTCTTCTCTATGTTTTTGGTTGAAAATTTTGGAGACAGTGAATCTAAAGGTTTTGTGCATGTTGGAAAGTTCACAGTTTCAGATTTCCTGTGTCTTGCTTCAAACCACGTCGGAATTTGAGGACATTATCTGGGTTTTCTTCTTTGTTTTGTATTTTCTTGAACTAAATCTTCTGAATTTCATGTATGGTGTTGGATTTTCCTCATGGTAGAAATTGCTTGCTTAATATACTACACAAACATCAAAAAATGAAATCGTTATTGTTTAGTTTTGATTAATTGAAGAAAATTTTGTAGAGAAATGAAGGCTTTCGCAAAACTTGCAATAATAAAATTGGTGTCACCAGTGATGCTCTACTTTAGTCATTTTTGTTTATCAAATTTTTAGATTTTCCTGGAGATGGCCAAATTCTCTTTCTTTTCCTCTGCCTTGAGTTTTATTTTATCTTTCAAAAGCTCTTCCTTGCATTGTATTAATCTATTTTGTCTATTCTCCTTTACCCATGTCTGCGTAGCCAAATCCATCTACAGTCTTCTCATTCATTTATTTGTTATCAAAGTTCTTCTTATTGGTTTGTAACACTCTTTATGGTGGCTACATGAGTGAGAAAATTGTTTAAATTCTTTTATTTTGGTTTGGAAACCATCTCAGGAGGAGGTATGGTTGAGCTGAGTTCATTTTCTTTAACTATGGCTAGTGGCCAAGCTCCTTGCATGTTTGTGCGCGGCTAAACTTCTATCATTTCCTTATCCTATTGCCTTGCATGTTCTGTTGATGTTTCTGGCGCTATTCTTCTTGATTCAACTCCTTTTCCAGATTGTATTTCGCCTTGGAGTTGTTGGATTCTCCAGTATCTACCTCTGTTTGGGTTTGTGATATTTCCTTTAGCCATCTTCTTTATCTGGCCGTGCAACCAATCCATTAGCATTGCTTATTCTTTTAATTTAGATGGTCAGCGTACGACCTTTATTTTGGCTGATTCCTCATTCTATTGTCTTGTATACTCTGCTAGGGGTATCCGATGTTTTTCATTTGTAAACTATTGCCTTTTTAGATTGATGATGCCATAGAGAGGCCAGATTCTCCTTTACCATATCGTTGATGAACATATGTATCCATGGATGTTTCAAGGGATTTAGTTGTATGATTATGTTTATGGTTATCATTGATATACAACCAATCTCCTTGATGGCCTACGTACAACCTTTACCATGTCATCCCCTCCATCTTGTCTTGTGCAATCTTGGTATCATTAGCCATCATTATTTCATATGTCATATGTTATTTACCTGATCTTAGTATCATGTGGGGCGCCAGTTCTCTCAATTCACTGTATGCATTTAGTCTTTTCCATCGCTTCCTATATTTAGTCTTTTCTATCTCAGAATGAAGTTATCTTGAAGATGTCGGATTTTCCTATTTTTAACTCAGCCTTGGGTTGTGTTACATGCGATTTGTTGTGTGTTACTTAGGTTATAAATAGTGGTAAATGAATGTCAATATTTATTTACTATCCATGCAATGTTTTACTCTCATCGGTGCATGAAAATTAATCTCCAATTCCTTTTAAATTCCACCAACTTTGAATGCATGTTTACCATTCCTTTATCTGTGGAATGTGAATCGATTAAGATTACTATTTTTGACTTATACTTTTAATCTAAATTTGTATATATATATATAGGTTTTGTGATTTATTCTTTTTAAAGAGTAGTGTTGAACAAAACAATTTTAATGTAAATATGGATACAAATATATTTTTTATATATAGATTTAAATACATATATATAAATTAGAATTGATTGACTTTTATAATTTCTTATTGAATGAAGAGAATTTATTAAATTCTTAATGTAGTGTGCTTATTTATTTATTTGTTAAAATAGAACAAAATAAATAATACATTTAAGTTATGTCGATGTATTATCTTTTTATGAACTTCTAGTTCATAAAGACTTGGTGAATGTTTATGGGCAATAGTATATTGTTATTAATTCAAGAGTGTACCTCTATGTATATGAGTTTTCTTTTAAAATCTTCAAGAGGCTAGGAAAATAACTTGTTTGGTAAAGATTTTAATGCTTGTACTTTATTGTCCTATTGTAAATGATTTAATTTGAGACTCAGGCATGCACGTTATGATATTACATTGGAGGTATTTTGAAAGATATTTGGTCTATGTCATGTTTGAGATGTGTATATTCATTATTCTTGTTTAATGTGCATGATGTTGTCCTTTGTAATGGTCAATATGTTATGTTGATGTAATTGGGGAGAGTGGCTTTCAATAGGGGTCAGAACCAACCCCTGAGAGGTAACCGGGGTAACCTATTGGGAGTTTGTAATTCAGTGAAAACCTAATTCAATGTACTAGGGGTTGGGTAGTGTTCACTAATTAATTTAGATAATTTGATTTCCTTGCCTTATACCTTAGTGCTTTTATAGATTAAGGATAGGTTGAGATGGCTTGGAATGGCATGATCATTTACTTTGTCTTCTCAAAAAGTAGTTTGATTCCACATGAGTTGGTTTAGGGGTCGAGAATTGGTAGAGATTACCATGGTAACTCTGTATGAGGGCCAATAGTTTAGGAATATTCACCAGGGTAACCTAAAGTAACTATGTGATGACACTCTTATCCTAATACATATTATGTGGTTTCTCATGTAGAGTTACCATTTTTATGATGTTGCCTCTGGGAGCTTGTTTCTAATCATGTGGTTTAGATATTGTTATGTTGTTATGTGTACGTCAAGCCATGTGATGTTATGTTTTGTCTTCATGTTTATTTGTCTTGTGGCCCTGATATTATCTCCTAGCACAGGGGGTGGACTTACGAGTACCACATGGTTGGGAAGACCGTGCACTATCCTCCATTGGGTTCCGCTTGTAGGTGATGCAGTATGTGATGATATTGTTCTTATGACATGTTCCTGATTTTACATTATTTATGGTGTGCACATGAACAAGATTGGCAGATGTGTTATGATCATCATCTTTATTGTATATATTTTTTACGTGTATATGAGACCATAATGTGATTTTATTATGATGTAATGAGATTTGTCACAATCTTGCTTGATGTAACCTGTATATGTAACTTAACTTCATTATGATTATGTAAATGGATTATTCCTCATTAATATGATTTATCCTTATGTTTTATGTCTATGGTATAATGTTGATATGTTCTTATTGGTGTATGTTTACATAGCATTATCACGGAACCCTAAGAACGTATGTGTAGATGTTTACTTTGTACTCATGTTGTAATCAAATGTTTAAAAAAAATAAAATTATTCAGTTATTTTGTTACTTTGTGTGTTGTTCTCTGGGTTCCATGGAAAGGCATTAGAGTATGTACAAACACACAAGAAATAGAGAATCAAAACTATAAACTATAAGTGACTTCAATTTCACATAGATTAAAAATAATCTTTCCCTACAAATATAATATGTTTTTCAAACAAAACATGCATTTCACATAATCATTCTAAATTCAATCAAGCATAAAAGAGTAAGATTCAACATGCATATAAGTATAAAGCTCCAATTTGATCTAGCTGGTTTCCAATCCTAGCCTTCTCAAATCAACTTCCAACTTGACAACAAATTACTTCCACTCTTCTCAAATACTCTCACAAAATCTCTCAATAGAACACTTTCAAAACCACCCTCTAACTCTCTCACAAAACTTAGAAGAAAAATAGAGAAACTCTTTGAAAATAATAGCAGAGTGCAGATATGCATCCCTTTGAGGTAAATAATGCCTCTATTTATACACAAAAATCAACATCTACATGCTAGAAACAAGGTAAATGAATCAACACTTCTTAGCTCATTTTATTTGACTCAGTATGGTAGATAAAAGGTGGCAGATTTTTAATTTGAGACTCAGCAAATTAGCACAACAGGTTGCTTCATTCATGGACAACAAGAACACTACTCATAAATGCAAGGTAAGTAATCACATAGGTCAACTCCATCCATGCCAACTTCTACTTGACTTATTCTCCAATTCAATTTGGTTTCCATCGTTGGACAAAGCTCATAAAATAGACTTCTGAAGCAATTTATTTATTCATAATTTGGTGCCACATAAACTTATTACGTGTTGTTTGGTGTTAACAGATAAAAGACCAAGTCAAACGATTTTAAATGTGTTTCAAATTTCTTTCAATACTCTTGGCTATGTCTTATAACTATTTCTATGTGCCTCTTTATGTGTTGTGTTCCTTTTGCAAAGCATGTAATTCATATCAAATGTTTACAACCCTATCTTTAGTGTGTTCTATTTATGGTTGCGCTTAACACTATATAAGATGTGCATTATGCACTATATTCTATATAGTAAGTTCTTTGGTATTTAAAACATCAGTGTTGCATTTATATTTAGTGCTTATTCAAACATTATAATTTATCAACAATAATATATATATGCATGGTATATATATTATATTATACACATGTATATACATATATATAAAGAACTTAACATGTTATTATATATGTATATATACATACATACATACATACATATATATACTATTATACATATATATATCAACTTATATGATTATAAATAATCGTCATTCAATATTCAAATGCATATTATATCCATTTACTATCTATATTAATATTGTAGATGTATATATATACATACATACATATGTATATTTATATATTAATATACTTGTAGGGACGTTGCCTTCACGTCAATACATACACATATATCAATATATATACTCATATACATATATTTTCATTATATACATATATATAGCTCTCCTTTCCTCTTCTTTAGCTCTGCTCTCATCCTGATGATGGACCACGAAGTGTGATTTGAAATTTTGATGCAAAACTTTTCACACAATCAAAGCCAAAAATCATTGCAAAGTACATATATATAGATAATATTACCTTCAAACATACATAAAAGCAATAATATCGACTGGCATATATACACTAAATATATATACATATATATACATGTCACTTTGACCATTTGATGTTCCCATGCATATGGTTAATCCATCCATAAGCATACGTAGCTATGTCTATCTACGTATACTTATGTACATCTTTACTCATGTGTATGAGTTCATTGTAGACATGCATATATGTGTGTATATATGCATCCTATGTAAATATCTCATCGATTGTACTCTTGAAGAAGTACTCATAAATACAAAGAAACTCAAACACTTATTTCAAGCATGATCTCACAATCAAAACAAAACCTCTCCTTAACAATCAAACCAAGATATCTTACCTTTTTCCCAAAACTATTGACTTCGACTTGACCAATCTAAAATTGACCGTGTGAAAGATCAGTTAGACTCATTAAGGGTTACCAAACCAAAACTCTTCTCTTGAGTGATACTTCCCCTCCCTTCCAGAGGCATGAACCTATACCTACAACCAACTTGGCACATTTGCAAAGGTAGTCAATTGATCATAAAACAATCATTTGCAGTATATATTCTATAGTCAAAATTAAGACATATATATATATATCATCAAATTGAATCAATCATTTTTTCATTATATTTCCAATGATTCATGCAAACAAAGTACAATCACCTTTATTTCCATCAAAGTTACAAACACACACACATATGCAAGTATTTCATCTAGCTAGGTAAAAGTAACTAGGTAAATACACAATGGGGTGTAGCATATGCCAAGGTCATGTACCACCTTGACACCTCTCATCTTGAAAGGAAAATTTCCTAACAAGGAATAACTATTGCCTCAACAAAGGTTAGTACATAGCAAGTAACTTCACACATTGATCTTTGTATGTTGCACCACTTTAAGCTGATGGTTTAAAAATGGATCTTAGGCTTATAGATTTTAAAATTTCATAGTAGGGGTATGTCATGAACAAAGAGCTCGTCTGATATGCCTGTGTTGAGAGGAGTCTCCTCTCTACTCACCACCTCGCTGTCTCGGTGGACCGAGGGTCATGGGGCTTGGCTTGTAGGATGTGAGTTGGTCCTTGGGGTACAAATTTCATTCTCCCCCTTTATATAGCCCGCTGAGAAACATGCTTGAGATCATAACTTAGGGTGATGAGGCCCCCAAGCAAGTCTCCTACTTGAAATAAATGAAAATAGTGTTGCTTTTGATCCCCTAGATTGTTCTTAGGAGTTGTGAGGGGAGAGCATATGCAACACTATACCTCAAGGTGTACAAATAGATTTTAAATGAATGATGTTTCTGATTTCTAAGATCACAATAAGCACAAGGAAAGATCATACAAACACATCCACTTACCAAAAATGCCATAGATTTTTTGTAGGTGCACCAAGGATTCAAATATGTGGTTCAATTTTAAAAACACTAAACCAATTGTGCAAGTTGTTGGTAAATTTTAATCCCAAATTGAAGTGTGCAAATTGTTGGTTCATTTTAGGTACACCAAAAGAAAGTGACAGTTGTGAGGTTTTCTTTAAGTACACCAAGGGAAAATGAAATCTTTAGGTTCATTTTATTTGCACCAATTGAAATGTGATTAATTTTAAATGCATCAAGGGAAAATGAATCCTAGATTAACTCAAAAACTACACACAAACGTTAACAGATTCTTGCATCCTTTTCCATCAACTGACACATGCTGCAAACTTTTAGGTAAAGTCAGAAAACAAAAAAATGTTAAAGGTTAGTCGAAATAAAGAATTCAAATCAAATTGCAAACCTAAAAAAGGCATCGAGCTCAGAACAAATGCATTGCACTGCCATTCTACAAAGGTGTTGACCTTTTGCAAACGTGTCAAAATTTCAGCAAAGGCGCCAAACTATCTAGCAAGAAAACATAGAGCAAGTTAGAATAGAGGCATGAATTGCTTGCAACTTGGCATTGAAATGTTGACAGAGAGATGCGTCAAGTTTCTTCAAAGGCGTCAAGCTTTGATATAGGCATCAAAATTTCCTACAAAAAAAATAGAAGATAACTCAGTCAGACGTGTAAGTCTTTTAACAAAGGCGCCAAACTTTGAGTGACAGATGTGCCAAGCTTTGAAAAAGGCATCACATTATTGAAATAAAAGTGTTGCACTATCTTTGTAACCTACAAGGCCCATAAAAACTCCACAAAAATGATTAAAATAGGGACATGGGCCCCACCAGGCATGTTAAAATATCGTAGGGGAAGTAAGTAAGCATGAATGAATCAATTAGAGTCTAAAACACTAAGAATTCACATAATTGAGACCATACAAGCCCATACTTAATGAAATTCATTTACAAAGCATTCAAATGATTTAACCTAAAGAATTGAACATAAATCAAAGTAATTAAATCACTAGGAAGTTCAAACCTTCAATCCCATTGTGGGTTCATGCATAATTGTGATGTGGATTACTCAATTTGTGCATAATCCATGTTTGAAAAGCTTGATATCAGAGGATGTGATTCACAAAATAGGTTCTCCAATGCTCAAGAAATGGCTCAAGAATTCTAGAGAGTGCCTATGCTTATGAGGATTGTGAATGATTCTCATGTTGATGAAGACTTATTTTATAGATTTTGAAAATTTTGATCAATAATCAAGATTCGATCTAAGGATCAATGGATGAGAGGAAATCAAGGAGGATCAATGATTGAGGATTCATGAGAACTCAAAATATCCATTATTTCATGGAAATAGGTTGGAGATATTTTGAATTGGAGGGGAGAATTTGAATTTTAAAAGGGAATATTATTTGGGAATATTCTCTGTGCAAGTTGGAGAGCTGAAGGAAAATTTGTCAATTAAATAATTATGGAAATTATTTAATTGTGAGGATGAGGGGAATTCAGTTTTTTATTAAATAATTGAGAATTATTTAATCAAGAGGGATTATTAGTGTGAAAACAATGAATTAATCTTGAATAACCTTAATTTTTTTATTAATAGGGGAATAAAATGAATTTAACTAAATAATTAGAAATTATTTAGTTAAATTAAGGAATTAGGTGAATTGTGTAGAAAATGATGTTAGTGAGTGAAATCAAGATGTATGATATATAACTAAGACATTTTTTAGGTGTCTACATGACTGTCTTCTCCTAGCTCCTTTATGTGTTTAGAGCTTTGATCTCCTAAGGGCTTGGGGTGAAAATGAACTACTCATCCCCCCTAGGCCTATTTATAGGCCTTCCAAGCCCTAATTATTCACCTCTCTCATTATTTCCTCAATCATTTATGTCACTTATCTATTTTTCTCTATTTTTCTTCCATTGATCATCATTTTTCAACTTCCATCCTTTTAGTTGTGATTAGTCTGAAAGAGGGGAAAAATATAGACACCCCAAGATTTAGCACTAATTTTTGACTCATCATTTTCTTTACTAATTAATTAAATAAATAATTATCTAATTAATTATCCCCACAATCAACCACTATTATATAATTTTGTAGCTAATTAAATAATTAATCCTCTTTCATAGAATTAATTAAATAACTCATTATTTAATTATTTGCTCTTCCTCTTATTCCCTAAGGTTAATTAATTAAATCAAATTATAAAATTGCCTTACCCCCTTTTTCTTCCTACTTGATTAATTAATTAATTAAACCTCATTAACCCCCACTAATATTTCATCTATTTTTAAATTCCCAAAATTCCACTTTCCATCATGTGACAAGTGTCTAACCCACTCCTCACACTCCCACATGTGTGAGCATGCCACCTTAACCCACCCCATTTCTCACATGTGCGAGCATTCAAGCATGCTAGTTTGAAATCCTCCCATGACTCTACCTCATCCTTGTCTTATGTGGCTTAGGTCCACTATCTTTCTTGCACATGTGTGAGCATGAATCATGATCTTCCCACATGTATACCCACCCTACCTCTTACACATGTCATAGTTCTCACACATGTGTAAGCACACTCATTCTTACATTCCATGAACTTATTGACTGCTCCCTTCCCCTTTATGACATTTATCACATAGCTACAACTTAAATCCATGCATTCACTCTCATCAAATCTCAACCATTCATCAACTTTAAATCCCAACCCTTCATTTCCTCCATCAAAAAATTATATATAAGATTTTATTTCCTCCATATATATATGACATCCTTATGCCAAATTCATGTTGCCCTCTTGAGAATCAATCACATTCTTATGCTATTTTGATGCTAGTTTATGGAGCAATCCACATTAATCCATAGCAATAAAATACACCTCTTAGTTAAAAAAAAAAGTAGATCAATTCTTCTTCTGGCTCAATTAGAGGAGCAAGGAAATAATGTATAAGGTTTCATTTCCTTGCATTTGAGTCATTATTTAATGATTTATTTGTTACATTGTCATCATATGGATTCAAGGGTTTTGATGTATTATGAGAATGATGGTGAGATCCTTTTTTGTACCAAGATGTACCATATGAAAGCTCATTATAAAAATCCTCAAAACAAGAGAGGAATTTTGTAGATCTAAAGCTCTAATACCATGTTAGAGGTGATAGGTAGCTCTATAAGAGCCATAAATATTTATGGTTATTCTTATATAAGAGAGAGATACTACACAAGAGAAAAAGATAGATATTGATGTCGAATCTGAAACATGCACAGTCATCCATTACTCAAAAATAAAAAATACAAGAAGATATACATCCACATTCATCAAGAATATACAAAGTGGGAAAAAATATCATGACACATGTCACAAGATTTATAAACTAAATCTAGTAAAATAACTTCCTAATAAATACTTACTAATAAACTTATGGTAATGTGTGAATATAAGTTCACACCAACATGGCCTAATTGATTGATTTGACCAAATGTTAAAAGGTGTCTATAAGGAAGGGTGAGGGGATGTGAAAAGGGGGAAAATACATAGGGGAGAAAAATTAAAAGGGGAAAAAATTAAATTAAAAGAAAAAAAACATAGGAAAGGGGTTAATATGGAAAGATGGAACTAGGAATAGATAGAGGAAGATAATAAGTGTTAAAAGCAGATTAGTATAATACATGCTCAAATGAGTACAAAACACAAGAAAGGGGAACTGTAGAGTATGAATTTTTGATCTTACACATGCTTGATAAGTGTTCATAAGTATATTGTGTTAATGAATCTATTTTTGAAATGTGGTCACAACTCTATTATGCCACTCAACTTTAGCCTTGGGGAAGGGATCATTTCCTATGATTTACTATTTATGAGTCATTGATAACGCCTTACATCAAATACCCCTCTTTTTTCCTATGTGGTGCATTTTTGTGACCTTGTCCATGAAGGGTAGGGTCCCACCTAATTTGAGTGGTGTACGAGGAAACTTATACACATTTTTTATAGATAAAATATTTGAATGATGACCCCCCTCCTCCTTCATTGGATATTGTAGACACCTAGTAGATGTATGTGGTATATGGTATATGATATACATGATTATTCTTAAGGTAAGTTTTACAATTTTTCAAAGCAATATATCATCACATGAGATTTGTACATGTCTAACAAGTAGAATTGTATGCAATTTTTATAATCCATGAGTATCCTACTGGCTAATGTTGTGTTAAAGTTATATCTATATTTAACTATTAGAAGAATTCTAAATTTATTTATGAATCCAAATGTATATCAATATCTATGACTATTGTTCTATATTTTTATTGCTAATTTTATACTTCCACCTATTGAGATAAAGTGGTATGTATGGAAAAATAATTGCATTGTACTACTTTATGCCAACATGTACTTGAAAACTGTAAATCATATACAATTTTTATGAATATTTTGAAGGAATTATCTACAAGATGTATTTTTGAATTGGATTATTAAATAATAAGATATCCTCTTTTGTGTTTATGAAAATATAAGTATTCCTTTAATTAATATGTTAAGATAATATCTTGTTTACTTGTTTGTATTAATGCCTTCCTAGTTGTTGATTATCCAGAATACTAAGTGGGGTGAATCAATGTTCTATTAAACCATTCAACTAAAAACCACCCAATTATTAGAGCACATATAACTGCAAACGCACATGAAGACATTGAAATGAACATGACACCGCAAAACACATCAACACCAGATTTTTATGTGGAAAAACCACAGTGAGGATTAGCTCACAATATAATATATTCAAATATAGAATATTAAAGGGCTTACTACCAGGACTCATTGTCCTTAAAAGGTTCATAGCTAGAATACAAAATGAAATGGCTAACCACCAAGATACAAAAGGATATGGCTCACTGCCAAAAGTATGAACTGATGGAATGCACCTTCTATGTGTTGAGTTTAGTTCCAATGAGGCTCTGAATGTGAAGTACTGCTTTGCATAGAAGTCACATAACAATTCTGCTCTAATCCTTGACTTCTCCCACAATACATTGCTCACATCTGATAAATGTTTTAATATTTCATATTCACAACATTCTTCACATCATACACATCTTTCACCACTCACTCTCTCACTCTCACTCTCACACACTCCAAAGAGTCATATATATACAAGTATATTTCATACATCAATTAGGTCGACCTAATTAGATGTAAAAAAACCAATCAAAATAGCTCTTGTCAGCACCATATATGAATTCAAACATTTTATTCATGTGGTGCATCATATCAAGCTAACATAGATCTGTAAGGGGTCCAACTAACATCCACAAAGTATAATTAATCTTCTTAATATATGTCATATATTAGGTCGGCCAAGAATAGGACCTAATCACAAAAATTCAAAACCAACACACACTTCTCAAAGTAAACACCTTCCAAATCCGATATTACTTCAGTTTCTCCTCACATTAATATCAGAGAGACTACCATTAGAACCGCAACATCATAATGTTCTTAAGAAAATGTGGAGTCTCCCACATAGATATACCAATCATAGAAACAACTATAGTGTATAGAGTTAAACTCTATTATTGATAAATTTGTGTTTATGATACAAAACTTCTCAAGATACTAAATATAGTTGTATGAATGAGTCATAATAGTATGATTAAGAGAGCAGAGTCATATCTCTTCTTGCAGTAAATTTTGGACTCAAAAACCAATGCACTAGTTCATCTGTAAAGAACACTTCCGGTATAGATCATCTTCTAGTATACCAAATATGCTTCCCACAATGTTGGCATCAATGGCAACATTGGAATAGCCAAATCATCCTATGTACACTTCATGCTCATGTTGCTAGGCTCCCATATTTCCAACAATCTCCCCCTTTGGCATTGATGGCAACATGCATATCAAAAATATTTTTATCCCAATATTAAGCAACTGAATACTCCCCCTTTCAAGGTTAATGCCCTTCTTTACAAAATTGTTCTTAACAAAAATGTTTTTCCTTTTACTATCTATCTCTCCCCCTTTAACATCAATGGTAAAGGTCATGTAGGGGTCTATTATATTTCCTCGAATATATGTATGCATAAAAAATTGATCAAACATGATAAAAAAATATTGACCTGAAGAAGATGATCGTTTGAGGTTCTTCAAGGTATCTTCCCATGTAGCTTTGACTTCTTCCCACGATCCTTTTGCACTTGCAAGAGTCTTGTATAGTAGTTCAAGCTTAGTCAAAGACTCTATACCTCCTTCCATAGTGTTGGGACTAAGATTTATTTTTGATAGAATACCAACACTTTCAAGGGCACTAGATATAGGAATATGCATGATTTTTACCAAATCTTTGAGCGTCAAAAACTTCTTAATCACTTATGTTCTTTGATCATGTAGAGAGAAGAATTTTTCCTGTAGTTGCATAATGTAGGACCATCTCTTGTTGTCCCTGTCATCTACCAAGCTATACACATATGCTTGAGTACTCATTCAAGTTTCACTTTTCCTTATTTCACCTCTTACACTTAATGTCCTATTGGACCAATTCAAGCAAAATGATAGCAACTCCTGAGCTTCTTTCTCACAATCCTAAATGACCTTTACTTCCTTCTCAACTCTGTGATGTGCATCTACACATTTCTTCCTGATGTCTTCTAGATTTTCTTCTGCAAACCTATTTCTTGTTTGTACTTCTAGTTTGGAGATGTATGTTCTCAGAGAGTTAATCATACTCCTAAGATTTTCCACAATGGATATAGATGAACTAAATTTGGCATCGGGGAAAAATTTCTATAACTCTTTTAATGCTTCTCGAATATTTGTGCTTTCATGCTCATGTTGAGCTCTCACTAATTCACTTCCTTTTGGTTCTATAATTTCTTGTTTGATAATAACACCTTTTCTCTTCTTTCTAGTTCCAACTGCATTGTCAGAGGCTTCATTCATTGAAATTTCTTCTACATCTGTCATGTTACGATTCTTGGGGCTTTCTAGAAGCACTTTTGCATAATGATCAATTTTTGCCCCAGTTACTTCATAATCCAATTCAGAAATCCATACAAATCTGGATTAAACTACTTCCATATAACAAAAATCTGTAGAGACAGGGAAATTGATATTTTCAGAGTACTTTTCAACCATATTTTTTGGAATTCTTGTTCTTTTGTTCATTCTCATATGAAATGTTCCAAAGAATGCAACAAGAGTAGTTTCTTGAGCATCCGAACCACCAAGATTTGTCATGAAATTCCTAATCTGGTGAGCTATTGGTTTTGTGTTTGTCTATTCCACCCTTCCAATTACTGGTAACTCTTTCATAAAGTGAAATAGTAAACAAACTATTAAGGTACCATACCGAAATATACTTTTCTTATTCTTTTTGATATCTTTCAAGTTCTTCAATATATGTAATCGAAGCAGCTCACAAAGGTCATAACACATACCATTCCTAACCATATCAAGTGCAGTGTATGCGACACCAGTAGAAACTATGTAATCATTGTTTGGCAAGAAATTTTTGTGTCCAATAATAATTACATCATACCGAATGACTGGATCTTCAATAGTATTCAAAATGAGTTCTTTTCCTTCAAGGGCCGCACCAGTCATCGCAATTATCTCTTGATCATTTACAGTCTTTCATCTGGGAACTGGTCTGGAGAAACATAAACCAGACACATCTCTTATCACTTTTCTAGTTATCAGGTGTGTTTCATCGATCCAAATAGATTCACCATGAATCCGACTTAAAGCCATTCATATGTATTTCTTGTTGAATTCAAACAATGAGAATTTCTTCCATACATCCAATTTATTTTTAATTAATATTTAATATGCATCATAATTTTCTTCCAACTCATTCTTCCACAAAACACTTAATCGAACAGGTGAAATTTCCTCAATTTTCCCATAAACATATGGATACATGTCTTTAGTAGCTAGTACTTTAGGAGGAATGCTAGAAAATTCACCCACAGATTCTTCCAATTTTTTTTTCAGAGAATACTTCTTTAATTTGATTTGTAATTTGTTTGAAACATTCATTACCTTTTAATTATCCATTGCATAAAATTGAAAAATTATTTAAGCAGAATACCTCTGTAATTTTTTCAAAAAAGAATAGGGTTAGCTGTTCAGCTTCCGGAGCATGCCTCGAATCCACTTCGATTTCCTCTTTCTTTCCCACCAAATTCTAAAACTCTACTATATGGAATTTCTTTGGTCTCTTCAAACTTCCTCTACAAGCTTCTCCTTCTTTACAAATGCCTTTTGTTGAATGTGTTTTCCTTAACATTTCTAAATTTATTTCCTTCATCCCAATTTCTTCTGCAATAAATGCTTCAAACGCTTCAAACTACAAGTAGATCACCTCAAAATTTGTGTACACTTCCATCCTTTCAAATTCTATGAACTTCATTCTTCACACATGTGTCTAAAAATTCCTTTCACATGAAAGCTTGAATTCGTAACCTTATTAAATGCACTTTTGTCATGATATGACATCATATATCAATGAGGGGTTTATTAAATTTTCTAATTATTGCTCCCCCTTAGGCATTTCCTGGGTTAATTTTTGATGGGTGTATCTACACCAGAGGATGACGTAGATAAAATTGATGATTCTGATTCACTTTGCTTAAATGTTCCTTCCCTTCTCCAAATTCTTTTCATTTCCTTCCCCACTTCTTCCAGATCCATGACCGGTTCATATTTCTTTACCAGATATTCACCTTTCAAATTTATGTTTCTACAGTCTCTGTTACAATCATGAATAATATTCTTCCATCCAAATTGTCTTTTACCCAGTCTATATCCGCAATGGTTAGCCTTGTGTCCAAATAAGTTGCAGTGATAATAATAGCCATTAAATAAATGCAATGCCTTGTTCAACTTTTAACTTCTACATTCCATAACTTTATGTCCAATTCTCTTGCATTCAAAACATTGACCAACGAATGATAGAGTATCATTCATTCTAGTTTTACAATCTTTTTCCCTATGTCCAAATATTTTGTAGGAATAACATACACCATTAAAAGATGATTACCTTTGAGAATTAGGTTGTTTGATAGGATTCCTTCCAATATTGCTTCTTAGATCCTTGAATTGGCCATCATTGCACTGAGTGTTGATGTTAGGAGGTTGATTCGCCTCTGAACTTTGTCCTTCTTGAAATACTAAACCACTTCTATCCACAACAGGTCTTTGAGAAGTAATCAACTCATCAAGCATTGCAGTGCTTGCCTTGGATTTATCCTCAGATCTTCCTGACTTTTCCAGATCTGATTTCAAAATCATCACTTCTTGCTCAAGCTTTGTACATTGATCCATCTTCCTTTGAATTTCAACTTTCTGACAATATTCATTTTTTCTCTTCTCTTCCAATTGTTCTAGCAATTCGGTGATATCATCATATGGGGTGATCCCACTATATTGGTTTACAATTTTTGGCCAAACTAGACATTGAACAATTTTTAAAAACTAAATCTTCACTTTCAAGCACCTATAGCGGCTAAACCCTGAGGAATTTGAAGATGATGCAAACTAGTGATTTGTGACATTTTATGTGTAGATCCTAAATATACATTTCTTTAAATTTTTGGAGTTAGATTGCATTTCTTTTTCCATCTCCTTCGAAAACTAGTTTTTAACAGTAAACACCATTTTTAAAGAGTGATGTTACTGGTTATCACATAACTGTTTTTCTATGAGGGATAAAATTCTAAATTTTTTGAATTTAGATTCGTAACTACTATATGTAGTGCATGGAATTGGTTTCATAGCATTTCATTAAATTTTTTTTCTTAATTAACTTTCAAAGTCAAACTAGTTACAATTTAGATTTGATTTATTGGTTAAAGCATAATTTTTTTTTTATGTATTGAAATTCAATTTTTTTTTGTTGGATCAAGGACACCAATATCTAGTGCACTGATATTTTTCATTTTTTTGATAATCTGCGATTTTTCCACATGTACAGAACATAAAGCTTGATTCTCGGTGAAAAACCTATGTTTAATCAAACTAAAAAAAATACATAATAAAACCAAAACATATTAAAATTATATTCAATGGATAGCTCATTCCAAGGACTACCATCATCTAGTTGGGTCTGTGAAGTCTCCTCCATTTTCATCCTCAACTCGAGATTCAAAAGGCAATATTTTGCAGAAATTTGGTGCAAGAGATGGAGAAGGGGGAAAAAGGGGGGTTCACTTGAACCCTCCTTTGAGTGAAGCCCCCTTGGCCCTTCGAGTGAAGGGGGGTTCGCTCGAAGGGGGGTTCAAGCGAACCCCCCTTTTTTCAAAATTTCCCTTTGTTTTCATTTTGGACAATGTGAAAAAAGTGGGTCCCATCATTAAAGAGGGTTCGTTCGAAGGGGGGTTTGAGTGAACCCTTTTTGGGTCCATACAAACCCCTAGTTCGTGCGAACCCCTAAAATCTATTTTTTTTTCCCATGGGAGCGTTTTCGCAATTTTTCCTTCCTCAATGGAATTGTAAACCAATATTGTGGGATCACCCTATGCCTTCTTTAATTGATTACTGACTTCATAGTAATTGTCTTTTAGCTTCTTAATGCACTCATTTTCTTCATTCAACCTATCCTTCAAATATTCATTTTCTTCTATATGCTTAGTAGAGATCTCTTCCAAAGGAATAAGAAATATTTTATCTTCCATGCATTCAAATTTTGGGACCCTCCTCAAGTTATTAGACTTGTTTAGAGGAACCAAGCTTTGATACCAATTGTTGATTATCTGGAATATTGAGAGGGGGGGTGAATCAATATTCTATTAAACCATTCAGTTGAAAACCACCTAAGTATTAAAGCACATATAATTGCAAACAAGCATGAAGACATTGAAATAAACATGACACCACAAAACATATCAACACCAATTTTTTACGTGGAAAACCCAAAATGGGAAAAGCCATAGTGGGCATTAGCTCACAATATAATATATTCGGATATAGAATATTACATGGCTCATTTCTAGAACTCATTGTACTTAAAAGGCTCACATCCAGAATACAAAATGAAATGGCTAACCACCAAGATACAAAAGGATATGGCTCATTGCCAAAAGTATGAATTGATGGAATGCACCTTCTATGTGCTGAGTTTAGTTCCAATGAGGCTTTGAATGTGAATTACTGCTCTGCATAATAGTCACATAACAATTCTACTATGATCCTTGACTTCTCCCACAATACATTACTCGCATCTGATAAATCATTTAAGCTCACATATTCTCAACATTCTTCACATCATACACATCTTTCACCACTCACTCTCTTTCTCACTCTCACAGTTCAACTCTAAAGAGTCGTATATGTATATACAAGTATATTTCATACATCAATTAGGTCGACCTAATTAGATGTAAACAAACCAATCAAAATAAACATATCGACACCTTATAAGATTTAAGACATTTTTATCCATGTGGTGCATCATATCAAGTCGACATAGATTTGTAAGGGGTCCAACTAATATCCACAAAGTATAATCAATTTTCTTAATATATGGGTGATCCCACAATTTTGGTTTACAATTTTTGGGAGATTCTGATTTTTGCTGAAATCACACAATTTTAGAAAATATAATGATTTAATCCTTAAAAGTTCTATTTTAAGGATTCCAATTGAAGAGGGTTTGATCAAACCACCTTAGATCAAACCCCCTTGGATAAAACCCCGCTAGTTTTAAACCATACCTATAATGAAGTCTCCTTTACACCTATCAAAATGTTGATAAAAAACCACTTTTCATTTACCTTTTGGGGGATCAAATGAATTCATTTAAAATTTATTTTTTGTAAGTATGTAGTCCTTATTATAAGCTTCCCAAAAAGTATAATTTTAAATAAATTTAATTTAATTATTATATTTATTTTTTATTTCTTGTGGATGTAGGTTTTTCACCAAAAATCAAGCTCTGTTTTGCACATGTGAAAAAATAGAAGATTATCAAAAAAAAAATTAAAAATATGAGTGCACCAGATATTGAAGTCCTTGATCCGACAGTTTTTTTTTTGAATTTCGATACATACAATTTTTTTTATGTGTTATACGGTTTGCCTATGTTTGAATTGTAATTGGTTGACTTCAAAAGTTGATTAAGGAAAAAATATTCAATAAAACACCATGAAAGCAATTGGAAGCACTAGATATCATAGTCACAATTTTAAATTTGAAAAATTTAGAATTTTACCCTTCATGGAAAAAAAGTTGTGTTATACGGTGAGCGTCACTCCTTAAAAAGGGTGTTTACTAAAAAAAACTAGTTTTCAAAGGAGATGGAAAAAGAAGTGCAATCTGATTCCAATTTTTTTGAAAAAAGAATATTTAGAATCTACAGACAAAATGCCACAAATCACTAGTTTGCATCATCTTCAAATTCCTCACGGTTTATTCGCTATAGGTGTTCGAAAGTGAAGATTTAGTTAGAAAAAATCAATTCAGTGTCCAGTTTGACCAAAAATTGTAAACCAGTATTGTGGGATCACCCATATGTCATCTATTAGTTCGGCTGAGAATATGACCTAATCACAAAAATTACAAACCAAAACACACCTCTCAAAGTAAACACCTTCCAAATTCAATATTACTTTAGTTTCTCCTCACATTAACATTAGAGAGACTACCATTAGAACTACAACATCATAATGTTCTTCTTAAGAAAATGCAGAGTCTCCCACACAAATATATTGATCATAGAAACAACTGTAGTGTATAGAGTTAAACTCTGTCATTGATAACTTTCTGTTTACGACACAAAACTTCTCAAGGTCCTGAATATAGCTGTATGAATGAGTAATAATAGTATGATTCAGAGAGCGGAGTCATATCTCTTCTTGCGATAAATTTCAGACTTGAAAACCAACACATTAGTTCATCAGTAAAGAACACTTTCGGTATAGATCAGCTTTCGGTATGCCAAATATGCTACCCACAATGTTGACATCAATGACAACACTGGAACAACCAAATCATCCTATATACACTTCATGCTCATATTGCTAGGCTTCCATATTTCCAACACTAGTTAATGAATATATATCCTAGGGAGCATTAACATATTCTTATGATGGAACAAACTCAAAACATAGACAACTTGAACCTTTAAAAAGTATAGATTCTTTATTGATTAATTGATTCATGACCTAGGTTAGGTTGCAACATAAAATAATACAAGCAATTAGAACTAATATCAACTAAGCTACTTTTGATATAACATAAAAATATAATGTGCTTAATTTTTTTGGTTTTATGTGTTAAGGTGTGGTTATTTATTATTTTGTTGAAAGTGATTGAAAAATATAATCTATTTTTTGGATATGTGGTCTAGAATTTGTGATGAATATTTATCTAATACTAAATTGACACAACACTAGGTTGCACCACATGATGTACCTTAGGATTGAATTGTATCATACCATCTAGTCCTAATGAATTAAATCTTTCCATTTTTTGATGTGACATCTTGGGATGCACACCCACCTTTTGTACCTATCACAAAACAAAGGGACGTGTTAACAAACATGATGGAATTTGTTGTAGGCTAGAGATAAGATCTTGGATATTTTGCTAGAATAGTCAAGCCCCTTAAAAGAGTTATATAATATTTGCAAATAATTAATGCAATACCTATAGACGTTGAAATAATGTAGTTGAATGTGCTTTGATTTCTAGATGCAATTCTAAAACTATTTAATGAGGTCTAATGATCTAGGATTATCTTCCATAGTCTTAATTGCTCAAATATCAAATTTACAAAAAAAATTGATTTGAGAGTGATTTTTTTTTAAATATAAAATTGTTGGACTAAATTGTGTGATATGTTCCAATCCATGAATGGGGCCACAACATGTGACCTAATGAAAACTAGCTTGAAATCTAAGAATCAAATCAATCCTAACTAAATCAATAGATAAAAAAATTAATTAATGACTTCAATACTTAAATTAATATGTACACCAAACAAATCAAATCAAACATTTCAACAATATGCTTATAACATTACTTAAATTATATAAAATAAAATACATATACAAATTAATATTCCCAATGCACAAATAACTATAATTACATATTAAACCTCATACTTATCCATAATAGAACTACTCCCATTTTTATACTAAGAAAAACAGTCTCCTTGGAATAAGCACTCTTAAGCACTATCTAGCACATCCATGTGCAACTTCCAAACAAAGATAAATTAACTCTTCTTATTCTCTTTGTTTCCCAAATTTTATTCTATTTGTTTCTCAAATTTAAAATATATGAGGTAAAATTAGTTTTATATATTTTATTGTAGCACAATTTATTTTGAATGTTAGATATACTTTGATATTTAGGAAGATTATTTAAAAGTAAAGAGATATTTAAAGATAAAGCATTTGTATAATCTAAACATAAATTGTAAATTTTTTGGAAGTAATGATATATAATTATAATGTATTGAAGTTTGAGACCACATTTTGTAGTCCTCTTCCTAATGATGAATCATAAAATATGATCATAAATGCAAATACACATAATTGTTTCTAGAAGCTTTACAATTTAAGTAATAAAATAGATTGAAATGATAGAAAGTAATAAATATTCTCCTATTTGGAAGTTCAATGAACCTCAAATCTATATATAATATAAGGCTTGTGATTTATGAAAGTCAAGCACGTGCTTTCTTACGATGCCCACCAAACACGGGAACTTCGGAAATAATAACTATTGAACTTTGGAAAGAGTAACTATTGAGCTTTGGAAATATTAACTATTGAACTTTGGAAAGATTAACTATTGAGCTTTGGAAATATTAACTATTGAACTTTGGAAAGATTAACTATTGAGATTCAACCTTTGTTTGATAGCATAAAGTCCTTGAATTTTTATTTTACTTTTCTAGAAGAAAAAGGACTTTTTATCTCCACCTAATGCTCCCCCACCGCCGTACAAATCCAAAAATAAAATAAAATCAATCTCGTGCAAAGAGACCACGTGCTTTGTATCAGAAAAGCATCCACGTTAAGCACATGATATTTAGTCTTTTAAAATACGGGACAACACTTGTTGTTAAAGCACGCAACCGACAAAAAGTGATGGAAAAAACGTCCAGCTGTCTTAATTGACTGGGTGGCTTTTTCCTAGATTCGCCTTTCACGCGTAAGAAGAGGCGGCCATTTAAAAAATTTGCCAATTTTGTATTTTATTTTGTTTAATATTATTAAAAGGCTGTATACCAAAAAGAAACGTGCGAGACCGTTACTCTAACTCGATACTCGCGCCAATGTATGGCGGCCACGAAAGTTCCCTGGAATTAGATAGAAATGAAGTCCAAATTTAAATAAATTGAAAAGCCGTGTCTTACTCGTCGGCGAGGAAGAACAGCAATGCACAGACCAATACCAAATAAAGACGGGGAAGGTTGAAAGTGTTGCACGAGAGTTGGATGATAGTCCGGGATTTCTGGCGTGTGATGAAAATAGCGTTTTGTGCCGGAAACCCACCTGCTTTGTAAGAATTTTGGGGGACTTATTTACCGGTGGAGCGGAATTTTGAGATGAAATTTAGATGATCCCCACGGAGACGATCAGTTTTTCTGTTTTCGAGATAATTGAGCGCTGAATAGGTGAGAAAGTGTGACTTGGGCCTTAAATTCAACAAATATTCAGTCTTGAAGTGCGACTTTTTGGCCCTGAAAGCCTGTCAGGTTGTGCTCGCAATCAACTACTCTCAGGTTCCATTATTTTCCTGTTTCAGGGTGCTTTTTATTCTTAAGAGAAATTAGTGATTTGTTCTTAAAAGTTGTCTCAACCAGCTACTCTGGGCGGTAGTGCAGAATCTGATTCTCGGGATAAGAGACAGTGTGGTCAATTCATTGTGTATTCAAAACCTCATTGTTGTAAGGGTTTTGAGCAGTATGTGGTGGTAAATTCCATCAATATTGTGAGTGTTTTGAACTTCCGTGTCTATGCAAGAAGATTGTGTTTGCGGCAGGGGAGTGAGCGGTGAAAATTTTGCATTTGGCGGCAGTTAAAAAATGTGGAACAATTGAGAGGTTCAGCCTTGGAACATTAAATTTAAGAAATTTGGAGATGGGAGGATTTTTTTGGATTTGTTTTGGACTTTCATAAAGTACTCTCGGGCTCTCTGTTATCCTGTTCTGAGCGTTGTTTCTTTAGAAAAATCAGTGCCTGTTGTTATATGCGATTCAGTCAGGGTTTCCGCTCGAGCAAAACACCCGAATTGTCGAAAATCTTGTATTTGTAAAGAGTTTAACTTTGTAGAGAACCTGAAAGTTTCTGGTTTACAAGGGGAGTTCACTTTTCAAAACAAATATTTAACTTTGGAGTGTGCCTGTAAAGATCTTGTCAAGAATCAAATAAAGATAAAGTACACATAGGTTACATGATTTTCCTGTTTTGAAACCAGTGTTTGGTGTCATATTCAATGCAATTGTGTTTATGGCGGGGCAAAATATCTGGGGCAATGAGAGTTTTGCAAGCAATTCTCTAGTTGAGGCGTTCATGGCCTCCTCGTCTTCTTCTTCTGCCTCCAATTTACAGATGGATCCAAATTTGAGCCAGGAGACATTGCAGCAGCGGCTGCAAATTCTGGTTGAGACTGCCTCAATTGTGTGGACATATGCAATATTCTGGCAGGTTTCTTATGATGCTAATGGCGCCCCTCAGCTGTGCTGGGGTGATGGGTACTATAAGGGGCCAAAGAACGCAGAAGAGGATGAACAACTCAGAATGCGCAGCCGTATGACTGTGAGTCCAGCAGAACAGGAGCTTAGAAAGAAGGTTTTGAGAGATTTGCATTCCATGATAAGTGGGGCTGATGAGCCAAATCAGCAGGATGAAGAAGTTACTGATCCCGAATGGTTTTATTTGGTTTCTATGATGCAGTCCTTTCCATTAGGGTTTGGAGTACCTGGATTTGCATTTTCTAGAGCAGTTCATGTTTGGCTAGCTGGAGCGGAGAAACTGCATACAGCAAACTGTGAAAGGGCAAAACAAGCTCAACAGCTGGGGATTCAAACCTTGGTTTGCATTCCAATTCAGGGTGGAGTGGTGGAGTTTGGATCCATGGAACTCATTGCCGAGAACTGGTTTTTTCTCCAGCAGGTTAATCGTTCATTTAACCTTAACTTCAACCATTCTAATGTTAATCCTGTTCAAAACCAGTCATTGTGGCCAGGTGAACCACTGAGTTTAACACAAGGAAACCCCTATCAGTCTGCACAGTATATTGAGCCAGCCAAAACCGTAGTTAATAATGTCGAAGTCCAGTCTTTGAGCTCTTCATTTCCTCTGGAATCAGCATTTACAGACTTAAGTTCAGTCACAGACAGACAGAAATTATCTCCGTTTGGGGATCAGATAGAATTGTCTGTTAGAGGCGACCAATCATCATTGCACCATCAAGCTCAAAAGACTGAGATCATTGAAGCACCAACAATTCACATTATGGAAGCAACAAATGGTATGGAACAAAATGGTAGTGTTTTGGGTTTCAATGCATTAAAGCCAATGAGAACTGTAGATACCACTTGTTTGCCAAAACAAAATAGCAGTCCCGGGAGATTCAATGACACTGAAAGGAATTCATTAAAGAGAACTGAGGACAACCTTAGTTTTCCATCTAATCCTTCTGGAATAGCTGTGGGTAGTTTCCGTTCCAGTATTGAATCAGAACTTTCTGATGTAGAGCCCTCTGCATCAATTAAAGAATCAGAGTCTATTGTGGTGGAGAAAAAGCCACGGAAACGTGGAAGGAAGCCTGCAAATGGTCGTGAAGAGCCACTGAATCATGTGGAGGCTGAGCGGCAAAGGCGAGAAAAACTAAACCAGAAATTCTACGAGCTTCGTGCTGTAGTTCCAAATGTCTCAAAGATGGATAAGGCTTCTCTGCTTGCAGATGCTGTTTCATATATCAATGATCTTAGCTCCAGACAACAAAGATTGGAGGCTGAAAGGGATGGATTACAAAGTCAAGTTGATGCGACAAAAAAGGAATTGCTGTTATGTTCTTCCAAGTTTGGAACTAAAGAGCCATCTAGTTATACAAATATTGATCTCAAGGGTTCTAGTGTGGGGAAATTTCCTGGGTTGGATTCAGAAGTTCGCATTCTTGGCCAAGAAGCAATGATAAAAATTCAGTGTGTGAAACACAATCATCCTGTTGCTAGATTGATGACTGCACTGCAAGAACTTGATATGGAAGTCCTCCATGCAAGTGTTTCTACTGTAAAAGACTCTTTGATGATTCAAACAGTTATTGCTAAAATGTCTAGAGTTTTGTACACAGAACAACAACTTAATGGTCTGCTTTGTAAGAAAGTAGCTGATCTGCAGTAAGCAATGAAACTATGGTCTACATTGGTCAGGAACTGCCTTCTAATTGTTGGGCTTCAATTTTCTTAACCTGACATGAAGTGATGATGGTTTTCTCTAATGGTATGATTTAATTATACCCTTTTAAGCAGACTTCAAGCCTTACGATGAAGCAAAAGGCAAGGGTTTGCATACTCTTAACATAGATTGATGTTGCTTATCTAATGAAGCAACTTATTATTTTAGCATGTAAATTGTTCAAAATTGGCAAACTGCAGTTAGAAAAAGAAATGCAGTATTTGCATCAGCAGAAACAAGTGCAAAACGGGTTATCCCAAGAAATTTTCTCCCACTTCTAGTATAGGCCAAGTGCAGCTTCAAATGTCCAGAAAGTTTGATCAAGTTGGTTATGTAATGGAAGCAGTACCCTGCTGAACAAAATCAAATAGTGAAAACAGTTTGTTATAGCTGGATTTTTATGAAGCGGGTAATTGCAATTTTCTCAATGTAGTATTATTATGATTCATTGACATCATTTTCATTGCTGGAGACAGGGTGATTTGTATTTACCTTTTCAATTTTTTTAATTTTGTTTAACACTTTGGCCAATATGTCTTGCACTTCATCATTGTCAGTTGTCTCACTGCCTTTACAGTCATGGATGAATTGCATCTGATAATGAAAGTTCTTATCATTAAATAGACAAGGTTTCCATTTTATTTGCAACATTTTTTAAATATAAGGTAACTCAGCTATTAACTAGTTGATTTGCAGGTAATGAATGGCTGTGACATTATTGGAGTAAAACTTGCACCAGCTTTTACTTATTTAAGGTATTCTTTTCTTTTATCTGTAATTATGCTTTTAGAAACATTTTTGGTTTTCTTTGAAGTATTTTCAGGATTGTTCTTCTTTGCAAGCATATTTATAATTGCATTGTATAGCTTAGTCCGAGTTATGTATAAAGTATTTTATACTTGGTGACATCTTGTGCAATATATATATATCTGAAACAATTGAGCAAGGTATTTGCTCAAGTTGAAAGGTGGGTTAAAATCAGTGTTCCACGGGGATGCATCCCCCTTGAAAATCTTGCCGCACCTGAGATGTGGGGACGTCTAGGAAACATCCCTCCGCCGTCCCTCCGCTGTCTCTGCGTTTCCCCACCATCTCCTAAATGTTTCTCTTTCAAGGGGACGTTTCCTCCGCGTTTCTAGCCAAAAGGGGACTTTGGGAAGTCCTCAAGACTCCCAAACGTCCTTGAGACTCCTAGGAAACTCCCAGGCATTTCCCACGAAAATGAAAAAAATAATGAGTTTAAAAAAAAAAAACTTCTAGTTCTTGTTCCAATGTCTATATTTTGATTTTCAATGTTCACCAATTCAATGAAATCATTGCAATGTGTTTAAAGTCCATAGTAACGAGACTCGCATGTTTGAAAAGGGCAAAAAAACATAAAAATTTAAAGTTAAAACTTGTTTATTTTTTCACTTATTGTGAATGCAAAATGATGTACGCCATGAAGGTTTGTATGGTTTTGGAAGTCTTAATTGCGTTGCCTCCGGACCCCATGAGGGGTGTTGCCCCCAGACCCCGTGAGGGGCATTGCCCTTTGACCCCGCTGGGGACGTTGCCCCCAGACCCTCACAAGGGGCACTGCCCCTTGACCCCGCGAGGTGCATTGCCCCCAGATCCCACGTTGCCCCTTGACCCCGATGGGGGCATTGCCCCAAACCCCGTGAGGGGTGTTGCCCCTTGACCTCGCTAGGGACATTGCCCCCAGACCCCCACAAGGGGCACTGCCCCTCGACCCTGCTAGGGGTGTTGCCCCCAGACCCCCACGAGAGGCGTTGCCCCTTGACCTCATTGGGGGCATTACCCCTAGACCCTCGCATGGGGCATTGCCCCTTGACCTTGCTGGGCACAAGGGGTGCTACCCCTCGACCTTGTTGGGGGTGTTGCCCCCAGACCCCCAATGCCCCTCGACCCACTAGGGGCACTGCCCCCAAACCCGTGCATGGGGCATTGCCCCTTGACCTCGTTGGGGGCGTTGCCCCTCAATCCTGCTAGGGGCATTGCCCCCAAACCCTCACGACAGGCATTGCCCCTCAACCCTATTGGGGACATTGCCCCTAGACCCCCCACATGAGGCGTTGCCCCTCAACCCCGTTGGGGCAATTGCCCTTAATGCAAGAGCATCCAGGGTGTAACAACAATCCTGCATCACCCAAAAAAGCGTTGTTTCTTTTCAATAAGGGCTAAATTTGGCAGGGTTACTATTTTTAGTAAGTTTGCATTTATGCACGGTTGGACACAAAATCTTACACAGACCTCCAAAATGGTAAATTGAAGCCAATGGCGAAGAAATCACTTCAACATCATTCGTCATTTGAGAGATATTAAAATTTCAATTGCCAAAAATCCTATCAAAATCTTCGAAGTCAATTTTGAGGCACTTAGAGGCTTTGGATGGGCCTGAAAATTGGCAGAAAGCGAAAATAGGATGCCTCTAGGCCCTTCTTTTTGGCAAACATTTTTCGAGAGATTTCTGAAAAGGTATTATAATAGAAAATCCAACGGTCGAATCAAAAGATATGACCCCACGAAGTTGTACTACCAAAATTAATAAAATTTCGAAATATCTTCTTGGGGAAGTTACACTTTCCAGAAGATTCTAGGGCGGTTACACCTTCCAAATAAAGGATGTGAATGGGGGCTATAGAAAGGAGGCCAAAACAACGTAGATGGTGGCTCCAATTTGCATATTTGCAGATTGATATAATCAGAAAGCCCATGTGATGTCAATTATAATGTTGTAATTTCACTTTTCATTTTAGTGATAATAGAAAATATTTGCTTCCTTCTTGCATTTTGTTTGTGCCATTATCTGTTGCTATTGTGAGCTTTAGATTGTAAGGGGAGTACCCTTCATCAGCCCTCAAACTTGAGATTATGGTTGTTGCATCAGCTAGGACCTATCTTAGATGCATTTGTAGGAAGGATGCAGGCTCCTCTAAGCCATAGACTTCTAGTTATTGTTTTGGTATTTCATATTTGTTTGGAACATTTGATGTCATGGATTTCATATTCCATGAGTTTTGTATACATTTGAGTCTTTGACTATATATCTAAGTGTGCTATTTACTTCAAGTACTTTTTAAACTTTACTTATTCCTTAGGCTTCTATAGTTATACATCTTTTTATAACTAATTTTTCAAGTACTATATGTATTTCAACACCGCTCCCCTGACGCCCCTCCTCCCCCCTCTTCCCCCTTTGCCATCCCCTTGTCGTCCCCCCGTCCCCCCATCTCTGCATCAGGAAACTCCGTGTAGAACTAATTTCCTGCTTGTGGAAATGTTCTTTGACTTTGTTGTGTTAGCCCTTGCATGCTGCCGCAGTTTTCTTATTCTTACCAAGAAATTTCAGCTTTCCTAGATAAAAATCTTGAATCAGCATAAATAAATCCTGAATATTTGTAATTTTGTACTTTATGAAAAGCAACATTCAAATGATTTTCACCAGTAAGTTTTATGGTAAAATATGACAGAAATGTGTTAATTTGGTAAATGCCTTAAAATCATCTATAGAAGGGAACAAGGTTCTCTCACTTTTGCAAAATCTGTTCAAGTACTGGAAATCAAGGTTCTGCATACAGATGTTAATACTATGGTTATAGACTTGTTGAAGTGTTCAATAATTAACCATGTGCTTCTGCCACAACCTTCTCTCACCCTGAACCAAAATCACCGAACATGGATCCATTTAGTTGTGCCTAAGCTTAAGCTAAGAAGCTGGATGTGCAATCCAATTTGCACCTCATGTCACATATGAACAATGACTAGACGCAATCCTCAACTAATCTTTGTGATATTCAGTCAAAACAGCCTAACTTGCATGCTTCTGCAGCTACACTTACCATCTTTTATTATTGGATGATGACAAGAAAGAAACTTCTGCATAGGAGCCGAATGGTGGAGCTATGGGAGTGGCATTGGCCTTCTTACAATTCGTTATAATGGTCTGAGGGTTGATGTAGATGCACTTGGGGGAGAGAGATGTGACAACTAGTTCTAAATTTCTAATCCTATAATCTATTTTGAACCTATAAATCATTATACACACATGCTCACATATGCCGTACATGCTTTTCCATGATGTTTTGTTTCTAGGTGTTTCTGGAAAATTGGTATTATCCTTACTCATTTCCCATTCCTGGTAAATTCAGCTGCAAAGCTATGTTCTACATGGACACATATCCACCCTCGGTTCATTTCATCTTTGACTTGCTGTTTTCCTATTCAAATATCATTTCCATGATTGTAGTAGCATTTTGTGTTCCTGCATTTTCCCATCTTTTCCAATAGGGAACTTTGGAACATATGTGTTAAGATTACTACAGCCTATTCATTTCAATTGGAGTACCAGAGGCATATTCATCATTTTGGTTCATAATTTTATAACTCATAGTCTTTGTACACAATAACAGAAACAAAAAGGTTGAACTGATTTTATTTTGGTTATACAAACTTTTGCATGGCCTTCTCCAGTATTTTTTCTGCTTTGATGAAGCCTATTCTTCAGAATACGGTTTACATCTCTTTTAACCCAATGGAAATGAATTTTCTATAGTTTAAGTTAGTTATTGGTTGCATGTGTTTGACCTCATTGTCTGAAAGAATCACTCACATGTACTGTTGAAGGGGCCATCATTACTTGTGCCCTTCATTCCATCATTTTCTATATAGAGGTACATCCCTGTTTCTTCACTCTTGTACCAAACATGTGTTCACTTCTGCCAGCTCAAGGGAGAAACATTTATTAAGAGAGTAGTGTACTTAATTTGTGCAACACATAAATTTCATGAGTGCTGTGACACCACTTATTCAGGGTAAAATATAGTTACAAATCCCTTTCTCTTCAGTAAAGAAGAGCAGGAAAAAGAGTGAAATTCCTTGATGGTCATTAAGGTTCAGGCTTAACAGAGTTGCAATCCAAGGAGTTTGGACAACGTTCAATGAGATTGATAGAGTTTCCTCTGCTAATTGGTGAATGTTATGTATCATTACCAAGGAACCACCATATCATTGGTCCTAAGGCAAGTCTAATCCACAGTAAGAATTAATCTGATATTCTAATCTTGAAAAGAAAACACTTAGTTGCACTCATTCATTCTTAGAAAAGAGCCATGTGAATAGTGTAGGCATGATGGAGTGATTGTCATCTTAGATGTTGGGCACATTTCGAAGAACAATAGTACCAAGAAACCAATTCCAAAACCTTGTTCTGCCAGAAGCCTTTCTTTCACTACTTATCTTTGCTATGTGAGCAGATGAATATGTATTTAACCATTTTGTACATTTAATCAAATGTGGGATTTGGCCCTGAAATCATTGAGGAATGAGATGTTACTTTCCAATTCCAGTTTTATCTTAATGGTTTTGTTTTTTCAAAATCTGTCACTTCAACATTCAAAAGTGTTTTTGGTTGCAGACCCATTAAAACGTAAGGCGTACCTTTTAAAATCCTTTCAGGCAAGCTTAACCCATGGAATCGCTTGGAAAACAGTGATAGATGAGTAACCACTAGCCAAGCTTTGAACATCCTAATAAATAAGGGAAGTGTTTGAATACTGATTTTACCAGCTCACAAGAAAATCAAGAAAATTTCAGGTTTGAATCCCTCTGTACTATAGATTCAATGATATGCCATGCTCTTCAAGTCCACATTAATTGTGGAGTATTACTAATGGATACAATGTCTTGTCACTGCCAAATTCAGTAAGATTCTTCCTACAACAGGCCTCAATAATTTCAACATTCCTGAAATTTCACTATATTATGATTGAATTGAAGAAGGGACCATAATCTAGAACAGATGATCAATTTCTTAATAGGTAGCTAGCTAAGCTGGAGATTTGCAAACTAGACAAGCTGTTCTTATTAAGTGAATCAATACTTGAAGACGGTCAAGAAATAGAACTAAGAAGTTTGTATGTCTGCCCAGTAATGATTGATTCTCATATCTCTTCTTATTTCTTTAAAAAGGCAGATTCAACTTGTTATTTCCAAAATTTTCTATCTGTTCAGCAATAAGTGAACCATGAAAATCATTGATATACTACTATAAATTCTCTCTCCCTTTGTTAACATTGTAAGTACTGTTAGTTTTTAATGATCAGATGTAAAGCACAGAAATTAATTCAAAATCAACACAATCACACAGCAGATACCCTGGGAAAACCCTCCACTTGAGGGAGAAAAACCCAGCAACAATATATCACTTATATATTGAATGTTCTAGGCTTTTACAAGCTCCATTAAATTCCAATATACAGAGTGTGGATCCGCCTAGGTGTGAGAAGGATTGCTGATGCCCAATATGACTCCAGCCATGCTGCTACAACCAGCAACTTAGACTGAGGTGCCAGGCGACTAGACTCCATCAGATTTCCCCCTTAAATTCCCACGCAGCCATAGGAAGGACCACCTCTGGAAGCACAAAGGTCACACGGAGCAGCGACCAGGTTTATGGACCTCCAACGTAAGACATCCCACACCACGCCAACACAGAGGCAGCCAGACCTTTCTCAGGAACTCCTTTGGTCGTTCTTCATACAACTTTTGAACTAAGAGAATCTTCACAGCAACATCCGACCCACGTCAATCAGCATGATGCACTGTACCAAAAGGACCAGGCCCAATACACTCCTTCAATATAAGATCCTCCAATGGAATTTCCAAACCATCCATTGCCAAAGACAATTCAAGATTATGAATTCCGAGCGCTGGAATGAGGAGATAAAGATCCAATTCCCAACGATATTAGGCTCCGCCCAAGGTGGCGTTGCCTCACCACTTAATGCCAAGCTGGAGGTTGTCTTCTTTGCCGATTTCAGAGGCTTGACCGATAAAGCTAGCAGATTGAGAAAGGCTCCTAGACGCCCAACAGACAACACTTCTCTAGAGAGACTCCTTCGTCTACAGCTCTCAAGAGTATTGAAACAGTAAACCACATGAGGGACAAGCCAACAAAGGTTTCTGACTCCATCCAAATGTCTAGATTAAGAATTCAATACCAAGCTCATGCTTAGTCAAATCTGATTAACCCTTTCCTGAACCTGCTTTGATACCATGTTAGTTTTTAATGATCAGATGTAAAGCACATAAATTAATTCAAAATCAACACAATAACACAGCAGATACCCTGGGAAAACCCTCCACTTGAGGGAGAAAAACCCAGCAACAATATATCACTTATATATTGAATGTCAACAAATGTCTTCTTTACAAAGAGGCCAATATGAAGGCCAAGAAGGAGCACCACAATCTGATGCTAACATAGCAATATTATAATGCCTTAAGATGAAACACTCAGCCTTCTGTCAATATGTCAATCTGCACTATATAAACTTCTTCCAGATGTAAACTCAGCCTTCTACAAGACACAATCTGCACTTGAAATATAATGCTTCTTTCTGCTGGTAATATCGAGCTCTGTCAGATGTAAACTCAGCCTTCTACAAGATGCTATTCAGTGCCCTTGAAATATTCGCTCTTGGTGACACCCGAATTAAGCACCTCATGAATATCGAATGAACAAATGTATATGAATGAGCGAGTATTACAAATGAGAAGCAATGTGAATATATACATAAGAATGGAAAGGGACGCATCCCTTCCTTCATGTTGGTCTCCACCAAAAGTCGTGTCTCCAAGACACATGAAGTCGGCCACAAGGAAACTCATCTCTTCATGAGTTCGCACATAAGGGTGTCGGCCTCAATAAAAATATCATCTAACAAATGATAAACATTATTTAATTTGCAAGAGACGTGATACTTCACATCGGGTATCACATAAAATAAATATTTAAATTATTGATTTATAATGAAGCGCTTCTTCATTAATTCGACTTGCAATTCAAATAGCCATTAGGCTACAATTTGAATTGCCCTTCATAGATCGGGTTGGGCTGGAAGTAGAAACCCGACGCTGTCTTGAACATCAACAAGTACAACTAGACTTTGGATTTGTTTAGAGAACTTAGCAATTTTACAAAATGCTCCAGCCACAAAGAAAGAATGCATGTTTGCAAACACACTTGAATGCAGTCGATCAATCAGTTTAACCAGTGAAATTCAGAATACAGACAGCGAAGTTGCTGGCCATTTGGTACAACCCAAGACCAAACAATGACAGGTCAATGTTCTAAGGTCATTTGATGGGCAGTCGCCATATCAAAAAGTTGGGTGAAAGTGGAGGTCACTTAGTAATTAAGTCATTGTTGGGACTTGGTCATCATTATTTAGGCTCCCACTTGAGTCTTTGAAATGAACATATGATGGTCATAGGATATAGCAGATAAAGAAAAAAGATGTCATCTTCGGGTGTCTGAAAAGGACTGCCATGATATTTCTTTAATGCAACTAAAAAGGAATAATCGCATTGTTATCTAAGTCCCTTGTACAGTTTTGTCAAATCATCATGGCTCATTCTATGTTCTATGAATATTAAATAATGCAATATTGATCACTTCAATTTATAAGGTCAGTTATTCATATGGATAGATTAATACTATAAGCTATAATTTCCCCAAAGGGCCAAACGTATGGGTATGTGGGCTGAGGGGCCACCCCTCGCCTAAATTCAATTCAAAAGATTTTTTTATCCTTTGTATTATGCTTATACTTTAATTTTGAGAATCCAAACCTACTCCATGTTCTCTAGGATTGTTTTATTTTTTAATACGAGGCTTTTTAACTGTGATTTGTGGTCCAATAGTAAATCTTAAGGATGGCATAGTTTGAAGTTTTGGCCCCGATTCTCTGATACTGCACATTTCTTCCAGACTATCTACATAATTTTTAAATTTTTTGACCTTGATATAGAATGTGTTTTCCTTTTCGGACACTTGATAGATTTGTCATGATAATGAAGGGCTGGAGCCATACTCCAAATAAATAATCATTATTTGATAGGATAAGTCATTCCTTTGCTTATACATTCATTTGGATCCTCCAAAACATTCATTTACATCTTCCATACGGATAAACATCCTTTTGTATTTGCTGAATGTCCTTAGTTTCCAGATGACTTGTGGAACATTTCAGAGCACAGGGAGGGAAGAAAATTGGTAATCAAAGTCTTTAAAAGCAACACTCCAACCAAGTATAAAGTTTAAAAT
This sequence comes from Sequoiadendron giganteum, assembly GCA_007115665.2. Lineage (NCBI taxonomy): Eukaryota > Viridiplantae > Streptophyta > Pinopsida > Cupressales > Cupressaceae > Sequoiadendron > Sequoiadendron giganteum. Next base: position 236,310,689 of record CM021109.1, on the reverse strand, counting down.
ATTATGGATTTTGTAAGTCAAAAGATATGTGATATTCAAAGGAACGCATGAAATGCAATTAGAAGATTAAGAATGGAACCAATTGAAGCAAGAATATTGTAAAACAGTTTTAAAACAATTACTGTAAACTAGTGAAACATTTTTGCAGTTCTGATCAAATTACAGTTCCAGACTTGATTTTACAATATTTTTATGTTAATTAATTTGTCTTTCGGTCCAATATGCTAAATCCATGGCTCTTAGTTTGCTTTACTGTAAGTCGGGGCTTAAAAAAGTTCATGAAACTTGATGTGTGCTCTATCAATGTGAAAGTAGCAACGTCAATTCCAGGACATGTAACATTACCTTTTTAAAGGTAGCACTAAATTTTTTAATTCATGCATAATAACTGAGGTCAGCAAGAGCAGCATTCCTAGAACTAGGCTACGTTGTATAATATCATTGTTTGGGAATCAGCTGATGCTATATTGATCAATCTTCATGCCCCGTCCTTTATGAGTAATAGTTCACAAGAAGCCCACTGTTATGAGATTGAATGGAATGGTATTATGATGTGTCATTGGTGTTGATAAATTGGGTATATCCTACTGTAGTTCCTTTATTTAATACAATTTTTAGGGAGTCAGATCACTGTGTCTGAAGTGGTAATGCTTTTGATGAATTGTGTTTTTGTTTCTCAGATAACATAACTAGTGATCTGTTCTGATGTCTCTTTGGTGTTGATCATGCAGGCATCATGTACCATAAGTCCCAGATGCTCCAAGCTTTGGTGTACACTGGCCGTACTACTCTAACTGAGAACCTTTTATAAAAAAATTACACAATTTTGAAATTGAGCACTTGGTTTGTAGACTGGGGTCTAATTCTCATTCATTGCTGTGATGACTCTAAAATTCAGATTCCGAAAGTTTTGTTTCACCTGGGAATCGGAAGCAACTAAACAGATGCAACATCATGAATAAACTAAAGCTTAGAATGTTTGTATAATGTAGTTTGGAGTGTCATACACTCTTTCTTAACTCATTGGTGTAACTCAAGATAATTTAGTATTATTCAAGTGGTAATGCTTTTGATGGAATTCGCTTTGTTGATTTTAACAAAACTATAAATTTGTCCTTAATAACTTGGTAGTCATTTTGGAGGTCAAAAGTGCATAAAGGGAATTGAATTGGCAATAAGTTTGGTAGTCATTTGAAGGATTGAAGGTGCACTAAGGAAATTGAAGGATTATTTCACATGATGTTTCATTATTCTGAATTCATTGCATATGTACTTATTGTGTATGAAGTGGATAAAGTTGCTGAAGAGTATCAACCAATAGGCTTGGAATTGATTGGGATGACTAAATGGATGAACGTTGTTCATGTTTGGGAATGCTGGTAGGGAAAATCAGGGTATCTTCAAACATTTTATAATTAGATCATTAATGAAGTACCATCTCCCACATGCAACTCATAACTCAAATTTTACATACAATTTTTCAAATCCACAAACTTATTTTCACAATAAAATGCAACACAAAGCTTATACAAAAGCCTAACTTCAAATCGCACTTATTTTTTTTCAATTTCATCAAAAGAAAATGACTGCAAGCATCTGCAACAAAATTACATCTTTGGCTTTTCATGGCCTCTCACTCAGCAACCTCATCTGATTTTTCTCTGCAACTCTCTTCTATTCTACAACACTCCACTCCTCTCAAGTTTTTGCTTTTGACTGATTTAGATCTGCAACATAATAAAGCAGCTTTCCTCTGCCAAACCCCACATCATTTCTCACATTCCAACTCTTTTTCAGCATCCATTCATGGCTGCAACTTCCAGGCTGCTCTATGCCCCTCTCATGGGCAAATTTCACTCTAAAATTCCCACCACCCTTGAAGCATGAGCATCTGTTGTTCTTAATGCCTTACCTCTCACAAGACCACTACTAATTAAATTAATTTTCTGTAGATATCTTTGTTGTTCTTAATGCCTTACCTCTCACAAGACCACTACTAATTAAATTAATTTGCTGTAGATATCTTTGTTTTTGGTGCAGCCTCAGGGAAGAAGCGTTATTTTCTTTCGTTGACATCCCATTTTGTGTGTCTTTATTGCTGTTGCATATTAAATCATATATTTTTTTAAAAATTCTGCAATTACTTTACCTCAACGCCTTCTTCCCTATTGGCAAAATGAAATTCTATTTAATATGGAGCCTCCCATTTCCTATGCCACTCAGCAAGGCATTAAAACAATATTTAAAACTTTCCCAAACATGGCACCATCAGTGAAATAATGAAGGTTCTTTGTTCTCACATATTTGATATTTTTAAATGCATCAATGAATAAAACAAAACCATTAAATTACCCTGAATAATAACTCATGGAGCAACATTAGAAAATTTTACTCTTTGCAACTTCACCATTTTACGTCAAGTAGCTGAAAATTGGCTTTTTGCATAACTTTCACCGAGAAACTCATTTTTGCATGAAATTTTGCCAAGATGAGTGTAATATTATTACAATGCCTCCCACCAAGTTGTTTCGCTCCAAACTTCATAGAACTCAAGATTTTAAATTTTCTGTAAATTGTAATACACATTTTTACAAACTTTCAGCATTAAAATCTCTCAAACCGTGAAAGATTTTACTCTGATTCTTTTTGCATATTTTACATGGTACCTCAAAAAATATCCTTGCAAAAGGATTCTAATCCAGCTCTTACAGATTTTTGGGAATAAATTTTCGAAAACGGCTTGTGGAGCCTCTGAAACAGCAAACCGGCGAAAAATTGAAAATTGCAATTTTGACTGAATTTTTGAGTTCTTGCTGCTGAGAGATGCCTGAAAACATCAACACAAACCAAAACAAAAAAAAAAAAAAAATCAAACTGAAATATTTTTGGACGATGCAAGATTTTATGGACCTGGATGCTCTTGCATTAGACACACCGAGTAAGAAGTTTGTGAGCTATACTCACAAATGTGGAGTTGAATGGTAGGACCATCCTTTTAAATTGCATCTTGTTGGAACAAACTTTATTCTCCAACAAATTTGCATTCCATTCTTCTCTCCTTTTGTGGACTTGCATTTACCATGTGTCATCCACCTTTGCCAAATTATTTCTCCTTTTCTCTCTTTTTCCGTGGGATCCAACTCACCACAAACCGACCACCTCCACCAAGTTTCACTTGCACCATCTTTTACAACCTCTATACACAGACATGCAACATCCGCATACCAATCTACAATTTCATCCTCTACAACTAAAATCTCTTCTATATAAGGTACATAATAATTATCATATTCAAAATCAAAATTTACCTCATCCTTCTTCATTGTTCCATCATCTTCTTCTTTGTCATTCGTTGCAACATTAATCTTCTTTCCTCTATCAACAAGTTTATCAAACCACTCTTTTTCCACTGCCAAAATCTGCAACAAAAAATCATCTTTATCCTCTTTATTTGCTTCAACATCCTCAAGCTCTATTGCAGCCATTTCAATCTCCATAGCTACAGCTTCTTCACTACTTATATTTTCTTCCTTTTTAATCCCTGCAACTCCTCTTCTGCTTTCTTCTTTCATGTCTTCAACAAGGCTAACTGCTGCAATCACTGTCTTTTATTTTTCATCCTCTTTCATGAGGATCTCATCTTCACACATTGTTGCATCTTCTTCTTCATCTGTCATTTGTCTTTGAAATAAAATGTTTATCTTTTCCATCTCCTCTTTCAACAGACCTAGTTTTTCATCAAATATAGGACGTTCAAAGTCCATCTCAGCTTCTATTTCAACCTTCCACATTTTCTTTTCTTCTTCAACACTTAATGTATAAATTAATTAGAGTGAAGCTGCCTCAAATTGGCGATTCTACTTCCACTTTCAAATCCACTATCTCAAGGTATAAACTATCTCACTACTCGATGATTTGTTTGTCCACAAGTCCTAGTGCAAATTGTTTCACATTCGACGATTTATTTATACACTCAAGGACTTCCTCCTCACTATTCCACCCTCAGGTCTAGGTGCAAACTGCCTTAGATCGATGGTTCTATCCACACACTCAGGAACTACTGTTCTGATACCACTAATGAAATACCATCCCCCACATGCAACTCATAACTCAAATTTTACATACAATTTCTCAAATCCACAAACTTATTTTCACAATAAAATGCAACACAAAGCTTAACATCAAATCACACTTATTTCATTTCAATTTAATCAAAATAAAATGACTACAAGCATTTGCAATAAAATTACATCTTTGGCCTTTCATGACCTCTCACTCAACAACCTCATTTGATTCTTCTCTCCAACCCTCTTCTACTCTACAACACTCCACTCCTCTCAAGTTTTTTCTTTTGACTGATTTAGATCTGCAACTTAATAAAACAGTTTTCCTCTGCCAAACCCCACATTATTCCTCACATTCCAACTCTTTTTCAGCATCCATTCATGGCTGCAACTCTCAGGTTGCTCTATGCCCCTCTCATGGGCAAATTTCACTCTAAAATCCCCATCACCCCTAAAGCATGAACATCTTCCATTCTTAATGCCTTTCCTCTCACAAGACCACTACTAATTACTAATTAAATTAATTTGTTGTAGATATCTCTGTTTTTGGTGTAGCCTCAGGCAAGAAGCGTTATCTTCCTTCTTTGGCATCTCATTTTGTGTGTCTTTATTGCTATTGCATGTGAAATCATATATATATTTTTAAATCTGCAATTACTTCACCTCGCCTTCTTCCCTATTGGCAAAATGAAATTCTATTTAATATGGAGCCTCCCATTTCCTATGCCACTCAGCAAGGCATTAAAACAATATTTAAAATTTTCCCAAACATGGCACCATCAATGAAATAATGAAGGTTGTCAGTTTTCACATATTACATATTTGATATTTTTAAAAGCATTAATGAATAAAATAAAACCATTAAATTACCCTGAATAATATCTCATGGAGCAACATTAAATTTTTTCACTCTTTTACAAGTTCATTTTACGTCAAGTAGTTGAAAATTGGCTTTTTGCATAACTTTCACCCAGAAGCTCATTTTTGCATGAAATCTTGCCAAGATGAGTGTAATATCATTACAATACCTTCCACCAAGTAGTTTCGCTCCAGCCTTCATAAAACTTTAGATTTTAAATTTTCCGTAAATTGTCAACACATATTTATACAAACTTTCAGCATTAAAATCTCTCAAACCGTTAGATTTTACTTTGATTTTTTTACATATTTTACATGGTACCTCAAAGAATATATTTGCAAAAGGATTCTGCTCCAGCTCTTACATACTTTTGGGAATAAATTTTCGAAAACTACCTACGGAACTTTTGAAACTGCGAACCGACGAAAAATTGAAAATTGCAGTTTTGACTAAATTTTTGAGTTTTTATTTTTGAGCGATGGATTGCCATGCAATGAATTTAGAATAATGAAACATCATGTGAAATATCTTTCTATTTTCTAAGTGTACCTTCGATCCTTCAAAGGACTACCAAACTTATTTCCAATTCAATAAGCTATAAAATGTACTTATTGTGTATGAAGGTGGATAAAGTTTATGAAGAGTATCAATCAATAGGCTTGGAATTGATTGGGATGACTAAATGGGTAGATGTTGTGTATGTTGGGGCATGCTGGGAGGGAAAATCAGGGCATCTTCAAACATTTTATAACTGGATCATGCATGATTCCTTGATAATATTTTAAAAAACAATCGTAGGTCACATATAATTAATTTAGGATCAATATATCTCTAAAACAACATATATGCATAGATTATGAAGTAAATAAGTATTTTAATATAGTACTTATAGTTCTTGTTGCTTAGCAATTAAGTTTTTCTCTTTAGATGAGATGTTTGTTTAGACTTAGGAGTGTGACGTGTTTCAACCACCCCTTTTTGTTTTGGTTATATAATGTACTTTTAAATAACTTTTTATAGTTAATATAAATGTTATTTCACTAAAAAGAAAAAAGATAATCATATAATTAGCATTTTAAATGTTTAATACATTAAAAATATAATTACCTAATGCATAATAAACTAATATAGCATTTAAACAACAAATTGTTAATTCACTATGTGCATTCTCAATAATAGAACATGTTTGCATCTTATATCTTCATACATTATCTCTATAAATTTCAAATGAATCATATCATATTTAATATGTTTGAATGTCATTTGTGAGGATTTTTTTTTCATGTTATCTAAATTAAGTAATTAATGTAATATAATAAACACATTTAGTTTGGATAACAATTTTTATTGGTTAAATATTTGAATATTGAATAATTAAATGTTATCTTAAGAATTAAATGTAAGGGGTAAACACTTAACTCTTAAGATGATGGAGGAGAGAGAATCTTGATATTGCACAAAATTCTACCCATCTTGGGAATATTGTGATGAATTTGTAATTGCTTAACAATGAGGATTATGCTTAGAATGATATAGTGAAATTGTGATTTTAGGTTGTGTGGCATAATTGGAGTCTTAGAAGACTCGCTTGATGTGCTTGAGCATATTCTCCAATTCACCGTGGACCTTGAATTCTACTTGCATTGTAGCTTTTTACTCAACTATTACTAGAGTTAGCCATTTAGTGCATGTAAAGTGTACCTTGTAAATTTGAATTTTTTTTTATTATTGATAATTTTCTAATTGTCTATAAGGATTGACATTGATTTATTAACTTTCTTGTGAGTAGTCTAGTCACCAATTTTTTTATTTGTTTAGCATTTGATCCTTATTCATGTTGGATTTATTGTTGAAATTGAGCTTATTTTTATGCCTTATTATTTGAATAGATGATTATTCATCCTTGGTGTTCTTTAATTATTGTGGTGGCTATAATAGAATGTTTCAATTGTTAGCCATATATCATGTAAAAGTTGTGCTTTAAATCATGTTTATGATGGGCCTTTAATGGGTTGCACAAGGGAGTAGATTGCAGAGAATACATACTAGTTCTTGATGGTTGTATGAATTAGAACTATGTTATGTTTGAAATTCCTTATGCCGTGTGAAATGTAAGTGGATTCTTTGTGAAGTGTTAGAAAAGTTTTGAATTACATTCTTTGCATATGGATCTTTTGTTGTGAGTGGCTTGTAACTTGGTATAAATATAATCCATGTTTGACAATAATTGATGTGTAGACACCTAAAATAATTCACCTAATCATCAAATCCTAGTTATTGTCATTAAGTATCATCATGTTAATGATTCATTAGTCATCGTTAATTAATTACCATTTATTAATTAATAATCACTTGATAATTCATATTTTTATCCATTTAATTAAATAATATTTTATTATTTATTAAATGTGAGCTAATTCCCATTTTCAAATAATTTCTATTTTAATCCTCTTCAATCTTCATCAGTCAACTCAGTCTCCATTTAGGAAATTCTATCTTCTTTCATCAGTTAACTCTTCTCTACTTTAGAAACTTCTTCTTCCCTCAATCAACTCAGTTTGCAAATGGAAAGTTTGTGTGCATAATTATTCAATTATCAAATTAAATAATCCAATATTATCTCTTCATGGTTCAAGGTAATTTTCCAATTTCCAATTAAGATGACTTCATTGATTTTCTAGTTAACTCAAGTCATCATCCTCATCCATATCTCCCAAGTCTATAAATAAGATCATTTTCTTCATCAATTTCAAAACTCAATCACGTTTATGCAATTATATTTTGTTGAAATCCTAAACCAATCAATCATATTATCTAGTATTATGTTGTTGAGATTTACATCCACATACCTCCAAGGTGAATCAACATCATCAATTTTTGAGGTTTGTAGTGAGTTTCATAGGCTAGATTTATCTTGATTTCATTTTATGCTTTCAAGTTCTTTATGATTTCTAGTTTATGATTTTCATTGTTTACAATATGTATTTGAATATCTATATGAGATTGACTATTATACTCTATTTGTTTGACCTTGAGAATGAAATGTGTTGAAATCCTTGTATGGATTGTTTTTTTTCTCTTAGTAGCTAGTATTTGGTTGGATGTGGACATGGTCCACTAGTTATGATGTTTTTGCTTGTTCATTTTTGTTTTTTCTTGGTGTTGTGGCCATGTCTCCTAGTGTGTAGGCATTAGTTGAGTATTAGATGATGTTATTTAAACATATACACTATGCTATTGACTAATATGAAGGTATACATTATGAATTTAGGCGTGATTTTCATAACTATACTATGTTTTGACATAGTGAAGTGTATGATGGTGTGTCAATAAGTTCTTAGGCACATATTATTCGTATATTTTTTTATAACTCTTGTTTTGTTTCTAGTTGGGTGAACATTGTATAGCTATAAGAGTTTCTCCTTAATAGTTTAAAGGTTTTTCTAGCCTTGTGCTAGAAAGGATGCAATCATTGTTTGAAGGATTTTCTATCCATTATATTCTATTTTATGAAAACTTGGTGTTTAAGCCTTGTAGAGGTTCATCATTGGCTTGTTGGTCATGATTTCATGATCTATTGGGTTTGTTTAACCTTTGGGTTTGTCGTAGTTGATCCTCGTTGTGGCATAGAATGGATTTGTGCTTGTATATTTTGCATTTAGTTACCTCCTTGGATGTATTCCTTATGAGTTTTGGGCCATATCTCACTTGTTGAGAGTGCTTAAGCTTTTAGGAAGATGATGCCTAGATTCTTTCCTCCAATAACTCATAAGTTGATATTAGTTTTATATTGAGGAGTTCAAGTGTTATAGAAATCCCTACTTTTTAAAAATGGAACCTTAAGAAGGACCTCATATAGAGCAACCATGCCTAGAAGTGAGGCATGTTTTTGGTGAGCATGGAGGTGAGATAGTTTTTGCTATAAAATTAAGGGATGGTTTTCTTTAGCTTTTGAGATGTAGTATTATGTAGTAAGGCCCCAGTCTTAAAAGAGACCATATGTAGGAGTCATTAACTTTGTGTTGGGAAATCTTGTGGAGTGTGGAGTTTGTAGGGTTGTGTGCCTTTTCTTGGCTTAATAGGTAGCTAGATGGTGTTTTCTAGCAATAGTATTAGTCCTGGGTTTAGGACCTTGTTTATTGGTGACCTCGATTGGACCATATGCTTGGATCTTGTTCTCAATTAGAGTGGTAGTTAGATGGTAGAGTGTTGTGATCTATAAGGTGTTAAAGAATGTAGTGGTTTATGTTCACCTAGTTCATTCACCTTTAGGGATGCGTGTTGTTAGATTTAGATCTAGACTTGTTGAGATTCTAGAGGGTTGATCTTATGAGATCTATTATGTTTCCAAGGATTGTGTTCCATGAGTACCTTATCCTTATCTTGTTGTAGGATTACAAAAGTAAGACTAATTCTAGTGGGGGAGGATGTAATTCCCACACAATTGTATGCCTTGAGATGTCTACTATCAATATTTTATTTTTTATTATATATTATGACATGCATAGGTCATGCTTGTGTATTTTCTAGTAAGTGTTTATTAGTATTTGTGCTTCACCATTTCATTAAAAAATACTGTTTTGATGGTTCATTATGAATTTTATGCCCTATATCATGCTCGTCATATATGATTTGATATCATGTAGGGATTTATGCCACATTGGAGTGGATTACGTTTACTTTTTATTGGACCTGCTTTTGGGATTAAAATTATGTTGATTTATTGGCTTTGTTTGAGATGTTTTATATATTATTTGGCATGCTTATCAAAGAAGATTATGACATATATTTAGACCATCACATGTATAGAGATGTTCATCTACATGTTAATTGTTGGTATTACTTGTGTTCAATTGTATGTAGGGTATTATGACAAGATACTCATTAGGACATAATGTATTTTACTATGTGTTGTTTGTAGGCATCAAATGTGAGAGTCCTTATGCACATGCCATGATTTGAATTTAGATTATGTTATATAAATTTGGGATACATATATTATTCTTTTTATGAATTATTATCACAACATTTTATCCTATTTCTATCTTTATTTCTATCTAGATTATAGATGTGATTATTATAATGATCTTGACATCATGTATTTTTTTAATTGCTGCATCTCTATATCTAAGTGCTGTATTATTATGGTGTTGGCATTCTAGATGATTTCCAATTATTGATTTTTTATGTTTGGATGATGTGTGTTGCGAAATAAAGAAAAAGGGGGAAGGTGAAATAGGAAGACCTAGAAATGAGACATATGCCAAAAAGTATAGAGGGGGGTGTCCACCTAATCACAAATCCACCTTTTCCATATTCATTAAGAAGAGGGACAGTGTAAAAAATGGTTAGAATTGACTTGCAACCTTCAAGGTGAGTTTTCTCTAGGTTTGGACACTATGCTACCCTAACTTCTTTATGAAAAAAAATAGTAAAATATGTCTGAACAATAGTTTTGGGAGAAGAATAAAAGTGCATTAACAATTCAACTTATGAGATCTATCACTTGAAATATTAAGTATTATGATAACAATGACAAAAAAAACCATTAACCAACAAATCTGAGAAGGATAGGATGGTATGTACCTAGCTCCAAAAGTGGGTTTTAGGATTTGCTAAAGGACATATTTGCCCAAGGGGGAATGAGTCTTGGTATAGGGCTCTGAAAATTATTTTTGTAGTCCTTTGATGTCAGATCTAATGTTCTAATTCCCCCAGGTTTGACAGTTGATAGCCAAAAATAGAACCTATAGGTGAGTTTCTGTATCTTGACAACTTTGATGACAACTTTGACAACTTTGTAAAATTGCACTTTTGATCTAATTCCAATCCTTCACCTACAAAGCTTAGAGGAATGAAGTCTAACACATCAATCCAAGGATTAGATCTTGCATGAAATGGCTTGATTGGATGCTTGATTTGACACTTGATTTGATGCTTGAAAACTTGAAACCTACATCACAATGTTAGCTCAAAAACATGCATGAACACCCATAAATCTTGACATCATGATAGGAACTTGAATGCTACAATAAATGACTAATAAATCTGATTTTTCTCTTGTAAAATTTGAATTATGCCACTTAGAATTGAATTGACAAAAATACCTTGTTTTTATAGGTGATTTTCTAATTTCCCAACAATTAAACATCAAAAGCTGGCAATTGCAATTGGATTTTTAAACTTTAAAATGCCACCAAAAACATATTAAAAATTGGTACCTAAGACTTAAAGAGGTCTCATTCGCCCTTGGGTGAATGGGTCCTAGGCCCTAAATCTAAGACACTCAATTTCCAAGGTGTTTAATTTTATGTTTGCAATTGTTTAATGTAGGTTCCCCTTTTGGAAAATGAAATTAATTAGACTTTTAAATGCATAATTGTTCCAATTAAAGTCTTAATTAAATCCAATTAATTAAGGGGATGTAATCATAGTGTGAAAATGTAAAGGAGTACATTTTTCTACACTACATTTAGCCCCCACTTTAGTGAGAGTATGAACTTGTGCTTAGACTCACACTAAAATAGACAAAGAAGTCAAGAGAGGTCTAATTGTACAAGTGTTGGAAAGATAAGATGACAAAAGTTAAGGAGGATGATCAAGCCCCCAAGATCTAAGATCTCATGGTGAACCAACAAAGGCACAAAAAAGAAACATGTCGATAGCAACACAAGATGCATAATCATGCAATTTCAAAATTAATGCAAAAAGAAAGAAAATAAAATATGGACTAGTCATGGTTGTGCTGTTGTCCATAAAAAAAATGTTCACAAGTGAAAACCCATCGTCCACTATGCAAACAAAATACACTCACAAGGGCTAGTGAAATCCGGTGTCGACTAGGTGAGCCCCAAAAAATGTGGTTGATGGGAAAGTCATGCCAGGTGTATAGGCTCCCATACGTCAACCATACCAAAATTTATACCTCCTGATAACTTTGATAAGGTGCCAGAAGAAAAAAAGGTTCCACAAGGATAGCAAGCTGCATTATGCTAGACACTCAAAAAAAAGAAGGCTCCATTGGAAAGCAAGTTGTGTTATGCTTGGTGGCCATGACAAAATTTTAAATAAAATAGGATAGGATATTCAAAGGGTTTTTTCTTAGTTCATGAAAGGTCTCACCTTAGGGAACATCGTGCTTAATGTCACCAAGAGAGGACTAGTCGAGGATAGAAGATTCACAACTTAGGGAATGCGAGCCATACCATTACCTCTAAGAGGAATATCATATGCCAAGAAAGGTCACACTCTTGAAGGAAATCAAACCCAATGTCACCACTAAGAAGACTCATCACATGAAATAAAAAGATCACAATTTAAATCAAACAATGAGTGGGGACGCGTATGACCCCACTTTAAAGAAATTGTTAAACACCATGTTGTGAGAAATTACTTTAAAGTAGAACATAATAAATTCCAATACATGAGAGCTTTATTTGGAAAGCCCTATGTAAAACATATGTTTCCAAAATAGAGCTACGTCATGGAAAGGAGGTTGCCCCCCATATGCAATCCTAGGATAACACATAAGGGATCCATGGATTTGGGGTCAATGTATGTATTTTCTACAATGATATAATCGAGCTCAGAATCATCATCATTCCCCAAATAACTCATGGAAAAATGAGCAGAAAGGAAGAATGACACATAAAGAGTGAAAAAAAAGAAAAGCCTTTTAGGTCAACGTGGAAGAGACCTAAATGTCTCAACGCTTTGCACCATCTCCAAAAAGAAAACACAAGACAAGTGAAAAAATAAAAGCTTATGAAATATAGAAGAATATCATGACAATTTCGCTTCCTTTGTATCCTTGCACCAACAGAGTGACAAGGGTCATCCAAAGTAGGCTCACAAACATATAAGGACACACCTAAAAACATGATACGGGAGATCACATTATGGACATGCAATCACAAAGAACATGAAAAGAAAATATAAACAAGGCTAGTATGGAACATGTGAGTCAACCTATACTAGGTTATCCACATACCAATCTTGTTCATCATAGGTGGAAGGCGGATAACTAGCCAAAGGGACAACAACAAGTGTCATACTAGGATCATCACCAGGTTCAACACATGGCGAGTCACTCTTGTTAGGAGGATCATCACAATTGTTATCTGTGAATGGTGAACCTATACCTACACAAACAAAAAAGAAAAAACATATAGTTAGATCATTATGCAAGTTAGATCAACATTCCCCATGAAATTAGATTGAAACATGAAAATAGGAAATAAAATGAAGAACACAACAATGAAAGCTATCAAATCCTATTCTAATGAACAAACTATCAATCCCATGGGGGAATTGGTGCCATTTTGATGTGGAAAATGGCCCTTTCCCAATTCCTTTATGCAATTTGGTGATCTTTGATGATGATTGTGCTTCCTTGGTGCAATTTGACAATAAATTTGATGGGATTTGAGAAAGAACTATGAAACTTGAATGGAGATGGATGAAGTTGTGAGTGAAATTGAGTATAGTAAGCTTGCTTGAATTGTGGATGATCAATTCAATAGGAGAGGCCCTCTATTTGTAGATTTGAAGAATGTAAGATTGAAGGATTTGGATGAATGTGGGACAAAAGACCAACCAATGAGAGAAGGCCACTTGTCCACATGTGATTGGAGAAGGAATGAACACATTTTTGATGAATGTACAAATAAATGAAGTCAGGTGGAATTTGAAATTTGTGAAATGACAAGTTGGAGGGAGAAAGAAATAAAGTAAATGCCACTTGGCTCAAGGAAAAGGACATGTAAGAGGCCTTTAATGCCTTGTTGAATGTACTCATCCCTTTTGGAGGGATTTTCAAATTTGAGGAATATTCCCTTATTGATGTCAAGTTGAGAGAAAATAGAGAAATTAATAAATCAAATAAAATGATTTATTGTGCATGTTGCAAGATCTAGAGGATTTGATGGATTAGGATTAGCATTAATCAGGATTTGATTAATTTAGGTGGAAATTAGATGATTTGACAATTTTGACTTAGATTTTAGGATTAATTTAAATCAAAGTTGAGAGGAATAATGGATTTATATTTAATTAAATAAAGATTGATTTATTTAATTAAAAAGGGTGATGTTAGATTAAATCAAATAAAAATTAATTTATTTAATCTAAAAGAGATGACTTTAGAGAGAAATTAAATAAAGTGAATTATTTAATTACAAGAGGGATTATAAAATTAATTAAATAAAATAATTTATTAAATTAATTGAAGCGGATGACCTAATCAGATAAATTTGATTTATTTAATTAAGAGAGGAAATATGATGATTTTAATCAAATAAAGATTATTCAATTAAATTAATTAGTAAGGGAGATGATTTAGGAAGAAACAATGTTAGTAAGACTAGGATCGGATGTGTGTATATTTTACGTGTCTACATTTTTCCCCTCTTTGAAGCAATGTACCTGTTGCGTTGGTTCAAAAAATAATCTTGCCGTGATCAAATTTCAAAAAAAATCTGATTTGTTTGGATGCTCGAGGGGAAAGAAGTATATTGGTACATTGCCCCCTCGAGAGATTGAGCGAAAAGTTTGATTTGAGGATCAATCTCACGACAAAGAGGTTCAAGATGGATGGGTTCAGCTTTGATATAGACAAATTTGATGATGTATAGACAGTCATCGGCCATGGGTAGCCTCATGTATATTTTGAGATATCACACCTAATTTAGATAGAAATGTTAGTAAAGATAGAAGAATAAGAAGAATAAGATGATGAAAGGAGGATCCACTAAGTCCATATTATTAATGATGATGATGATGATTTTCTTATCAGGAATTGAGATTTTAAAAGGGTCATTTACCTTATGTTTGATAATACACATAGGTATGATGCATCAAGGTATAAAGAATTAGGATGGCGTTGTACCCAGTGTGATGAACTTTGACTCGACAATCAGATAGGAGTACTCCTATTCACACCTAACATACAAAACCTCATTCAGAATGCAGTTCAAATATTCTAAACATCTCAGACCAAAACATAGAAAAGCAAGCCTTCCTATGTGGTCAACAAGACACTTAAAACACCCTCCCTACAAACCAAACAAAGCACACATGACGAAGTTATTTTACAAGGATATCCAACAAGAACAAAAAATAAAAAGATAATGATCATTGCCCCATTCCTTTCTCTCTAAATCCCTTTATTTGGACATCATTGAGAGGTCATCAGAATGAGTGCAATAAGATAAGTGAAAAGGAGAAAGATAAAGTAAACAAACAAGCCAATGTTATTCATACTGCTAGCCAAGACTAAACTATGGTGATGCCTAATGTTAATGTCCATTGTAGGAAGGATTCATCCTAGGACATGATGTTATCAGATGATTTTGGGATTGATTGGATGATAGGCTATTGATACTCCGAGTTGATTAACTTGCTTACTTATTGACCTAGACTTGAGACTTTGACGATTAGGCTTTCACTTTTGAACTTGCTAGACTTGCTTCCGACCGGCTGACCAAAGGATGAAAATGATGATTGATTTATTATGAATGAGATTATTTCGGGTGAAAGCGGGATGAGACAGATGGATTTTCTTCAAATATTTGGATGTTTTTGGTGTTTTGAAATGTTTTGAGGCTATTTTTGGGATTTTTCAAATTTTTGGTATTTTCTGAGATTTTGACCAATAAACTAACCTAAAGACCTATCCTAGGGGTCTCGAGAGCTGATCAAAAAATTAGTCTTGCCTACGTTATACACATAGAGACCACATAGTTTGACTGACGCAAACTCGATAATTGATGAGATATGAACAAACAGATTGCTAGTTTATTATGAAAGACTCCTAAAGGAGTGACCTAATGTGTCTCGGGGGATGATCAAAGATCAAACTTGCCTACGTTCAAGCTTAGAGATGACGTAGTTCGACAAGATGACTCCACTTTTTTATTTTTTTGGATTTTTGACCTATTTTTGGATGTTTTTGTTGGCAAAACAAGGATAGACAACTGAGAGGGGGGGGGTGAATCAGTTGTCACAAAAATTAATCTTATTCAACCTTAAACAAATTTTAATCTCAAATATGATAATTAACAGTGCAAGAATAAATCAACATCACATTAGACACATGAACACCAAGATTTTTATATGTGTAAACCCTGTTAGGGGAAAAACCACGGTGGATATTAATCCACAAGATTATACCCTGTTAGAAGTATAATGAAATAAATGAATAGAGAATGCACATGCATTCAGGCACACTACCTAGAGCTCACTTCTCAGAGGCAAGGCTCACTGCCTTACATAAAACAATTAGATTAAATCCATCTAATGAGGTTGAACTGAGAAATTAGCTTCTACAAAAGCTTGATTACAGTTCCGGTTAGGCACAAAAACAATTCTTCACACTTCGCTCAATCTTCTTCACACTCTACTTTGCACTCGAATGATCTGATCTTTATTCACACATATCTTGCATATACTTCACATACATTCACTGAACATACATTAAAATGAAGAAAATAATCACTCTTATATATCCGCTACACGAATTTACATCAACAACTATGTCGGCCACAAATAAAGAATAAATTACAACTGTTAGCCTCAATACATGAACAAATATTAATGCACACCAACCTAAGTCAATCACAACATAGTGAGGACCTAAATCAACATCCTCGAACATGCCAAACAATACAAGATTAATCCATAAGGATCCGCAACACACTACCACCATCATGTCGGCCAAGAACATGAAAACTTTAAACACACAAGGAAAAAGTCTTCAATCATGAACATGTCGATCGACGCAGACGTACCACACTGATAGAGAATGATCTAGAAACATCACTGAACATCTCTGGAATGTACACAAAAAATCACTTCACCAGAATTGCAATCTCATCTTCTAGAAACACTTGCTACAGTAACTGAATAATTGTAGGAACACAAAACTTCATAACCTCCTCAAATATTGATGCACACCTCTGAAAATTTTGGACAACATACTAGATAGGCTCAGAAAAAAACTCTTTAATGCATGCCTTCTAACCATCAACGTACAAAAATTTTCATCACTCTAACCTTCTCAATTTCACTGGCTGCCTGCAATATATTTATTACAATTTTCTCAATCTCCTTGACATATACAACCTTCAAAATAACCAATGCTAATAGTGTTGACATCAATGACAATCGCATATCAACAACACAACCAAAACATCCAACAATCCCCTCCTCTGGCATTGATGGCAACACATGATGTAAAAAATAATACCATCAACACAACTAGCTGTTCACATAGTACACTTCTCCCCCTTTGTTCATTCTTCTCCCCCTTTCTTCAAGAGTTTTTTCACTTTGTTCTTTTCCCCCTTTGACATCAATGGAAAAGGTACACATGCTTTGATCCACATATCATCTGAATCATCTGAGTACTCCCCCTGAGTAGCAACCACCACAACATCAATCCGAAACAAGATATGACTGTAAGTCCACGGATTGATGCAAAGACTTGCATCTTAGTTCAGATTAGGAGGGGAAATTACCCCTAACTTGCCTCTAAGATACTCAAAAGTATCCTTAGGTAATGATTTAGTAAAGATATCTGCAATTTTTTCCTTTGTAGGAACATATTCCAATCTGACCTCTTTATCACTCACCTTGTCTCTCAAAAAGTGATACTTGATAGATATATGTTTTATCTTTGAGTGTAGCATCAGATTATTATAAATGTTTATGGCACTTGAATTGTCACAAAATATAGCAATTGGCTCATCATACTCAATTTTTATGTCTCTCAACATTTGCTTCATCCACAAAACTTGAGTACAATTGTTTGCAACAACAATATATTCTGCCTCAATAGTAGATAGAGAAATGGAATTCCGCTTTTTACTTAGCCAAGACACTAGCTTCTTTCCCAAGAAGAACACACCACCACTTGTTCTTTTCCTATCATTTACATCTCCTACCCAATCTGCATTCGTAAAGGAATTTAGAGTAAGATCATTATCCTTTGGATACCATAACCCAAAGTCAACTGTTCCTTTCAGGTATTTGAATATTCTCTTTATTGTAGTCACATGTGATTCCTTTGGATGAAATTAATATCTAGCAACCATGCACACAACATTCATAATGTCTGGTCTTGTCTGAGTCAAATATAGCAATCCACCAATCATTGACCTATATCTTGTTTGATTAGCCTTAGGAGAATCATCATTCTAATATAATTTGCATTCAGTTACCATGGGTGTACCAACTGGCTTTGAATCTTTCATGCCAAAATTTTTTAGTAACTCTCTCACATATTTGGACCGAGAAATAAAGATTCCATCATCTAACTGAGTAATTTGCAATCCTAAAAAGAATTTTAGTTCTCCTATCATTGACATTTCAAATTCACTTTTCATTTCATCAGCAAATTTCATGCATAAGAAATTATCTCCTTCAAATATAATGTCATCAACAAAGACTTCAATAATCAATTCTTTATCCTTATCTACCTTGAAATATAGATTGTTGTCAGCAGTACCTTTATTGAATCCAAGATTCAAGAAGTATTTATCCAGTCTTGCATACCAAGCTCTAGGAGCTTGTTTGAGTCCATATAGTGCTTTCTTCAATCAATACACCATGTCCTTTTCACCAATCAATTGAAATCCATCCGGTTGCTCAACATAAACTTCGTCTTCTAACTCACCATTCAGAAATGATGACTTCACATCCATTTGATATACTTTGTAGTTCTTGAAAGTAGCATAAGCAAGAAATAACCTTACAACTTCAATTCTAGCAACAGGGGAATTTTTTTGTTGCAAAATCAATACCTTCCATCTGTGAATATCCTTTACATACTAGTCTTTCTTTATTCCTAATCACTTCACCTTGTTCATTCAGCTTATTCTGAAAGACCCATTTGGTTCCAATCACATTTTTGTCTTGAGGTCTAGGAACAAGAATCCATGTATCATTTTTCTCTATATGCATTAGTTCTTCCTTTATTGCTTCCATCCAATATTCATCTTTACATGCTTCATTGAAATTTCTAGGCTCAGTCTTGGTTATCAGACAATATTCGTCTCCAATTCTTCTTCTAGTCTGTACACCTTTGTTGTTGTCTCCTATGATCTGACTTTCAGAATGACTTCACTTTACATACCTTGGAGTTTTGGGTTCTGTTCTTTCTTCTGCATTTCCACTGTCTTCTTCTTCATGATTTTCTTGATTCATCATAACACTTTGATTTTGATTATGTGTCTGCACATTCTTTCCATTATTAGTACTATATTTTTGGTCATCTGAATCATATCCGCAATGCCTAAATGATCTTTGGATATCCTGATCAACTCTAACATTTGCACTCTCAACCATTTTCTTCAATATTTTATTGTAACACCGGTAGGATTTTCTCTTACTAGAGTAACTCAAAAAGATTCCTTCATCACTTCTAGCTTCAAAATTTCCTATATCTTCATCTCTTTTAATATAACATCTGCTTCCAAATATTTTGAAATACTTAACAATAGGTTTATAAGCAAACCATAGCTCAAAAGGAGTCTTACCAGAATTACTATTGACATTCACCCAATTGATAGTATACACAACAATGCTTATAGCTTCTCTCCAGTAGAAATGAGGAACATTACCTTCCAACATCATAGTTCTAGCAGCATCTAAAATTGTTCTGTTGTGGGGTCCAAGGAGCAGATAGCTGTATTTTTATTCCATGCTCTTTACATAATGAATCGAAATCCCGGGAAGTGAATTCACCACCTCTGTCTAATCTTAAATATTTGACCTTCAAACCTATCCTAGTTTGTGCCAAAGCTTTGAAGCTTTTGAATTTCTCTAATGCCTCATGTTTTTCTCTTAAGAAGGCAACCCAAACCATTCTAGAATAATCATCAATAAGCAACATAAAGTACCTTTCTCCTTGTAGACTTCTGATTCTGGATGGACCACATAGATTAGTATGTACCAAATCCAGTACTCCATTGGAATGATGTAGTTTTCTTTGAAATGAAGTTCTTGTTTGCTTTCCCATCTGACATTCCTTGCATATAGTGCTAGTAGGCTTCACTAACTTAGGTAGATCTCCGACTGCTTGTGTGGAGCTTATTTTGACAATGTTATCAAAATTCACATGACACAACGTTCTATGCCATAACCAACTTACATCAACTTTAGCAATAAAAAAAAAATCACTAGCAGCATTCAAGTGAAGAATATTACCTCTTGTGTTTGTACATGAAGCAATCACATTTCCTGAGCTTCCCAATATCCCACACTTACCATCTTTGAATTGAAGATTGTAACCTTTGTCAACCATCTGTCCAACACTCAACAAATTATGCTTCAATCCTTCAATATAAAGAACATCATCAGTATTGCATTTTCAACCAAGAGAAATAGTGCCTCTGCCACAAATCACACCATAATTGTTCTCCAAATCTTACAACACCACCGTCATACTTTTCCAAGTTTAGAAACTTGCTTTTATCACTAATCATATGATGTGAGCATCCACTATCAATCATCCACTCATCCTTCTCATCAACTCTAGTTGCAAGAGCTTTCTGAATATTCTTATTACTAGCTGATTCAGTGGACACCGAACCATTTTCCTTGATAGCAATGAATACACATTCATCTTCATTTCTAGTTTCTTTATCAGATTCATCATCAGTAACTCCTTCTTCAACATAATAACATTTCTTTTGAAATATAGTCTTATCAGGTTTATACTTAGAGACTCTTTTAGGACATCTTGATGCAAAATGACCTATCTTACTACAAGAGAAACATTTAATAGGCAACTTTATTTTTTACTTACCTTTTCCTATGGCTTCTCTTTTCACAATCAGTGCTTCCAGTTCTTCTAGCTCTCTTTCTTCATCTTCAATTAGTTTCATCTCTTCTTCATACTTGAATGTTTTCTTGGAACTCTCTCCCATATCATATCTTTGTTGGATTTTTCGGGATACAGTAGCTTTGAATGCAAACTCTACCTTAGGAGAAGATTCAACAAATTCACTCAACTCAAATGCAAATTTTTTTCCAATCAATATGTCTCTTGTCACATTTGTTACTGTCCCGAGCTCTTCAATAGCATCAACTTTTTTTTTGTAAGAAGTAGGCACATATCTAAGTATTTTGGCCACAATATCATCTTCTTCCAAGGTTCCACCGGCACACCTAATGTCCATCACTAATTCATTTATCTTTTGCGAGAAAGAAAATATGTTTTCATCTTCACTCATCTTCATGTTCTCCCACTTGCCTTTCAGACTTTGCAGCTTAGCAGCTTTCACTAGTGCATCTCCTTCATACAATGTTTCCAACTTTATCCAGATCTCATGTGCAGTCTTCAGACCTATTACATTTTTCATCTTTGAATTTGTCAAAGCACTTAGCAATGCTATTATGGCCCTGGTATTAGTTTTTGCTTCTTTGATCTCATCGGCAGTAGAGGGACCATTCTGAGGAATTGTATATGCATTCTTTGTAATCTTCCAAAAAGGCTCACCAATGCACTTCAAATTACACTCCATTCTGAATTTCCATAGAGAGTAGTTTGTACCATCAAATCTAGGACTATCCTTCTTGTATGATGTCATCTCAGATCACCTCAAGCTGTTAGAATTCTTTAGAGGAACTAGCTTTGATACCAATTGTTGGAAAAACAAGGATAGACAACTGAGAGGGGGGGGGGGGTGTGAATCAGTTGTCACAGAAATTAAGCTTATTCAACCTTAAACAACTTTTAATCTTAGATCTGATAATTAACAATGCAAGCATAAATCAACATCACATTAGAGACACATGAACACCAAGATTTTTATACGTGGAAACCTTATTAGGGGAAAAACCATGGTGGATGTTAGTCCACAAGATTATACCCTGCTAGAAGTATAATGAAAGAAATGAATAGGGAATTCACATGCAATCAGACACACTACCTAGAGCTCACTTCTCAAAGGGAAGGCTCACTACCTTACATAAAACAATCAGATTAAATCCATCTGATGAGGTTGGACTAAGAAATTAGCTTCTACAAAAGCTTGAATACAATTCTAGTTAGGCACATAAACACTTCTTCACACTCTGCTTTGCACTCGAATGATCTAATCTTTTTTCACACATATCTTGCATATACTTCGCATAAATTCACTGAGCATACATTAAAATGAAGAAAAAAATCGCTCGTATATATTTGCTACACGGACTTACATCAACAACTCTGTCAGCCACAAATAAAGAATACATTACAACTGTCGGCCTCAATACATGAAAAAATCTTAATACACACTAACCTAAGTTGGTCACAACATAGTGAGGACCTAAATCAACATCCTCGAACATGCCAAACAATACAAGATTAATCCATAAGGATCTGCAACATGCTACCACCATCATGTCAGCCAAGAACGTGAAAACCTTAAATACACAAGGAAAAAATATTCAATCACGAACACATCGATCAACGAAGACATACCACATTGATAGAGCATGATCTAGAAATATCACTGAACATCTCATGAATGTACACAACAACTCACCTCACCAGAATTACAATCTCATCTTCCAGAAACACCTACTGCAGTAATTGAATAACTGTAGGAACACAAAACTTCATAATTTCCTCAAAATTTTGATGCACACCTCTGATACTTTCAAAAAACATACTAGAGAGGCTCAATAACAAACCCTTTAATGCATGCCTTCTGACCATCAATGTACAAAAAATTTCATCACTCTGACCTTCTCAACTTCACTAGCTGCCTGCAATATATTTATTACAATTTTCTCAATCTCCTCGACATATACAACCTTCAAAATAACCAATGCTAATAGTGTTGACATCAATGAAAACCATATATCGACAACACAATCACAACATCCAACAGTTTTCAGATTTTCTGATTTTTACGAATGTTTTGGATTTTTTGAAGGATTTTTTGAATGTTTTTTGATTTTTTGATTTTAAGGAATATTGCAAGAATTTACACGAATTTGATTCGATTCAGGTAAAAGAACATGCCCCTAGTGTGGTGTGATAGACTACTTTGATATAGGTAGGAAAAGCAATCCTTAGGAATGTGCCAAGTAGTACTAGGGTGGAACATGATATGAACACAAGATGAAGCTATGATACAAATGCGGATGGATGAATGGAAGGATGAGGAGGATGAAAGGCAATGGATAAATGAGTGTTGTGGGGTCAATTGCTGAGATCCTGGTGGATGAAGAGCGCTTATTTACACAAGGCACCTATTTTCCAAGTTTTCACCAAGGTACTTGCCCAAAGGACCACCGAAGTGGTTTTCACTAGAGGACAATTTTTCTCTTAACTATTTTTCAATCTTTTTTCTGATTTTTTTGGATTTTGATATATTTTTTGACTTTTATTTTTATTTTTGGTTTTACCCTTAAAAGATCAGGCATAATTTTTTTGAGATGCGAGCTGTTCATGGGTTCCTACAAGGGTTCACCTTCGGGTGTTGATAGTTGATATACCCCTGATTTGTAGCTTGTTGTAATGATGAATGGTCCCAATCAGTTGGGCTCAAACTTGCCCTTGCTATCTGGATTTGGCACGTTCTTCTAATTTTCCTTCAGTACTAGTTTGCCGACTTGGAAGGTCCGCCTCCTAATTTTCTTGTTGTCGATTCACATGAGGTGGTTCTGATAGGCTTGCAAGTGGTTTAAGGCATCCATACACCGCTCATCCAGTTGTTCCAACTCATTTAATCTAGAGACCCAATATTCTTCATCTATTATGAGATTCTACAGTGATATTCTCAGGGACGAGAGCTTGATCTCAATGGGGAGTATGGCTTATGATCTGTAGACTAGGGAGAAGGGGGTGGAACGTATTGGTGTGCAAATGCTTGTGTGGTAGGCCAATAAGGCAGGGTTCAACTACAGATGCCAGTCACAACCGACATCATTGACTATTTTCTTGAGGATCTTTAGGATGGTATTATTGGTAGCTTCTGTTTGGCCATTGCCTTGGGGATAATACGGAGTGGAAAAGCAATTTTGGATATTGAATTTTTGGCATAAGTCACAAACATCCTGATTTTTGAAAGGTGTCCCATTATCTGAGATAATGGCTTGAGGGACATCGTATCAACAAATAAGGTAGTTTAGGATGAACTTGGATATCTTCTTTTCTATTATATATGTCATGGGAATGGATTCCACCCACTTCGTGAAATACTCTGTGGCGGTGATGATAAACTTATGCCCATTGGATGAGGTGGGAGTGATTTTACCAATTAGATCGAGCCCCCACTGCGAAAAGGGCCAAGGTGTGATAATTGGGTTGAGCTCTTGAGTTGGTGTATGGATGAGGTCCCCATGCTGCTGACACTACAAACACATTTTGACATAGTCATGTGCTTCTCTTTCCATGGTAGGCCAATAGTACCCCATCCTCAATAGTTTCTTGAACAAAGTCATACTGCTCGAGTGTGAACCACAAATTCTGTTATGTACCTCGATTAAAGTAGTCAAGGCTACCTCAGTGTTTAGGCAACATAAAATGGTCTTTTTGATGCTCCTATAGTATAAGGTATCTCCTAGGATGACAAAACGAGATGAATTTTTGACAAAGGCTCATTTGAGGTTTGGGGTTATGTCAACACGAAGGACTCCTATTCTCAGGTAGGTGTAAATATCATGGTTCCAAGGATCATCGGGACCAATGATTTCACACACCAATTTAGACTCTAGTACCTCAAATGCTGGTATGAGAAATTGTTCTATGAGGAATTCTTGTTTTGGGACATTGTGCGAGATCTCTAAGAGTGATTCAACCGTAGCCATTGCATCTACTGCTCTGTTATTTGCTCTGGGTAACTGTTTGAATTTGATATCAATGAAGGAATCCTTAATAATTTCCACCAACTTATTGTATGGAGTCATCTTCTCGTCCTTTGTTTGATATTCATTATTTACCTAGTTGATTATGACCTGTGAGTCTCTGTAGAAATTAAGTGCCATGATCTTCCACTACACTGCAATTCTCAGCCCTATGACAAGAGCCTTGTATTCCACAATGTTGCTTGTACATGAGAATGATAGTCTATATGATTTAGGTATGCAGTCCCCTTGTGAAGTGATGAAGAAGATTCTCGCTCCTGACCCACGTTGTGTGTAGGATCCATCAAAATACATGTTCCAATAATTTGCTACACTAAGATTGAAGATTGATTCATCAGGGACCTTTGAAACAAGTGGATTCTCTGCATATATAGGTGCTTCTACCAGTTGATCTGTGATTTCTTTTCCTTTGATAGCCTTGCGTTCTACATAATCAATGCCATGCTCCGTCAGGTTCATAACCCACTTAGCCATTCGTCCTATGAGAGTTACTTTGGAAAGTAGGTACTTGAGTGGGTCTATTTTTGCAATGAGCTTGATCTGATGTGCTAGCATGCAATGCCTGAACTTATGAGCTACAAACACAACTAATAGGAATGATTTCTCAAAGGGTGTGTAGTTCAACTCATGTCCCACCATGGTCCTGATTATGTAGTAGATAACTCTCTCCTTCCCGTTTTCGCTGTGTTGTACTAAGAGAGCACCAAGGGTTGCTACTGTTGTTGATATGTATAAGATCAAGGGTTTTCTTGGAATTGGTGGCATAAGGACTGGTGGTGTGAGAAAATACTCCTTGATCTTATTGAATGCTTGGTCACATTTCTCGTCCCATTTGTATGCTACCCCCTTGTGGAGTAGATGAGAATATGGGATTGCCTTGTCTACCAGTTGCGCTATAAATTAGTGGATGGACTAGAGTCTTCCTTGTAGGCCTCTTAGCTACTTTAATGTCCTGGGTGCCTCCATTTCAAGGATTACCTTGAACTTGGTAGGGTCTATTTCAATTCTTCTTATTGATACGATGTACCATAGGAGATTACCTAATTATACCACAAAGACACTTCTTCAGATTAAATCGAACCTTGTACTTTTCTAGTCTATCAAAAATGAAGCTTAGGGCTGATGTGTGATCCCATCACTTCTTTGATTTAGCTAGTATGTCATCCACATAAACTTTCACAATTTTATGGATCATATCATGAAAGATGAGTGTCGTGGCCCTTTGGTAAGTTTCTCTTGTGTTCTTCAACCCGAATGGCATCATATTCCAACAGTATGTTCCCCATGGGCAAGTGAAAGCTATCTTGTGCTCGTCTTCCTTGGCAATCATGATTTGATTGTGTCCTGAGAATCCATCCATTAATGATTAGATCTCATGTCCTCCAGTCATATCCATGATCATGTCAATGTTTGGAAGTGGAAAGTCATCCTTTGGACATGCTTTGTTCAAATCTTTGAAGTCCGTGCAGATGCAGATGCCCCCAATGGGATTTGAAATAGGTACAAGGTTTGAGACCCACTCTGGATAATCAATCAGCCATATAAACCCTGCATCTAGGAGCTTTTGTAGTTCCATTTTGACCAGCAATGCTATTTGGGATGCATTTTTCTCAGCTTTTTTCTCATAGGCTTCGCTTCAGGATATACATCTAGGTGATGAACTACAACTTTTGGATCAAGCCTAGGCATACCAGCATAATTCCATGTGAAGTTTACCTTTCTTTCCTTTAGGAACACAACTAGGAGTTCTTGTTCTTCTGTGAGAAGTGACTCCGCATAGAATGTTATGTGCGGTAGTTCCTCTATTCCCAAATTGACTGGATTGCACTGTTTTGTGAAAATCGCTTACTTTTCCTGGTGAATAGCACTGAGAGGAAGATTGAATCATTCATCCTCCGATGCCTCAGAGAGGTTTTCACCATTGGATACGTCCATTAATTTTACTATTTTCAATTCAGAGAGTGCCATTTTGTGGTTTTCACTCAAAGACTTTGAGATTATTCTCAATTTTGCGATGGAAGGATTCAATCGTTTCCCCCGTAATAGGATTACGTATCCAGTATGATGTCAAACCAAAATTGGTGATCTCCATATGGTACCGTATCCCACAATCCCATGAATTCTGAGAGCACCTCATCATTTTTGAATGTGTCCAAAATTGGTGCTCCACG
Organism: Sequoiadendron giganteum; assembly: GCA_007115665.2. Classification (NCBI taxonomy): domain Eukaryota; kingdom Viridiplantae; phylum Streptophyta; class Pinopsida; order Cupressales; family Cupressaceae; genus Sequoiadendron; species Sequoiadendron giganteum. Next base: position 236,283,735 of record CM021109.1, on the reverse strand, counting down.
TTGGTTCTAATCGATGAGTTGAGGATAAACTAGGTTTATCTCATGGGTTTGATGGTCTGACTCAAAATATAGGGTTTTGATCAATAATAAGGAGGAATCTTCGAAAAGAATAGGCAATTCAGTAAGGGTATCCTCATCACTATCACTATAGACAAAAATTATGTCAAAGGTAAAGTTGTCTATGACTTGACCTGTGGATATAGGTAACTGAAGGGCAGCTGTTGATAGCTGAGGGGTACTTCTTCCACGTATGGTTTCATTCAGAGGTGTACACCCAAGGCCAAGATTCTTCATGTGATTTTCCATAATGATAGGTTCCAATCGGCCATTATTGTTCTTTGCAAGACTTTCATTCCTGTTATAGCCCATGCCCAACATTAATTGAAGTCCTCTATTAGCATCATCCATAGGAAGGGCTGGTATAGGTCTCTCATCTTGATAGAGGAGATTGGATATGTCTCTCTCGTCCACCACTTCTCGACCTAGATCCCCCAACTTCTGAATCGAGAGGAATCCACCCTAAAGGTTTGAGCTATTGTATTAGCAGGTTGTGGCTGTCCATGGGATCTGGGGGATTGAGGTAACTCCCCTACCACAAAGGCTCCTTTCTTCATTTTTTAATCCCCACAACCATTGTCTTGGATTATGACCTTGATTTTAGATATATCAGGAATGGCAGGTGTCTTTTTCCCATAAGTGGATGCTATGTTGGCTGGGTCTATATATGGAGTCGAAGGACCTTCATCATTCTTTGGGACTTGGGGGATTTTATAGTATTTCACTTCCAAGTTTTTGCAATAGGAAAAGGGATCAAGATCATCGTAGATTGTGACCTCTTGATTTTGGTATGAGAACTTGACACATTGATGGAAGGTTGATGCAACTGCTTGCATCCCATGTATCCATGGACGCCCTAGGAGGATATTATAAGGTAAATCAAGGTCTAGGACCTGACATGTGGTTTCCATAATGGCTGGCCCTACTTTAATAGGGAGTTGGATAGTGCCCTGAGACTCTCTTTCTTGATCGTCATAAGCTCTGATTGTGATGCCCTTTCCTTTTTCAATGGAATCCTCAGAAAATCCTAGATTCTTTATGAGCTTGAGAAAAAATATGTTGAGACTTGCACCCCCATCCACCAAGACCCTTTTGACCTTGTTTTTATGAATCCAGACCTCAAGGTGGAGTGCACAATTGTGAGATGGTTGGGAAGGGAAGTCTTGATTAGAAAATGTGAGGAGATTTGGGGTGGTAATGTTTCCGACCATAGCTTGGAATTTTTCAATATCAACATTGGCAGAGATAGTAGATGAAGCCAATGCTTCCTCAAGGATTTGTCTATGGGTGGATGAAATCTTTAGTAACTGCATGATGGAGATCTGAGCGAGAGTCCTTTTCAACTGGTCTAAGACATTGTAGCCATTAGGAGCAGATTTCTGATTTGAGATGGATGTCCTAGGTGTCCATGATGACCCAACAATGGTGTCTTTGCTGCCGCATGTGGTGGCTCCATAATCAGCTTTGTCTCCCTTGATGCTAACACCAGTGACCCAGTCATCTAGGGACATGAAAAATTGATCGTACACATGGTTCACATTGGCATACTTTTTTTTTCCTTTGTTATTATCCGACATTGGATTCGTGTAGATCTTAAGATATTGATTTCCTACTGGTTGTTCCATGTTAATGATCTTATCGCCGATGAGGTCTTGGATTACATTTTTCAGCTTCACACAATTGGCTATTGTGTGTCCCTTGATTTTATGATAATCACAAAGGTAATTTTCATTGTACCATGGTGGTTTCACTTGGGGCTCTTGATAATTTTCATAAGTGGGGATTTTTAATGAGATTCTCGTTTACCAATTTCTTCATGATGGATTCGACTGATTCCCCAAGGGCAGTGAACTTCTACTTGGGGGGATATTTATTTCTCGGAGGTGGTCCTCCTTGATTATATAGATTATTGATTTGATTATTAGGTGGTTGTTGTGCCACCACATTGGTTTGCGTGTTGTTGTGATTGTTGTTTTGCAGTTGCCGATATGTTTGGGTATTCTACTTTGGAGCATTGATCATGACCTTCGCATCAACCAGACCATCATTAGTAACGTTCCTGATTTTCGCCCATGTGTGAGGTTTTTCATTATAGCTGGTGGAAGGGCGGTTGTCTTGATGTTCTAGGTAGGTGGGTGTCCCCCCTTGTGCAATGAGGGCTCGTTCGATGTTGAGCGCCTTGGGGATCAATTGGTCGTAAGTGGTGATGCACTACATTTTTAGATGGAATGCCAAGGTTTTCTCAAGATTGGAAATGATGGTGCAAATTTTTTGCTCTTCTGGCATGGCCCACTTGCTCCTATTGGCCTTGGATCATCATCATTTTAGGAAGGAAGCGAATCATTCTGCCTTACCTTGTTTGAGCATAGATAGTTCGTCTAGACTAACATCCATGCCAATGTTGAAGGAATACTTTCTTATGAATGCATCAACGATCTCTTGGAACATTTTGATGCCGGTAGGCAAGCAAGAGAACCACTCCATGGAAGTGCCAACCAAGCTTCGAGGAAATAGCCACATTAGTTATGTATCATTATATGTGACTTTCATACAATGTACTTGGAATTCCCTGATGTGATTCTTAGGATTTCCCAACCCGTGATATTTGTCAAATTTAGGGATTTCAAAACCCTTTGGGAATGGTACCATTGCAAAGCTCCTATCAAAAGGATAAGGACACAAATTACTTGGTGTCCTTGTTATTTTCCCTAATTGGAGATCGATCATTTTCTACGAGAGCAATTTGATTTGTGTTGTCACATCGTCTTATAGATTAGGAGGTGGAGTGAATGTGTTCTAAGGTGGTTGAGGTGTTTGATTGGTGGGTGGAGCATGAGGCATGTTGGTGGGGGTTTGTTGCAAGATCTAATGTGTGATTAAAGCTTGCTGATATGCCTTAATTTCTTGTTGTGCCAACAATGCTTGCTATTGGTCTTGTTGTTGCTATGCCAACAAGGCTTGTTGTTGGTCTTGCTGTTGTGCAACAAATTTTTTTGTTGGGCTTGCTACTGCTATACGAACAAAGCTTATTGTTGGTCTTGCCATTGAGATCCTTGCTTTTGTGTTTAATACTATTGCAGGGCTTGTTTATATTCTTGTTGCTGGGTTGCTTGCAATTGTTCTTGGTATTGAGCTTGCACTTGCGCTTTTTGAGTTTGATATTGGACTTGAGCTTGAGCCTGGGTTTGCTGGCCTGCCTGTGCAGCTTGAAAAACTAGTGCGGCTTGTGCGGCTTGAGCTACTTGTGCAGCTTGGGCTGCTTGCTATTGTTGTAGTAAAGCTTGAGCGTGGGCAGCTTGTTGTGTCATTAATTGTGCTTGCATTTGTTGGTTTTGAATTTCCTGAAGTCCTTTTTGATAGGCGACTTGTTGAGCTGATTACAATGCGATGCTAAAGGAGTTTTTCATGTTGGGTTTTAGCGGTGGTGGTGGTGGATTTGGAGTAGTGTTGGCTATTGTGATGAGAGGGACCGTTGTATTGATAATTTGGGTTTGGGTGGTGGCTGGTGTGATTGATATGCTTTCTCCTTGGGAGACCATGTTTTGAGATACTTGGGGAATGGTAGATGATGTGTTGATTTCTGGTGTTGCTTGGATGGTTGCCATCTATTGTTGTGATATCGATGGAAAGATAGGAGGATTCTATATCATGTTTTGATTTATGATTGGGGGTTGATCAGATTTTTCTGGTTCATGGTGAGTAAAGGGGGAAGACCTAACCCAAGGGGTGATGTGGATGTTAACAGTGAAGGTGGAAATGGTGGAAAAATGGGCAGTGCATTCCCTTGAAGAGATGATAATGATGATGAGGGATCAAAGACTCCCCCTGCTCCAAACAATTCACTTTCTCCTTATGAGGTCATGTAGAGAGAGGTTTGTGTATTGAGAGGATAAACCAGTGTTGCATGAAAAGAGGATGAATGGGTAGGATCATGAAATGCAAGCAGAACGTATAGGTGGAATGGATTCAATGGGATAGATTGGCCCAATACGGTGTTTGCATCCAAGTCTTGGTTATTCACAAGGGGATGTGCTTGAAGTGCACGAAGTAATGAGTTTCCCTTGTTGAAAATTGGTGGAGTTGGAGCAATGGATGATGTGATTTGCAGGATGCTTTGATATGAAGGTGTGGGTGGGACTGGAGGCATGATCCCAAGAGGTTTCTCCACAAGGGTGCTTACATCATAATCGAAGGGGAGTTTAGCTCCTTCTTTTTCCAATTCAGGCATGCATTGGGAGGGATTTAACCTCATCATAGCATTGGAAATTCTATGAGTTTCAAGAATTAGCACCATTTCAAGGATTTCATCTTGTGTCATCCCCAAGATATTTTCGGTGATTTCCTTTACTTGACCTTCCTCTTGAGGATTTTGTGATGATAGAGGAAGATTGCTTAGGGGATTACTTGATCCAATGGGATTTATTTCAGGAGCGGTTTGGCTTAGGTCACTCAAAGTTGATGTTTCTTTTTTGATTTCCATGTTCTTCTTGTGTTGCGATCTAGTTTACACCATAAAATAGGGATCAATTTTCAAGAATATGTGATATGAACCTCTAGTCTTTTAAATTAATCTAACTCTAGGCACAAAAAGAGAAGAACTAGGATGATTAAGGATCAAAGGTGATGATGAGACAAGTAGAAGATGGATAATGTGAATGAGTGAACTCTTGAGAAATCTTAAAGGAGATAATAGACTTTATGACTTGATTTGATTTGATTTGGACTGATTTGGACTGATTTGATTTGAGTTTGACCTTGGCTTAGTTGGATTTTGATTTGGATAGTGAACTTGTAAACTCTAAGAGGTTGGATGTTGTCCTAGAGTAGACTTGTACACAAGATGATAATTTGACTAAGTATGTAAAGAAGGATTCATCTATAAACCCTTAGCCAAATAAGATGATTTTGATTTGAGTTTTCTTTTCGATAATGAGCTTATAAACCTCAAGATGTTGGATGTTATCAAAAGGTAGAATTGTTCACAAGGATTGATAATTTGATCAAATATGTGGAGAAGGATTCATCTACACACATCCAACCAAACAAGATGATTTGGTTTTTCCAAAAGTCTAGCATGATTTTTTTTTTCAAGATTTCCAAGAGTTTTTGATGAGATGATTTTGATTTAGCAGTCCTCTTGTAGAGTGATGAAGAAGATTCCTGCTCCTGAATTGTGTTGAGTGTAGGATCCATGAAAATACGTTTTCCAGTGATTGGCTACACTAAGGTTGAAGATTTATTCATCAGGGAACTTAGAAACAAGTGGATTCTCTGCATATATATGTGCTTCTGCTAGTTGATCTATAATTTCTTGTCCTTTGATAGCCTTTCGTTCTAGATAATCAATGTTATGCTTCGTCAGGATCATAACCCACTTAGCCATTCACCTTGTGAGAGTTGTGTTAGCAATCATATATGCACCCCGTCAGATTTGCAAAAATCAGATTATCTGTTGCAACATGGAAACTCTTTCCAGACGTGGGTAATCTATAAGAAAAGAGAATCTCCAGAGTGAGCTGGTTCTCCATATGATGATCCTGTTCTAAAAGTCTTTCTTGGGAAAAAGGATAGAGAGAAAATAGAATCTTAAAACCTATGATTTTTGAAATGATTTTCAATATGAGATGGTGAACTAATGATTATTTTGGATTTTCCTCACAAACAATGCTAAAAAACCAACACAATTTCACAACCTCTCAAGAACAATTTTACATAAGTATTTTGCATGAAGATCTATTTTAAAATACAGCATGAAACCTATATCCTTGAACTTTTCTATGTCAAAACTACAACCTTTGGACATAACAAGGACTCCTTAAACAAAAATCACAAGATAACATCAAACTGAAACTGCAAATAGATACACAAAATGATAGGTAGGAATGCTATTTTTTTAATTCAACTGTAGGAGTATGCCAAAAATAATCTCAACTGAGTTGAAAACAGTTTCAAGCTCAAAAATGTGTAAGATAAAGAAAACAGACTAAAATAGAAAACCTTAAGTTTTCTCCAAAGATATATGTCTCAAACCCTAATCCGAGCTGTTGAAAAAAGCTCAAGGAAAAGGTCCCAAAAACTGTTCAACAAGTCAGCACAAAAGTGGAAAGTCACACTTTTTCCATGCATAAACTGTCAGGCTTCTAAAAATAGGAAAAAACTTCTTTAAAAGCAAGGAAAACACCTTATCTTTCCAACTTAAAAGTCAATTCCAACCAAGAAGAAAAGTCAATGCTCAACTGCTAAAAATAGCAAGAAAACAAAACAATTTATAAAGTATTGCTTTGCTTCTACTTTACAACATGCAGTTTTATAATTACTCTATTTTTCAAATTAAAGATTTCAAAATCTTTTGCAAACAACAACTTATATCTCCCTTTACAAAGTTTGATTTTTCTATAAAAAATCATAAAAATACAATACTCCTCCTTACATGTTTTGATTGTTTTCTCTAGAAACAATTAAAATAAAATAAACCTAGGTCTTAAATCCTAATCCTAAGGCACATCTCCAAGACCTATTGATTCTTCATAAAAATCCATTTGATAAATATCACTAAGGAAAAAAACATTTCAATTAATTTCTAAAAAATTAATCAAAAATGAAACTAAGGCATAAAGCCTTCCCCAAGGTATAACATACAACGAATGCCTTAGACTTTATGAGTCGCCCATCATGGGCATATTACTTTGGCATTCATAAAATTTCTAAACTTAAGCAAACACCCTAAAGTCGACTTAGGGATTTGGGAAACCCTAAAGATCAAAACACAAGGCAAGCCCTAATATTTCGCATCATTTGCAAATGAAGACTTTGGCTCTACCTGGGAAAGAAGGCGCCACCATGCATGAGCTCAATCCTGCAGCTTGGAATGCTTTGGAAACTTCAAACTCCTCCTCTATTCTGGTCGACCCCTCTCACAACAAGAATGGTGAGTTGAATTCTTTGTATTATGAGCTCTCTCCATTATTTTGAAAATAAGAAATAACCTTTTAAGGCCGCGGCTTCTCCTTTACTCACCTCTAATTTTCTTATGTTATTTACTCTTTGCTTTCTAATCTCTACCTTGGGCGCCACTGGTGAAACCGACCCATGCATTGTGAGCTCCAAAATGAGCTTGGGCACGACTTGTGTGTTCTTCCACATTCATCATAATGGTAAGTTCTTCCTCTTCCATTGTTTCTCTGTATTTCTCTTTACATATTAAGACCCTCAAAAGCTCAAAAGTGCACATGAATGACTGCTATTTTCTTAAACAGTAATGTAGACCCATAGACTGGTAGCGCCATGAATGCTTGGCTCTAGGTTTTAATCATAAAAATCTGCATTTATAAGCTTGTTTCCCAATTCTTTGTGCCCAAATTTCGACCTTCTATGAAGCAAAACTTAAAAGCTCTCCTCATTTTTCCTGAAAGAGTAACTGAAACTCATACTGGGCTCGACCCATGATGCATATCAAGCATTTAAAAAAAAAATACTCATGGGTAATTTGGAAAATGAACTATATGTCTTTTATTTTCAAAACCCCCATATGGGTATTCTGAAAAAACATAGAAAATCTACATTCCTTGTGAAACCCCATGTGGGTACATCTTTATGTGAAGAAACTATGTATTTTGAGTAAAATTATGTATATGGGTATTTTGTATTTCTGTGTTTTACTCAAAACCCCAAAATGGATATTTGTCAACTATGAAGAAAATATATTTTAAATTGAAATTCTCAGATGAGCTTCTTGTATTTTGAAAATAATGCACTCTTTCCAAAACCCAATGTGGGTATCCATTATTTTGAATAAATTTGCATTGTTAACAAACATGCTTATGTAAAATTCTGGAAACCATGATAAACTTCTATTTGGATCCAAACCCATCATGCGGGTATGCTTGAAAAAATGAAAACTTGAAGAAGACTAGGCTCTATACATATTGTTCCAGCTACATCTGTAAATCTCCTTTATGCTTTGATATTCTCTACTTATTCTAGCAACAAACTCTTCACATCCTTACCTATCCTTGCATATCCTTAGGTTCTATACCTAGCACTCTCCATGCATAATGCACATGTGGACTTGAAACTCCTATAGCTACTCCCATTTTTTTAAAAAAAATCTGTTAATGAGGCATATGTATGCCTATTCACTATCATTGTTAAGAGATAGAGCACTGTTGTTCCAAAACATAAAATATGAAACAACACTAAAAAGTGAACAATCTTAAAAAACAACAAAACAATATTTGTGGCAGCAAAACCAAACCTTTTAGAAAAACATGATAGATTGATAATTTTAACTAAATCAAGTTGTCCAATTATCATTCATTTGCAATTTTCACTTCCGTATGTTGATCTGATTGTTATAAATGCATGGTAGTTCGATTACTTGTTCAGTTGTAAAGCTCAAAAGAGCATGCTGATTGCATCTTCCTCTCTCGGCCCTCTTGTAACATATAAGGGCAGCATGTTGAGCTCTACCCTTGTGTGAGCCCCTTTTTCCCCACATGCTTGGTCTTCAAAAGATAAATAGCTACATGGCTTTTCCTATACCTGCACAAGGAAACAAACAATGTTAGCACAAAAAAAAACAAAGAATGATGATGTTTTCTCTCTCTTTTAGTTCATGCTTCTGCTCTTTCCATTAGTTGTTTCTCTGCACTGTAAAGATTGAAATATATATCTGTTAGTATGACATGTAGTGTTATTCATATCCCGAGCTCTTAATTGACACCCTTGAGAAACCAACTGAAGACCAGCTCAGGCAATGAAGGATATGTCTAATATTATCTACTTTCTATTTCCAATTGTATATTTCCTTTCTTGTTATAAATGGAAACGACTAAAACCACGGCTTGTGTGGATGTTTAATTTTGTTCTTTCATTTCCATTCTGAAAGAAAAGTATTCAAATGCAAGATTGTACCAACATTTGTATTCTCGCAATCAAATGACTTATGTAAATATGGATCACTTCATGAAATAAATGAAAGCATTCTTCTTTATCATTCGTATACTTAGTTCTGTATTCCATTTGATTTATGCAAAACATGAATGATACTTCGAAACTCAATTTCTCAAAACTCCTGTACAATTGTCACTTGATGAAATAAAATGAATTGCTAAACAACACTCAAGCATATTTAGAAATAACTGCATTTCCACTTTAAAATATAATAGTATTTAAATCAGCTCCACCATTTGAGTTGTAGTGAAAAATTGGTAACATTTTGGCGATTTCCGCTAGATGCTCGCCAGCTAAGCATACGTTAGTTGCCTTTGAAAACTCCATTGGGCGCGGAGTCAAAATTGTTCCTCCTTCATGAAACTCAGAAAAAACTGAAACAACAACTCCAAAACAGTAGCAAAACAAAATATAACAATGCTTAAAGCAAACTAACAGGCCCTGATGGACAACAGAACAATGCGTAGCAACGCTTAGGGAAATAAAACTACTGAAAATAAATGTGTGTAACACACTTATTTGTAACAACTACTCTATTTATTTACAATATAGAACTTATCTCAGAGGTAATGCTTGAGGTGGATCCCATTAACTGGGATAGACAACACCTCTCCAGTTAGCTTTGAAAGGTGGAAAGCATTATGTTCCTTGCATTCTGTGATCGCATAACACTTGTATCAAATTGCATCGAACTTGGAATGTCATCCAGGTTTGCTCTTATATTCATTCCATTTGAAGACCAAATCACCAATGATGAATTCCCTTGGTCTTGCCTTCTTATCAAAAGAGCTCTTCATCTAAGCTTGATGTATTTCAAGCTGTTTTAAAGCTTCCCTTCTAGTTTCCTCAAGCTCTACCAGCTGTGCAAACCGTACTTGAAGAGGTTGCTCATTCAGTAATTCCAGTTCTTTCACATTACTTAAAGTCAGTAGCTCAATAGAAATGGGTAACTTAGCTTCTTTGCCATAAGAAAGTACATAAGGAGAACAACCAGTGGCCCTTTTAGGAGTCACTCTATCAACCCAAAGAGCTAACTTAAGCTTTTTGTGCCATGTTCATTGATTGTCCTCGACAGTCTTCTTGATTATTTAGATCAGATTCTTATTTGTAGATTCTACCTGCCTGTTTCCCTGTGGATAATAATTAGAAGATGTATTCAAATAAATGTAATTTCTAACTGACCAATCATAAATTTTTAAACCAATTAAGGACAAACCATTGTCAAAAATTATAGAATCTGGGTACCAAATCTTGACACTAAGTCTTGATAAAAATTAAGCACAGAAGTCTCATTTGTTTCTTTCAAAGCAACCACTTCGGTGCATTTAGTAAAATAATCTATGGCAGTCAATATCCACTTATGACCCGCGCTTGAAGGCAGATTGATTGGCCATATAAAATCTAAGCCCCATTCAACAAAGGGCTGCTCCACTTGAATCAAATGAAAAGGTAATGCTGCAAGTTTCTATTTTCCTGAAAACATAGCACACTTTTCACATTTTCAGACCCAAGCAATGGAATATTTGAACAAATTTGGCCAATAATAACTAGCCTACATAATTTTTAGGGTTGTTGTTCTTGCAGCAAAGTGTCCTCCTGAAGGCCCATCATGAAATTCTACTAAAAGCTTATCAACTCAGTCAGGTTCAATGCAACACCTTGAAAATATCTTCTATACAAAATGCCATGAATAATTGCAAAAGGGATAGATTGTAATCTATAATACCTCCTTTTCGCTCTGTCTAGACCTTTGGGACACTCACCAGTTTGCAAATAAAGCATCATTTGCTACACCTAGGTAGCAGTAGGAACTGGAACAAGAACTGCATCATCATTGTTTAACACTGTACCAACTTTTTTTGGTTCCTCTAAGCTGCTGCCCACTGTGTTTTCTACAATCTATTCACACAAACCCTTACCTCTGATGAGATTGGTTATTTTAATATCTATGTCAAAATTGATGACCTTGGTTATCCAACTAGCTCGCTTATCATTAATTTCACAGTTCAACAAGAAATATTTAACAGTTGAATGCACAACCAACAAATGAATCTTGTTGTTCGACAGCATATGTCTGAATTTTTTTAAACTTCTTACAACAACAAACACATGCTTCTCGACAAAGGAATACTTTACCTCATAATCATGTAGTAACTGGCTGAAAAAGGCCACAGGTTGCTCCAAACCTTCATCGTTCTGCTGGCAAAGCATAGCAGAAATAGTATCAACTCCTCCAAATGCGTAAAGAATGAAATCTCTGTCGTACTTTGGATTAATGAGGGCAGGGGTAGCTGCGAGAGCTTCTTTGATTTGATCAAAGCTCTTTTTACCTTCCTTGGTCTAGGCGAAAGGTATATTCTTTTTCAACATAAGAGTGAGAGGTTGCAACAAAGCTGCGATATTTGGTATGAACCTCCTCACAAAATTTATTCTTCCAAGAAAGCTTTGCAAGCCTTTCTTGTGAGCTGACAATGGTAATTCAAGAATTACAGAAATTCTTTCAGAATCTATGGAAATACCCTACTTTGAAACAATGTGTCCAAGGAGTTTACCTTCGTGTACAGAAATATACACTTCTTCGAATTGAGAGACACTTCAAACTCCCTGCATCTCTGAAAAATCTTCTCTAAATGATCAAGATGTTCATTAGCATTTCTGGAAAAAACTAGTGATATCATCTAAATATACTAGAACAATCTTGTTCATGAGGCCGTGAAAGGCCATATCCATTGCTTGCTGAAAAGTTGCTCTAGCATTGGATAGGTCGAAAGGCATCCTTTTGTAGGCCATTGTGGCCCACTTAGTCATGAATGCTGTTTTGAATTGATCCTACTATTTTACCAGAATTTGGTTATAACCTGAGTAACCATCTAGCAAAGAAAATATTTCAGAACTGGAAACCACTTGCATTTTTTTTCTCCATGGAAGGGAGTGGGTAGTGGTCTTTCAGTGACACTCTATTCAAATCTCAAAAATCAACACATAATCTGATCTCCCCACTTTTCTTCCTAACTGGAACTAGGTTTGACACCCAAGAAGTATGCTTGATGGGAAAAATGATGCCACTTTCAACTAATTTATTCAGCTCGAATTTCATAAGGTGTTCTAATTTTGGATTGAGAGGCCTCTATTTCTGCCTTATTGGTTTTGCAGCAGGCTCTAATTCAATATTATGCTGGGCTAATTCTGGGTCAAACCCCTTCAAATCCTTATACTCCCAAGCAAAAATATCACTAAATTTCTGACATAACAGAATAAACTCCTGCTGTTCCTCTTTATTACTTACCTTTCCCAGCTTGAGAAGCTTGCCTTTGAAGATTTCGACTGCTTCATAGTGTTCCTCTTTAACAGTCAGGCTGCACTTGTCTCTCCTCATTTGGTCATCTAAGTTGAACGTAGATTCCAAGGTCACCAAACCCCTTGGTAGCTTGTTGGTCCTCAACTATACAATCTTATTGTCATACTACTGCTGCCACTTTTGCTGGTTTCCATCTGCAAACTCAACTTCAACAATTAAAAAATTTATAATTTGCTCATCGCTGTCAAAAATTCGCCAACTCACATTATTGTCAGGAACAAAAGGTCTGACGACTATCTTTACATATTGACGTGCCTCTACTTTGTGAATTTCATTTGGAATATCAAATTGAGCCCCTATAGCAATGAGCCTATTTGTGTGCTTATTTTCATTTCTAGGAAGTGAACAGATATTAAAAGCATCAAGATCTTCTATTCAATCCCATACACGATGCTTATATTTCTTAAGCAAGTCATTTTTTGTTCACTATTAACTCAGAATCACCATAAACATGCAAGCATTTAATACCTCTTTTTTGGGCCCATTCTAGGCCATGTACAAGTGCTTCATATTTAGCTGTATTATTTGTACAGCTGAATGCAAATCTGAAAGCTGAAAAATATTTTTCTCCCTCTGGTGAAATTAGCATGGCCCCACCACCAGCACCTACATTGCTCCTCGAACCATCAAAATAAAGTTTCCAAAGTTCATTTTCCTGCCCTGCAAGTTGTACTTCCCTTTTAATCAGATTAGGCATATCAGAATCAGGTTCACGAATCATGTAAACCCCTAATCCTACCTCATCTGTATGCTGGAAGGGATCAAGCTCATGACCTTCGGCTGCCCATTCATCTAGATTTATATTTTCTACATGGGCTATGTGGTCTGATGTCATGGTTTGCTCCTCCAGTACAGGGGTGATGTAGAGGTTAGCGTTTATAGGGCTCAAAACATATGGTTCAATGTGGTCTTTGGCTAAAGGCTCATACTTAATGGTTACTTTTGTACCATACCTTGTTCTAAAAAACAGATGAGACCAGTCAGATGACAAGAAACCCCCCAACTTGGCTGTAAAATCCCTTGAGAGGCAAATGGAAAAGTGTGGTGGCAAATCAATTACATGTATATCTTGGTGAATCACAAAACTAGGGGATGCGTGCAAGGTAAGGGCTAAATTTTTGACTATACCAACAGTTGTAAGAGCAGACCCATCTAATTGAACTACACCCTTTTGAGGGTTGGGTTCATAAACAAGACCTAACACATCAACTAATTTTTTAGGCATAACAGAGCTACTCATGCCAGAATCAACCATCCAGTTATGCACTAATTTATCCCCAATGATCAGAGTCAAATAAAATGGGGGAGGCTTTACCTCCTTACCTTTCTGCTCACTTTTACCTTCTGAACTGTTCATGAGCACAACTTTGGTAGCACCTTGATTAGTATCCTCAGAAGCAGACAACTCAGCTAAAGCATCTTGCAGCAAAAGTTTCTGACCTAGGATGTGCAAAGCATCTAATACAGACATGCTGACAGTAGTCTTTCTAAGGTGTTCAACAATATTGAAAGAAGTAGCATTTACCTTCTACTGGTTTTTTGTGACCACAACATCATTCTGTTTCTATAAGGGCTACAAATGTGTCCTTGACTATTCCTTGCCCGGTATCTCTTGGCCTTTTTGCAAAAAATGCACCTTGGATTGTGTTGCAGCATTAGTACTGGGTGTAGAAATAGGCTGCTTATCCTGCGTAGGTTGTTGTTGTGAACTTCCAGCTTGCTGTCCTAAATCCATTGCTCTTTTTTTTGACCTCATGTTGGTTGCAACATGAGAAACTTGTTGATCCTGGCCATTTATGCCACATAACTCAAAAATCTGCCAGTTTGGCAAAGCGACCACAAAACCTTCTTGCTATTCCAAGCTTTGATTAGAAACACTTTCTGAACCTGCATAACTGTTTTGAACTATTAAAGCCTAATTTCTCATGCCATTATCACATGCTAATTGGTTATGGGGTTGGTTGCATGGATAACACCAATCGCAGTCTTGGGCGATATTATTATGAGGTACGAGATCCTTTGATGAACTGGCTGCATTTGGGTTGTATGGCTGGAAAGGTCTTGGGTTAAAATTTCTCTTTTGGCCTTGATAATCATTTGGAAAAGCAGGCCTATTAGGCTGATTCTACTGATAAGTGGCTTGATAAGGTTTATGTTCATGACCTACTCACTTCTTAATGCTCACAAGATCATTCTCGAAGGTCTTGAGTATACTTTTAATCTTCTGAATTTCTTGGTTTTGGGCTGGAGCAACAATTTGCTATGCTGTGGTCTGATAATCTATTGCTGGGATGATGGAAACATTAGCTAAGGGAGGTAAATCAGCAGGGGTAGGTGGTTGTATTTTAGGAAACAATGACATAGGAGGTCTAGGGGCTATATCTCTAGCTTGGATGAGACAATTCTTGGCTCTAATGGCGATATCATAAGCATTAGGGAGTGTATGCCCACCCATAGATTGGGTCATGACTAAAATCTTACTGTTCGAAGATTTTAAGTAAAATAGAAAAGTGTGAGCTGATAAAGGCCTTACTATTGTAGGAATTCTGGCCCAAGTTCTCTAAAATTAGTGATTGAAATCCGCCAAGTGCTCGTGCGACACTCTCTGAATAGTGCTCAATTATTCTAATAAGGAAAAATTATCAGATTTATCAATAAAAAATTGGTATAGACCATTACCTAGTGCATCCGATGTTGCAATCGAGTTGGCTGCAAGACCTCTAAACCATTGTAATGCTTTCCCTTTGAGTGATGCAGCTAGGAGTCTTAACACAACATTCTCTTGCGTGATGTTGTGAACCAAACATAAGGTAGACACATCACGAATGTGCTCCACCAGTGTTGGGTGATCTTATCCAGTGAAGAATGACATGCTTCTAAGGGCTACAACTAGGATGTCATCATGTTGAACAATGTCTAATGGACTACCTCCATTAAAAGATGCAAATGGGTGTTGCCTTGGCACTGCCATTGGCGGTATCTGTGATATTGGAACTGGTACTCTTGGTGATAAAACCAAAGAACTAAAAACAAGAGGTGTTGATTTTGAACTCACAGGCGTCTCAAACAACCTCCTTGTTGTTCTGCCAACTCTTCGTGGCGGGGACAACTGTTGGTATCAGAAAGGTGCAACACTTGATTTGGTTTGTACCTTTCTCATGCACATGTTGCACTAGGTTTGCATGTAAGATCAAAAGTTGGAGTTGCCAGGTATATTGAACAGCCTCCAAAAGGTTGAGAAACTTGCTGCATACACCAAACAACAATTTTTTAGAAATTAAAACGTCTCTGAAACTAATATTCAGACTGTCCCACCTAGCGTGCCAAAAATTGTTAGCAATCAGATATGCACCCCATCATATTTGCAAAAATCAGCCTATCTGTTGCAACATGGAAACTCTTTCTAGACATGGGTAATCTATAAGAAAGAGAATCTCCAGAGTGAGCTAGTTCTCCGTATGATGATCCTATTCTAAAAGTCTTTCTTGGGAAAAAGGATAGAGAGAAAACAAAATATTAAAACCTATGATTTTTGAAATGATTTTCAATATTAGATGGTGAACTAATGATTATTCTGGATTTTCCTCACAAATAGTGCTAAAAAACCAACACAATTTCACAACCTCTCAAGAACAATTCTACATAAGTATTTTGCATGAAGATCTATTTTAAAATACGACATGCAACCTGTATCCTTGAACTTTTTTGCATCAAATCAACAGCCTTAGCACATAACAAGGACTCCTTAAACATAAATCACAAGATAACATCAAAACGAAACTGCAAATAGATACACAAAATGATAGGTAGGAATGCTATTTTTTTAATTCAACTATAGGAGTATGCCAAAAATAATCTCAACTGAGTACAAAATAGTTTCAAGCTCAAAAATGTGTAAGATAAAGAAAACAGACTGAACTAGAAAACCCTAAGATTTGTCCAAAGATATATGTCTCAAACCCTAATCCGATCTCTTGAAAAAAGCTCAGGGAAAAGGTCCCAAAAACTGTTCAACAAGTCAGCACAAAAGTGGAAAGTCACACTTTTTGCATGCATAAACTGTTAGGCTTCTAAAAATAGGAAAAAACTGCTTTAAAAGCAAGGAAAACACCTTATCTCTCCAACTGAAAACTCAATTCCGACCAAGAAGAAAAGTCAATGCTCAACTGCTAAAAATAGCAAGAAAACAAAACAATTTGTAAAGTATTGCTTTGCTTCTACTTTACAACATGCAGTTTTATAATTACTCTATTTTTGCAATTAAATATTTCAAAATATTTTGCAAACAACAACTTATATCTCCCTTTACAAATTTTGATTTTTCTATAAAAAATAATAAAAATACAATACTCCTCCTTACACGTTTTGATTATTTTCTCTAAAAAAAATTAAAATAAAATAAACCTAGGTCTTAAATCCTAATCCTAAGGCATGTCTCCAAGACCTATTGATTCTTCATAAAAATCCATTTGATAAATATCACTAAGGAAAAAAAAATTTCAGTTAATTTCTAAAAAATTAATAAAAAATGAAACTAAGGCATAAAGCCTTCCCCAAGGTATAACATACAACGAATGCCTTAGACTTTATGAGTCGCCCATCATGGGCATATTACTTTGGCATTCATAAATTTTCTAAACTTAAGCAAACACCCTAAAGTCGACTTAGGGATTTGGGAAACCCTAAAGATCAAAACACAAGGCAAGCCCTAATATTTCGCATCATTTGCAAATGAAGACTTTGGCTCTACCTGGGAAAGAAGGCGCCACCATCCATGAGCTCAATCCTACAGCTTGGAATGCTTTGGAAACTTCAAACTCCTCCTCTATTCTGGTCGACCCCTCTCACAACAAGAATGGTGAGTTGAATTCTTTGTATTATGAGCTCTCTCCATTATTTTGAAAATAAGAAATAACCTTTTAAGGCCACGGCTTCTCCTTTACTCACCTCTAATTTTCTTATGTTATTTACTCTTTGCTTTCTAATCTCTACCTTGCGCGCCACTGGTGAAACCGACCCATGCATTGTGAGCTCCAAAATGAGCTTGGGCACGGCTTGTGTGTTCTTCCACACTCATCATAATGGTAAGTTCCTCCTCTTCCATTGTTTCTCTGTATTTCTCTTTACATATTAAGACCCTCAAAATCTCGAAAGTGCACATGAATGACTGTTGTGTTCATAAATAGAAATGCAGACCCATAGACTAGTCGCGCCATGAATACTTGGCTCTGGGTTTTAATCATAAAAATCTGCATTTATAAGCTTGTTTCCTGATTCTTTGTGCCCAGATGTTGACCTTCTATGAAGCAAAACTTAAAAGCTCTCCTCATTTTTCTTGAAAGAGTAACTGAAACTCATACTAGGCTCAACCCATGATGCATATCAGGCATTTTTGTAAAAAATACTCATGGGTAATTTGGAAAATGAACTATATGTCTTTTATTTTCAAAACCCCCATATGGGTATTCTAAAAAAACATAGAAAATCTGCATTCCTTGTGAAACCCCATGTGGGTACATCTTTATGTGAAGAAAATCTGTATTTTGAGTAAAACTCTTTATATGGGTATTTTATATTTCTGCGTTTTACTCAAAACCCCCAAAAAGGATATTTGTTAACTATGAAGAAAATATATTTTAAATTGAAATTCTCAGATGAGCTTCCTGTATTTTGAAAATACTACACTCTTGCCAAATCCCAATGTGGGTATCCATTATTTCGAATAAATCTGCATTGTTAACAAACATGCTTATGTAAAATTCTGGAAACCATGATAAACTTGTATTTGGATCCAAACCCATCATGTGGGTATGCCTGAAACAATGAAAACTTGAAGAAGACCAGGCTCTATACATATTGTTCCAGCCGTGTCTTTAAAGCTCCTTCATCCTTTGATATTCTCTGCTTATTTTGGCAACAAACTCTTCACATCCTTACTTGTCCTTGCATATCCTTAGCTTCTATACCTAGCACTGTCCATGCATAATGCACATGTGGACTTGAAACTCCTACAGGTACTCCCATTTAAAAAATAATAATATGTTAATGAGGCATAGGTATGCTTGTTCACTATCATTTTTAAGAGATAGATCACTAATGTTCCAAAACATAAAATATGAAACAACACTATAAAGTGAACAGTCTTAAAAAATAGCAAAACAATATTTATGGCAGCAAAACCAAACCTTTCAGAAAATCATGATTGATTGATAATTTTAACTACAACAAGTTGTCCAATTATCATTCATTTGCAATTTTCACTTCTGTATGTTGATCTGATTGTTATAAATGCATGCTAGTTCTATTAGTTGTTCAGTTGTAAAGCTCAGAAGAGCATGCTGATTGCATCTTCCTCTCTTGGCCCTCTTGTAACATATACGGGCAGCATGCTGGGCTCTACCCTTGTGGGAGCCCGTTTTTCCCCACATGCTTGGTCTTGAAATGATAAACATCTACATGGCTTTTCCTATACCTGCACAAGGAAACAAACAGTGTTAGCACAAAAAAAAAACAAGGAATGATGATGTTTTCTCTCTCTTTCAGTTCATGCTTTTGCTCTTTCCATTAGCTATTTCTCTGCACTGTAAAGATTGAAATATATCTCTATTAGTACGACATGTAGTGTTATTCATATCCCGAGCTCTTAATTGAAATCCCTCTCAAACTCTTGTAGGTATATTTGAGAGCGGAAGCATTCGGGAGTGGAAACAGAAAGGAGCCAGCCTCAAGAAACCAACTAAAGACCAGCTCAGGCAATGAAGTATATGTCTAATATTATCTGCTTTCTATTTCCAGTTGTATATTTCCTTTCCTATTATAAATGGAAATGGCTAAAACCACGGCTTGTGTGGATGTTTAATTTTGTTCTTTCATTTCCATTATGAAAGAAAAGTATTCAAATGCAAGATTGTACCAACATTTGTATTCTCGCAATCAAATGACTTATGTAAATATGCATCACTTCATGAAATAAATGAAAGCATTCTTCTTTATCATTCATATACTCAGTTCTGTATTTCATTTGATTTACGCAAAACATGAATGATACTTCGAAACTCAATTTCTCATTAGACCTGCACAACTGTCACTTGATAAAATAAAATGAATTGCTAAACGATACTCAAGCATATTAAAAAATAACTGCATTTCCACTTTAAAATATAACATTATTGAAATCAGCTCCACCATTTGATCTATAGCGAAAAATTGGTAACAAGTTGCTTTGGAAAGTAGGTACTTGAGCGGGTCTATTTTTGCAATGAGCTTGATCTGATGTGCTAGCATGTAATGTTTGAACTTCTAAGCTATGAACACAATTGATAGGTAGGCTTTCTCAAAGGGTGTGTATTTCAAATCATGTCCCACCATGTTCTTGATAATGTAGTAGATAACTCTCTCCTTCTCATTTTCATCGTGTTGTGCTAAGACAGCTCCAAGGGCTGTTGTTGTTGCTGATATGTTAAGATGAAGGGTTTTCTTGGCATTGGTGGCATAAGGACTAGTGGTGTGAGAAAATACTCCTTGATCTTGTTGAATGCCTGGTCACATTTCTCATCCCATTTCTCATCCCATTTCTATGCTACCCCCTTGTGGAGTAGATGAGAATATGGGATTGCCTTGTCTGCCAGTTACGCTATGAATCAGCGGATGGACTAGAGTCTTCCTTGTAGGCCTCTTATCTACTTTAATGTCCTGGGTGTCTCCATTTCAAGGATTTCCTTGACCTTGGTAGGGTCTACTTCAATTCCTCTCATTGATACGATGTACCCTAGGAGCTTACCTAATTATACCCCAAAGACACACTTCTTCGGATTAAGTCGGACCTTGTACTTTTCTAGTCTGTCAAAAATGGACCTTAGGGCTGATGTGTGATCTCGTCGCTTCTTTTCTTTAGCTAGTATTTCATCCAAATAATCTTCCACAATTTTATGGATCATATCATGAAAGATGAGTGTCGTGGTCCTTTGGTAAGTTTCTCCTGCATTCTTCAACCTGAATGGCATCATATTCCAGTAGTATGTTCCCCATGAGCAAGTGAAATCTATCTTGTGCTCGACTTCCTTAGCTATCATGATTTGATTGTATCTTGAGAATCCATCCATTAATGACAACATCTCATGTCCTGCAGTCATATCCATGATCATATCAATGTTTGGAAGTGGAAAGTCATCCTTTGGACATGCTTTGTTCAAATCTCTGAAGTCTGTGCAGATGCAGATGACCCCAATGGGCTTTGAAATAGGTACAAGGTTTGAGACCCACTCTGGATAATCAATCGACCATATCAACCCTACATCTAGGAGATCTTGTAGTTCCATTTTGAGCAGCAATGCTATTTGGGGATGCATGTTTCTCAACTTTTGTCTCATAGGATTTGCTTTAGGATATACAAGTAGGTGATGAACTACAACTTCTGGATCAAGCCCAAGCATATCGGCATAAATCAATGCAAAGTTTAAATTTCTTTCCTTTAGGAACACAACTAGGAGTTCTTGTTCTTCTCTGAGAAGTGACTCGATATAGAATTTTATGTGTGGTAGGTCCTCTATTCCTAGATTGACTGGATCACACTGTTTTTCCAAAACCGCCGACTTTTCCTATTGAATGGCACTGAGAGGAAGATTGAATCATTCATCCTCTGACACCTCAGAGAGGTTTTCACTATTGGATACCTCATTTATTATTACTGTTTTCAAGTTAGAGAGTGCCATTGTGTTGTTTTCACTCAAAGAACTTGAGATTATTCTCAATTTCTCACTTTTGCGACTGAAGGATTTAATCGTTTCCCTCGTAAAAGGCTTGCGTATCCAGTATGATGTCGAACCCAAATTTGTGATCTCCATATGGTACTGTATCCTACAATCCCATGAATTTTGAGAGCACCTCATCATTTTTGAATGTGTCTAGAATTGGTGGTCCACGTTGGTTCTAATCGATGAGTTGAGGATAAACTAGGTTTATCTCATGGGTTTGATGGTTTGACTCAAAATACAGGGTGTTGATCACTAATAAGGAGGAATCTTTAAAAAGCATAGGCAATTCAGTAAGGGTATCCTCGTCACTATCACTATAGACAACACATATGTCAAAGGTAAAGTTGTCTATGTCTCGACCTGTGGATATAGGTAATTGAAGGGCGACTGTTGATAGCTGAGGGGGACTTCTTCCACGTATGGTTTCACTCAGAGGTGTACACCCAAGGCCAAGATTCTTCATGTTCTTTTCCACAATGATAGGTTCTAATCAGCCATTGTTGTTCTTTCCAAGACTTTCATTCCTATTATAGCCCATGCCCAAAATTAACTGAAGTCCTCTGTTAGAATCATCCATAGAAAGGGTTGGTACAAGTCTCTCATCTTGATAGAGGAGACTGCATATGTCTCTCTCATCCATCACTTCTCGACCTAGATCCCCCCAACTTCTGAATCAAGAGAGACCCACCCTGAAGGTTTGAGCTATTGTATTAGTTGGCTGTGGCTTTCCTTGGGATGATGGGGATTGAGGTAACTCCCCTACCACAAAGGCTTCTTTCTTCATTTTTTAATCCCTACAACCATTGTCTTGGATTATGACCTTGATTTCAAATATATCAGGAATGGTGGGTGTCTTTGTCCCATAAGTGGAGGCTATGTTGGTTGGGTCTATATATGGAGTTGAAGGACCTTCATCATTCTTTGGGACTTGGGGGATTTTATAGTATTTATCTTTCAGGTTTTTGCAATAGGAAAAGGGATCAAGATCACCGTAGATTGTGACCTCTTGATTTTTGTATTGGAACTTGATGCACTAATGGAAGGTTGGTGCAATTGCTTGCATCCCATGTATCCATGGATGTGCTAGGAGGATATTATAAGGTAAATCAAGGTCTAGGACTTGACATGTGGTTTCCATAATGGATGGCCCTAATTTAATAGGGAGTTGGATAGTGCCCTGAGACAGTCTTTCTTGATCGTCATAAGCTCTGATTTTGAAGCCCTTGCATTTTTAAATGGAATCCTCAGAAAATCCTAGATTCTTTATGAACTTGAGAGAAAAGATGTTCAGACTTGCACCCCCATCCACTAAGACCCTTTTGACCTTGTTTTTATGAACCAGAACCTTAAGGTAGAGTGCACAATTGTGAGATGGTTGGGTGGGGAAGTCCTGATTAGAAAATGTGACGAGATTTGGGGTGGTAATGTTTCCGACCATAGCTTGGAATTTTTCAATATCAAGATTGGCAAAGACAGTAGATGATGCTAATGCTTCCTCAAGGATTTCTCTATGGGTGGATGAAATCTTTAGTAACTCCATGATGTAGATTTGAGCGGGAGTTCTTTTCAACTGGTCTAAGACATTGTATCCATTAGGAGCGGATTTATGATTAGAGACAGATGTCCTAGGTGTCTATGATAACCCAACAATGGTGACTTTGACGTCGCATATGGTGACTCCATAATCAGCTTTGGCTCCCTTGATGCTAACACCAGTGACCCATTCATCTAGGGATGTGACAAATTGATCATACACATGGTTGACATTGGAATATGTTTCTTTTCATTTTTTATTTCCTTGGTTATGATCCGACATTAGATTCGTGTAGATCTTAAGATCTTGATTTCCTACTGGTTGTTCCACATTAATGATCTTATCATCGATGAGGTCTTGGATTACATTTTTCAGCTTCATGCAATTGGTTGTTGTGTGCCCCTTGATTTTATGATAATCACAAAGATAATTTTCATTGTACCATGGTGGTTTCACTTGGGGCTCTTGATAATTTTCATAAGTGGGGATTTTGATGAGATTTTCGTTTACCAATTTCTTCATGATGGATTCAACTGATTCCCCAAGGGCAGTGAATTTATTCTTGGGGGGATATTTATTTCATGGTGGTGGTCCTCCTTGATTATACAGATTATTGATTTGATTATTAGGTGGTTATTGTGCTACCACATTGGTTTGTGTGTTGTTGCGATTGTTGTTTTGCAATTGCTGATATGTTTGGGTGTTCTACTTTGGAGCACTGATCACGACCTTGGCGTCAACCTCACCATCATTAGTAACATTCTTATTTTTCATGCATGTGTTAGGTTTTTCATTATAGCTGGTGTAAGGGCAGTTGTCTTGATGTTATGGATAGGTCAGTGTCCCTCCTTGTGCAATGAGGGCTCATTCGATGTTGAGCGCCTTGGGGATCAATTGGTCATAAGTGGTGATGCACTGCTTTTTTACATGGAATGCCAAGGTTTTCTCAAGATTGGAAGTGATGGTACAAATTTTTTTCTCTTCCGGCATGGCCCACTTGCTCCTATTGGCCTTGGATGGCCATTTTTTTAAGAAGGAAGCGAATGATTCCCCCTTACCTTGTTTGAGCACAGATAGTTCCTCTAGACTAACATCCATGCCAATGTTGAAGGCATAATTTTTTATGAATGCGTCGATGATCTCTTGGAATGTTTTGATGTTGATGGGAAAGTGAGAGAACTACTCCATGGAAATGCCAACCAAGCTTCGAGGAAATAGACACATTAGATATGTATCATTATATGTGACTTCCATACAATGTACTTGGAATTACATGATGTGATCCTCAAGGTTTCCCAACCCATGATATTTGTCAAATTTAGGGATTTAAAAATCCTTTGGGAATGGTACCATTGCAAGGCTCCTATCAAAAGGATAAGGACACAAATTTCTTGGTGTCCTTGTTATTTTCCCTGATTGGAGATCGAGCACTTGCTGCGAGAGAAATTTTATTTGTGTTGTCACATCATCTTGCAGATTAGGAGGTGGAGTGAATGTGTTATGAGGTGGTTGAGGTGTTTGATTGGTGGGTGGAGCATGAGGCATGTTGGTGGGGGTTTCTTGCAAGATCTAATGTGCAATTAAAGCTTGTTGATATGCATGCATTTTTTGTTGTGCCAATAATGCTTGTTATAGGTCTTGTTGCTGCTATGCCAACAAGGCTTGTTGTTGGTCTTGCTGCTACTGTGCCAAGAAATCTTGTTGTTGGGCTTGCTACTGCTATACCAACAAAGCTTGTTGTTGGGCTTGCCATTGAGCTTCTTGCTTTTGTGTTTGATACTCTTCCAGGGCTTGTTTATATTCTTATTGTTGGGTAGCTTCCAATTGTAACTGGTATTGAGCTTGCACTTACACTTGCTGAGATTGATATTGAGCTTGAGCTTGAGCCTAGGCTTGCTGGCCTGCCTATGCAGCTTTGGTAGGTAGTGTGTCTTGTGCGACTTGAGTTGTTTGTGCAACTTGGGTAGTTTGTTGTTGTTGTAGTAAAGCTTGAGCTTGGGCACCTTGTTGTGCCATTAATTGTGCTTGTGTTTGTTGGTTTTGAATTTGCTTAAGTGATTTTTGATATGTGGCTTGTTGAGCTACTTGCAACACGATGCTAAAGGAGTTTTTCATGTTGGGTTTTAGCGATGGTGGTGGTGGATTTGGAGTAGTGTTGGCTATTGTGATGAGAGGGACCGTTGTATTGATAATTGGGGTTTGGGTGGTGGATGGTGTGATTGAGATGCTTGGTCCTTGTGAGAGCATGTTTTGAGATACTTGGGGAATGGTAGATTATGTGTTGATTACTAGTATTGCTTTGATGGTTGCCATCTATTCTTATGATATCAACGGCAAGACAAGAGGATTCTGTATGATGTTTTGATTTATGATTGGGGGGTTGCTCGGATTTTACTGGTTGATGGTGGGTAAAGGGGGAAGACCTAAACCAAGGGGTGATGTGGATGTTAATGGTGAAGGTGTAAATGGTTGAAAAATGGGCAGTGCATTCCCTTGAAGAGATGACAATGATGATGAGGGATCAAAGACTCCCCCTACTCCAAAAACTTTAGCTTCTCCTTGTGAGGTCATGGGGAGAGAGGTTTGTGTGTTAAGAGGATAAACTAGTGTTGTGTGAAAAGAGGATGAATGGATAGGATCATGAAATGCAAGCGGAACGTATGGGTGCAATGGATTCAATGAGACAAATTGGCCCAATAAAGTGTTTGCATCCAAGTCTTGGTTATTCACAAGGGGATGTGCTTGAAGTGCATGAAGTAATGAGTTTCCCTTGTTGACAATTGGTGGAGTTGGAGCAATGGATGATGTGATTAGTGGGATGCTTTGATATGGAGGTGTGGGTGGGACTGGAGGCATGATCCCAAGAGGTTTCTCCACAAGGGTGCTTACATCATAATCAAAGGGGAGTTTACCTCCATCTTTTTCCATTTCAAGCATGTATTAGGATGGATTTAACCTCATCATAGCATTGATAATTCCATGAGTTTCAAGATTTTGCACCATTTCAAGGATTTCATCTTATGTCATCCCCAAGATATTGTTGGTGTTGTCCTCTACCTGACCTTCCTCTTGAGGATTTTGTGATTATAGAGGAAGATTTCTTAGGGGATTTCTTGATCCAATGGGATTTATTTCAGGAGCGGTTTGGCTTAGGTCACTCAAAGTTGATGTTTCTTTGTTGATTTCCATGTTCTTCTTGTGTTGCGATCTAGTTTGCACCATAAAATAGGGATCAATTTTCAAGAATATGTGAGATGAACCTCTAAGATTTTAGATTGATCTAACTCTAGGCACAAAAAGAGAAGAACTAGGATCATTAAGGATCAAAGGTGATGATGAGACAACTAGAAGATGGATGATGTGAATGATTGAACTCATGATAAATCTTAAAGGAGATACTAGACTTTAGGACTTGATTTGATTTTGACCTTGGCTTGATTGGATTTTGATTTGGATAGTGAACTTGTAATTTGTAAGAGGTTGGATGTTTTCCTAGAGTAGACTTGTACACAAGATGAAAATTTGACTAAGTATGTAAAGAAGGATTCATCTATACACCCTTAGCCAAACAAGATGATTTTGATTTGATTTTTTTTTTGGATAATGAAATTATAAACCTCAAGATGTTGGATGTTATCAAGAGGTAGACTTGTTCACAAGGTTTGATAATTTGATCAAATATGTGGAGAAGGATTCATCTACACACATCCAACCAAACAAGGTGATTTGGACTTTCCAAAAGTTCGATGGATGTATGAGAATGATGAATTTGACCCTAGATTAGACCTAGGTAGAACTCTTTTCTACAAGACCTTGGTATTGAAGAACATGCTTGGTATTCCCTATGTGAGAAAAAAAACTTTTGAAAGAGACTTGGATTTTGTTGACAATAAAACTCATAAAAATTAGGATTGTTCATTGATGCCCATTTGTAAAAGTTGAAAGTCAATCTTTCTCTAAATTCATAACTTAGCTTAGACAAACTTTTCTTGTGAGCCTTTTGACTAAGACCTTTGGACTTTGGTTTTCAGATTGTGATCTTTCAAGAAATTATTTGAATGAACACATGTGTGGGGTTCAATTGTTTCTTAGCTTTGCTTAATTTCTTCCTTTTACAACAAAAAATTCTTGATTAGGTTTTCAGACTAGATGTTTAATGCCCTAACTTCTTCTCATCCGACAAATTCCATTATGTGGAAATCAAGGAAATCAAGGTAATAGTTTCGTAATTTTGAATTTAGTAAAGGAAAATCATGATTAAATCCAAATACTTAGAAACCTCTAAGGATTAAATCCCTAGGGAAAGAAAGAGCACTTGGATTCATCAAAGATATTTGCTCCCCCAAAAGGGTTTGAAATTTTGAGGATTTTGTGAATGTTTATTTTTCAAATTTTTTGAGACCCAAGCAAAGCGTTTTGATTTCAAAGAATGTGCACAACCCTATGGATAAAAGAGGCAATATTTGTTGAGTTCCCACTTAGACGAATCCAGCTACGCTTACCCTTAGCAGATGATTAGATGCTTGACCACACAGGCTCCTCCTTATAGTGCACTCGCTTCTTGGGCTAGCCAAGCATTAGTACCCATGAAACTCCCATGGCATACTTCTCATATCTACCAAGAGCCATAAAAATGTGGGATAAATTTAGAGCAATCGTTCTTGCATCAACAAATAGATAAGGATTTTTGATTTTACACAATTTTGGCTCTTAATCAAGGAACCCGTTCAGAAAGCCATATGAGAGGCAAGATCAACTCATACAAAGAGTTTCACCTGCTTGTCTGTAGGAGTTCCTGTAATGATGAGATTTCCTCAACATTTAAATTTATATACCGATTGGGAGAAGCTTGGCATTTATCTTGTTACCAGTTTGAGTTGTTCCCTTGGGGTGAATACTTTTTCCCACCAAGGTAGGTTCTCTAAGGGTGAACAATAGCGAAGGAATGTATTCATATTTTGACCACCTAACACATTTAGGTGGTAGAACACACGATACCTTTTCTTCATACTCGCAAGGTTTGTTCAATTTTAAGAATCCAAATTGAAGTGTGGAGGTAATCGCTTATACAACCTAATATCATAAAAATAATTTTGGTTCTCAAGATCACCATGAAGCATGAGAGAAGTGCATACGTCTTTTTAGATGATATTAATTTGGATAAGGGATTACAAAACAAAGAGTACACATGTTCATTTTAACCACAAAGCAATGATATGAATTCTTTTTTAAGCACCAACTTGGAAGTGTGATATTTGTTTGTTCATTGATTAAGTCCAAAATGAAATATAGTAAGTTTGCCTATGATTCTTTTTAAATCCCTTTGTTTTGTTCTTTTTTTAAGCCCAAACAAAATTTAGTAAGTCCTAAAAGCAAGAATATAACAAATCCTTAAAAGAGGGATTATAATTTCTCCCCAAAGTGTTTAAAAACACTTGACACAATGAGATAATGATAACACATAAATAAATCTTGGTTTTATTTTCTTCCCTTCACTTTGATCAAGACAACTTGCAAAAACTGGTTAAAACTGCAAAACAAAGACTAAAAACCAGTTAGAATTCAGAAATAATCAAAATGAAAAAAACACATGTTGAAAATAAACTAAAATCTACCTTTTACCCAACTCCAACAATGCAATCCACGGGTACGGTGCAGTTTGAGAAAGTCAACAACGCTATATAACATCACTTGGGACTAACAATGACACTCTGTACATAAATAGTGAGCGCGATTGTGACACTATTTGGTTAAGCGACACAGTTTGAGGTTTGGAAGACAAATGATGTAGTTTAAAATTTATTTATTTTGGGCAGGAAGACTCTAGCGGCGCAGTTTGGAGTTTGCAGCGACGCTATATTATGTTGCTGGATTGATAATGATGGAGTTTCCTTTAGACACAAAACATTAGCAAAAAATCATAGTTTTTCTAGAAAAACGTGATGAATTTCTCTAGATTCAACCTCCTTCTAGCACCAAAATGTGAATGGTGAACCTATACTTGCACAAGCACAAGAGAACAAACATATAGTTAGATCATTATGCAAGTTAGATCAATATTCCCCATGAAATTAGATTGAAACATGAAAATAGGAAATAAAATGAAGAAACAAAACAATGAAAGCTATCAAATCATATTCTAATGACTAAAAATCTTAATCCCATGGGGGAATTGGTGCCATTTTGATGTGGAAAATGGCCCTTTCCCAATTCCTTGATGCACTTTGGTGATCTTTGATGATGATTGTGCTTCCTTGGTGAAATTTGACAATAACTTTGATGGGATTTGACAAAGAACTATGAAACTTGAATGAAGATGGATGAAGTTGTGAGTGAAATTGAGTATAGTAGTCTTGTTTGAATTGTGGATGCTCAATTCAATAGGAGAGGCCCTCTATTTACAGATTTGAAGAATGGAATGTTGAAGGATTTGGATGAATGTGGGACAAAATACAAACCAATGAGAGAAGACCAATTGTCCACATGTGATTGGAGAAGGAATGAACACATTTTGATGAATGTGCAAATAAATGAAGTTAGGTGGAATTTGAAATTTGTGAAATGACAAGTTAGAGGGAGAAAGGAATGAAATAAATGCCACTTGGCTCAAGGCAAAGGACATGTAAGAGGCCTTTAATGGCTTGTTGGATGTACTCATACCTTTTGGAGGGATTTTCAAATTTGAGGAATATTCTCTTATTGATGCCAAGTTGAGAGAAAATAGAGAAATTAATAAATCAAATAAAATGATTTATTGTGCAAGTTGCAAGATCTAGAGGATTTGATGGATTAGGATTAGCATTAATCAAGATTTGACTAATTTATGTGGAAATTAGATGATTTGACAATTTTGACTTAGATTGTAGGATTAATTTACATCAAATTTGAGAGGAATAATGGATTTAGGTTTAATTAAATAAAGATTGATTTATTTAATTAAAGAGGGTAATGTTAGATTAAATCAACTAAAAATTAATTTATTTAATTTAAAAGAGACAACTTTAGAGAGAAATTAAATAAAGTGAATTATTTAATTACAAGAGGGATTATCAGATTAATTAAATAAAATAATTTATTCAATTAATAGAAGTGGATGACCTAATCAGATAAATTTGATTTATTTAATTAAGAGATAAAATATGATGATTTTAATCAAATAAAAATTATTCAATTAAATTAATTAGTAAGGGAGATGATTTAGAAAGAAATGATGTTAGTAAGATCAAGATCGGATGTGTGTATATTTTACATGTCTACATTATCATATAAGCTCATGGAAGAAAAAAATAATTAATTTAGCTCATTATACAATTCCTCATCAATCTTAGCAATCTCATCATCATCATCCAAGTTAATCATAATAAGAGGCCTAATGATGATGTCTATTGAAGTTTCATGCTTTTGTTGTTGTGGCGAAGGTGGAGAATCATCATGTATTGCTTGAGTTGGTGTTGATCTTGGTTTTCTATTTTGTTCTTTCCTTCTAACTGACAAGAAATAGCACAAAATCTACGCCTACACTCTTTAGCATTTAAATTTCTTCTTGTACGATTTTCAAGTTGTTATTATGTAGGAGTTGGTATATCAACCATAGGTTTTTTTCTTCTCGCAAGGGAGGAACAAAAGTAACCATAGAGGGTTGGTCAACCACTTTCTCTTTAGGTTTATAAACTTGTTTCATCTTAGGAGGCACAACGAGAATTCTATAGTTGTCTCTTGGTCTCTTATACAAAATAGGCAGGGGGTTTGTCATGGATTAGTCTTGGTTACTTGGAAGGGATTTTGGTTAAATCATGGATTCATCAATAATAGGAGGCTCAATCATGGGTTGAGGCATGTTTCTCAGGGATAATTTTGCTATGCACTTTTCTTTGATCTTTTGGTAAGATTTGAAAAATAAGTCCTCATGAGGCTTAATAGGTTCCATACTTTGGGCCAAAATAAATCCAATGAGAAATTCCCACGGGAATACATAAGATTAAATCCACTATGATGCACACTAAATATGCCATTTCCAAATGGAAAATTTAAGTATTTATGTACTACCAACAAGATGAAATCTATGGAGCATAGCCATGGGTAACCAAGCTTCATATAGAATTGGTCCAACAATAGGTGTAACTAAGGGTAAATTTAGGTTAGCATGATTAGATCATAAACAAAATCAAACCCAAAGAATATAATGGAGCACAAAGAAAGTATAACATGAAAACAAGGAAAGAGTATACCCAAGATCTTCAACCTCCATGATTGACCTCCATTACACCTTCTCTATTTGCTGCAATATGATGTGTGCCCTCAGATTGTATGTGAGATACAATGACTATGCCTAAACTAAGCAAATGTTGAAGGATTTTAATGGCAATGCAAGTAAAAATTAAGCTCTACATGCAATACCACAATTTGCAAAGTATCAAGGTTAGAAAAATGACAAGTATGAAGTCAAGAGATGAGATGCAAGATAAGAGATATGCAAGAGATGGCAAAAATGAAGACAAAATTGCCATTTTATAGAAAATGCAATTTTGGATGAATGGACAAGATTGAAGATTGACAAGTGCCCTAGAATCAATGAACAAGATTCAAAATGAAAACCCACAATTAGGGTTAGGGCAGCCTTAGGGTGAATTCAAAATGAGTGGACAAGATTAAATTTAAGAAATTAAATCAAAGGATAAGAATGTATATGACATGGAGATAAGATTTGGCAGAGAAAAAGAGGGAGTTATAAAATCAAATAATTTTAGAAATTACTTGATTTATGGAGGAAAATACTATTTTTAATTTAAAATTACTTTAATTCAAAATGGTGGGGTCATGTGACAGTAAATAATAATTTAAAATTATTTACTTGGAAAGAGGGAAATTTAAATAAATGATTTTTATTTAAATTTCAAGGGGTATTAAGGAAGAAGTGAGTTAATAATTAAATAAATTGTGGGGGATTTATTTAGTTATGAGAAGACATTAGTATTAGAGACACATTAAAATAAAATTTATTTACTTAAATAATCAAGGGGGAATAATGGATTAATTAAATAAATTTAATGATTTATTTAATTAAAGAGGACATTAGACATTAGTGACATGTTAAATAAAATAAATATGATTTATTTATTTAAATAGTCAAGAAGAATAAAAGACATGAATTAATTAAATAATTAAGAATTATTTAATTAATAGTTGAATTTGGATAAGACATAATCAAATACTTTAATTATGTTTAGAAGAATTATGGAAAAAATTGAGTTTGTAGGTCTAGGCCAATTTTATGTGTCTACATTTTGTCCCTCTTTTTCATAATACAACCTGCCGCGTTATGACAAAGAGAACAAGTCAAGAATATGCCCTGGATAAGGTACAGAGTGCTTATGCCTCCTCGGGATTTTTTTTGAATTTTGGCCCGTGATTAGAAAAATTTGGAAAGTGTCCCGATAAGCTAATTGGATGCCTAGAAAACAACGGTGCAATCGCTTTCGAAATCGGATGACATTGAGGCAGTGAACACATCGGTCAAAGGTTGTCAAAAGAGCCTCCAATAATAAATTTTTGAAGAGAATCCCACTTTGACCCTATAAATAGGTTGAAAATGGGTAAAAGTCAATTCATTTTCACTTTCACACTTGAAAATTTAGAGAGCTCAGAGCAAGGAGACTGTGCGCGAAGATGGTGATTCCTGTTACCGAGCATCGCAGATACATCGTCAGGACCTTCAGATGGCCAAAGGGAACGAACCCCACGATATGTACCTTGTACCCACTTCATCCTTTTATGATTTTTCGTTCTTTTGTTAGAGTTTTAGGAAGGTCAAAAAATGCGTCGCGATGCAAATGTTTTCATGTAAGTCGCATTTGCAATCGCGTTCGACACATTTCATGCATCACAATGCAAATGCAACCACCACACCAGGTATACAATGTGGTGCAACACATTCGCTAAAAATTGTGATGAATTCGTGGTTTCACAGCATAAATGACATACATTGCGATGCATTCGCAAGATTGTGATGCAAATGTGAATCCTGGCAATGCAATTGTTTGACAATGACATATTTGATTGTTGCACCACACAACTGAGTGAAAAAGATGCATTTGAGAGTCAGAATGATGCAAGCATCATAGTGCGACGTAAACGATGTACGAAACGACGCAAACACAAAACTACGACGCAAATGAAGTCAACACGATGAATTTGACATTGATCAAGGTTGACTAGAGTTGACTTAGTTTTAGGCTGAATTTTTGCTCATGCTTAGTTAGATAGATGGTAAGAATGATATTTAATAATGTGCTAATGCTTATTTTTGCATGTGCAAAAATGAGTACCACCAATCTACACACGTGAGTCTAGGCCATCGACTTACGCATTCTGAGATCAGATGACAGAACGGGAGCAAAGATGATTGATGCAACTGGGGTTATACTATGTTACCTATATGCCCATTATATGAGTTAATAGGGGGCTACTGACATTACTTTGTGAGAGATGAAACTCAGAGACCTGCTCCTTCCACTTGCCGATGAGAGAGGCCACCATTACCTTGGAGGACATGTATCAGATCCTTCATATTCTGATCAAAGGAGAGTGGGTGGTGTATGATACACACTGTGGTGTACATACTATGTCCGAGATTTATGAGGCAGATGATGGTGCGGGCCTTGGTGTTGATGGTTACAAAATTCGGTGGGAGTATCTAACAAAGCACTACCCACGATGGGATGCCATGTTGTGTACCCTGATTGTAGGGATCTTGATTCTAGGTCATTGGGGACATGTGTTCTCGATTGGATGGGGAGACTTCTTGGTATGGATGTGGAGGGATAGGAAAATTTTTGCCTAGGGGCCATGTCTATTGGGTATGCTTTATCATCAGCTGCATGAGGTAGCTTACAGGGGTGGGAGCAACATTAGCTGTGGCACAACCCTGCTTATAATATGGGCTTGGGAGCATATTCCCATCTTTCGGCCACCTATTCAGAGGCCACAACTTGTAGAGGGTATGCCATATGTGTATTTCTATGTGAATGCCCTTCAACAGACTATAGTGTGGGATACAGGATATTGGAGGCACAAGATTAAAACAATGACCATATTTTTCTAGAGGCTATACAGAGATTGTGTGCAGTGGGCTGAAGAGGCCGATCATTTGTCATTTTGCAGATAGTTCAAGTATTTGATTGGTTGTACTGTGCATTCACAACTGATTATTGAGATACACTTTCCCCAATAGGTACTCCATCAGTTCGAGGAGCAGTAGGGTGTGCCGATGGCAATCGCAAAGTATGCACAGTCATCATGAGATCCTGCATGGGGTCTTGCTATATCAGTGCCAATTGCAGAGAAAAAAATAGATGGATTAGTGGCACAACCATGGGGTTGGAGTGGGGGTTCTATAGATTCAGGGATGATTGCAAATTTTGACTTATGGTGGTAGACTCACAGACCGATTCCCCTGACAGATCCTGATGGGACGACACATGTGGATCACAGATTAGTCATACCACAAGTTCAACATGGAGGATGGGGAGGTAGAGGCAGAGGCAGAGATGGAGGCTAGGGAGATGGGGGGAGAGGAGGTGGAGATGGGGGAGGAGTTGATAGAGGAGATGGCAGGGGTGGCAGGAGGTGGAGGAGAGGAGGGGATGGAGGGAGGCATGGCCGAAGGGTGAGACAATGGGTCAAGAGAGCAGCCTTGGATGCCATCCTTGAGGTGGCAAAGGAGGAGGAGAGAGATGAGGAGGATGTTAGGTAGGAGGGTGAGCAGCTAGAGGGGGAGGGAAGGTAGGAGAAGGCTCAAGCAGAGGTGGAGGTAGGTGTGGTGTAGATAGAGGTGGAGGAGGTACAACCAGATGAAGAGGTACTTGATGCTAGGTTAGGAGATGAGGGAGTTGGGGGAGAGGAGGATATTGGTGATGATGAGGAGGACCCAAAGACTTATAGAGATATGGATGAGGCAGAGAGGCGGCTTCGGGAGAGGATGATAGATTGGGAGGATGAAAGTGATAGGTCTCCAATTTTTCCTTGAGATGCTACAATAGACTAGAGGTTGGTAGACCTCCAGAGCAGATTAGATTCTATCTTGTCTTAGAACAAGGCCTTATCAGGAGAGATCGAGGTGGTACAGGTGTAGAGGGATCAAGTTGTGATCAGACAATAAGAGTCAGAGAGGTGGGTGAGGGAGTTTTCCAAGTTGTGTATAGGGCCATCAGGAGATATGGCTAGAGAGATGGCTAGGGTTAGCGAGAGAGGAGGTTGATACAGGGTACTCTATGAGCAGGCTGTACCACCTGAGAGACGAGAACCTAGGTTGTCTAGGTCATACAACAGGATAGGTAGTGGCAGTAGGACTCACACTAGTAGTAGGACACATACTAGTGCATGTGGGCCTACATCATTATTGAATTCATTTGGGCACAAGTCACATTAGAGCCATAAACATTCATCCAGACATAGGTCTAGCCACAACTAGCACAGTCAGCATAGCCAACACAACCAACCTCCTCGGGTGATTGATCCATTAACCTCTTAGACTTAGGTCACTTCACTAGTACAAGTTAAAGTTGAGCTGATGAGTGAGCATTGGTCACTACACTCCTCACCTCCACGGGATGGAGAGGGCACAACCTAGGGCATTTCATTACTTTATTGCTATGAGACATTTGATATATTGAAGTTCGAGCCTGTGAGCACTATTTTTGGGATTCCTCTAGACTTTATCCTATGACATTATTATTTTCAGATATATATATGAGATGATTTTTGATGCGGACTACATGCTTTGTTTTATGATCCTATGCATTATGATTTTTTTATGCTTTATGTGATGTGTTTATGATGGTTACTTTATGATTGTATGCCATGATGGTCTTATTTTATATGCTGATGATAATGGTATTCTATATGATGAGATGGATGCATTAATGTATTATGAGATGTATGATGTGACTAATGGATATCGTGCTTTATGATTATGGATACAGTTATGGATATGTTTATGTATGTATGAATTATGTGTTTTATGATGTTCATATGATGATAATCCTATATGTATGCATTAATGATAATAATGGTTATGATGTCTATATGCTATGTTAATGCAAGTGATGGTTTTATGTATGCAAGACGGATGAATGTAAATGTTAAACTTATATTTCATGTAGATGCAATGTGAATGCGAATGCTATGATGGAAATCAACTCTTGCAAATGTGAAATGTGCTAATGCAATGTCCATATTATCATGTATGTAACTATGTTTTTGTATGTCACATGATATTATCAGAGGACAAGAGAAGAGAAGATGACCAAATAAAGGTGGATGTTAGTGCGGAGAAAACAAGAATCCTTCAACATTTTCCATAGTACTTTAATAGTTGTTGCTCTTAATCATCATTGGGTAGATTGTCATAATGGCCAACAAACACTATGATATGACATAGATCAATAGTGTGCAAGGTCGAACCATCACTTAGGACAAGAAGTCGCAGAAAAGGATGACCATGACTCATATGAGGAACACAATTGCCCTTAGTCATTTTGTCATAACCAACCACAAAAAAACAAGACGAGTCATGAGATGTCATTGCTTCTCTAAATCCTGATGTCAAGACATCATTGAGAAACTAGCCACATACCAGTCAATCAAAGACAAGAAAATCATTGTACTACATAGTTGCTCCTCTAAATCCTGAAGTCAGGACATCCTCGAGGAACTAGTAGCAAGATGATCAAAAGGATAAGGACGATCATCATGATACATTGTGGCTCCTCTGATGTAAGGAGCTAATATCAGGAGTAACATCAAAAAGACAAATAGTGTCTGCCAAGTGTTTTAAAATCAAAATGCCACGGTTGATGAGGTCTAGGTTGCCAAATGTCAAGTGATGTCGGATTCAGGAAGGACACATCCTAAATGATGTTGATGTCAAGAGGATCGATTCTCGGAGTTAGGAGAATCCATCAAAATTCCAGATGATGATGATGATGCTTAGGAAGGACACATCCAAAAGCATGAATAGATGACACAAGTTATTCCTCAGAAGGCCACACCTAAAGAAGAACCAGGATTTTGGCAGGTTGATTTCCCTTGATAGAGTTTGATTAGATGAAAAATTTGACCACATGCTAGCACTGACATGTAGGTTTGGTTGAGATGTCGATTGAAAAGATTGTTTAAAGTTTGCTGATAGATTTCTTTTTTAGGATTGATGAATGATTTGATTGACTTGAAGATATTCAATGTGTGTGAAAGTGCAATGTCATGAATCCTAATGGACTGGCCTAGTGTGGCCTCGGGGGCTCATCGATTGATGGCCTTGCCTACGTCATGCACTTAGAGATCTCGTAGTTCGACACGACCAATGAATTTGTCTAAAGGATAGAATATTGAAGCATGATTTTTATTTTGACAAACCAAGAAGGATGAACCTAATGTCTTGGGGGTTCCAAGATGAACCTTGCCTACATAGCAAATGCGTAGAGATAATGTAGTTTAGACTATGAAAAAGACTGACTGACATAACTAACTTGAATGATGGGACATACATTTGAATTTTTTTTTTGAGATTTTTGACATTTTTTGAATGTTTTTGTGCTTTCTTCAAGACATTTTTCAAATTTTTAAGTCTTTTTTCAAGACTTTTTCTATTTTTTATGGCTTTTTTTAGGAATTTTTATGATTTTTAGGACTTTTTCAGGACTTTTTATGATTTTTAGGACCATGTGCGATACCCACTGTAGTCAAATGATAAAGGTCTTGCCCCTAGACAAGTCGAGGATTACCTAAGAAGAATGATATGGAAAGGGGCATACGCAGGACAAAAGGCAAGGGGTATGCAAAGCATGATGCCAACCACTACTAGCCATGAATGGAAATGACAGGATATATGAAAAATTTCATGAATGTGTCAAGATGTCATGGTTATGCATTCTGGAGTGAAGGAAAATGGAATGATAATAGATGGTGAAGCAAAGAATGACTTTGCATGATGCCTGTTTTCCAGGTTTTCACCATGGTACTTATCCAAAGCACTTGCTTACTAGGTTTTTACTATTGGATGAATTTATTTCTCTTTACTATTTTTTTCAATTTTTTTGGTGTCATCAAGACCCCTATTTGCCAAGTTTTCATCAAGGTGATGATTTTTTCTTAATTTTTCATTTTTTTTTGTATTTTTAAGGTTTCAGCCAAGCTCTCTGATGCTACGTATAGAACTTGCATAGATGCAGACTACTGATGGGATATGTTAATTGTTCTTTTTCAGGTGTGGCTAACTAATAATCACCATAACCGAATGCGGTAGTAATGATATAAGGAACTAGCCAATTTGGCTCAAAATTTCTAGGGTTTTCTCGATCAACCTGATTTCTTGGATTCTGCATGAGGACTAAGTCACCAATTTGAACTTTCTAACCAAAACTCTTTTATTATAGCTCCTACATAGATGATTTTGATATGCGTGTAAGTGGTTCAAGGAATTTTTCCTTCTTTCTTGCAACATTTCTACTTCATGCAGGCGATATTATCTGCACTCTTCATCATCGATCATTCCCTTCAAGGAGACTTAGAGAGAAGAAATTTCGACCTTAATGGGAAATATAGCTTTAGATCCAAAGACTGAGGAAAATGGGATGGCTCTAGTGGGGGTGCAAATGCTAATATGGTAGGCCCACAACACATGATTGAGTTGTAGATGCCAATCTTAGCCAGCATCATTGACGGTCTTCTTAAGGATTCAAAGAATTATTTTATTGGACGCCTCAACTTGACTGTTGCCTTGTAGATAGTATGGTGTGGAGAAATGGTGTTGTATGTGGAAAAGTTCACAAAGCTCATGGACGTCTTGAATTTTAAATGGACAACCATTGTATGTGATGATGGACTGTGGAACACCATATCGACATATGATGTAATTAAGGATAAACTTGAAAATCTGCTTACTAGTGATGTAAGTGAGGGGGACGACTTCAATCCACTTAGTGAAGTACTCAGTGGCGGTGATGATGAATTTATGGCCATTGGAGGAGGATGGATGGATTTTACCGACGAGGTTGAGTTCCCATTGTGTGAAGGGCCAAGGAGAAGTGATCGGTCTTAGATCCTATATAGGTGCGTGGATTAGATCGCTGTGCACCTGGCATTTCTGACATTTTCTAAAAAATTGAAGAGAATCTTTTTTTATTGTCGGCTAGTAATACCCAATTCTGGTAACTTTCCTAGCTAAGGTTGGGCCACTTGAATGAGATCCACATATACCATCATGTACCTCACATAAAGTTGTGCAGGCTTCATCAGTGTCAAGACATTGAAGAA
Source organism: Sequoiadendron giganteum (assembly GCA_007115665.2). Classification (NCBI taxonomy): domain Eukaryota; kingdom Viridiplantae; phylum Streptophyta; class Pinopsida; order Cupressales; family Cupressaceae; genus Sequoiadendron; species Sequoiadendron giganteum. The sequence continues at coordinate 236,244,770 of CM021109.1, read as the reverse complement.
GGATGTTGTCAAAGCTACAACGGTATAGGGTGTCACTAACGATGGTGTATCGAGTGGCTTTTCAGATAAAGGATTTGGGTTGATTATTGGGTAGGTTGGGTGGGAGGGTTTAGGATTTAAGATAATCATAGATGTCCTGATACCAAGGTGAACTAGGACCAACAAGCTCACAAACCATTTTTGACTCTGGAACACCATATGCAGGAGCCAGTAGTTGTTCCACTAAGAACTCGAATTGTGATACATTTTTAGGGATGTCCAAGAGAGATCCAATAGTTGCCATTGCGTCTGTCGCCTTGTTTTGTGCCCTAGGGATTTGTTCAAATGTGATCAAGCTAAAATAGGTTAGAAGCTATCCACCATTTGGTTTTAGGGCAAAATTTTTTTATCCTTTGTCTCATAATCATCATTCGCTTGGTTGATAACCAATTGAGAATCCTCGAAAACTAGCAGTGTTTGAATTTTCCATTTTATTGCCATTTTTAGTCCCGTGACAAGTGCCTCATATTATGTAATGTTATTAGTACAAGGGAAGGCGATCCAAAATGCCTTAGGAATGGAGTCCCCTTGTGGTGTGATGAACAAGATACCAGCTCCTGAGCTATGACCAGTATGAGACCCGTCAAAATACAATTTCCAAGGTGATGAAGGTTCCATGTGAAAGATAGACTCATTAGGAAAATCAGCTCTCAACAAACGAGTGCCTTGGATAGGTACATCTGTAAGTTGATTGGCTATTACCTGTCCTTTTATTGCCTTGTGTTCAAAATATTTTATGTTGTATTCACTCAAAATCATGACCCATTTTGCTAACCGACTTGTCAATGCTGCCTGACTTAGAAGATACTTCAACAAATCAATCTTTGCTACCAACTGTGTTTGGCGATTCAACATGTAATGTCTTTGTTTCTGGGCCACAAAGACAATTTCAAGACATGCACGTTCCACAAATGTGTAATTGAGTTCATATGCGATCAGTGTCTTACTGATATAGTATATGTCTCTTTCTTTTTCTTCATAGTCATTTTGTGCCAACAATGCCCCCAGTGTGCTGGTGGTTGCAGATAAATATAGGATCAAAGGTTTTCCTTCAATTGGAGGCATTAAGATTGGTGGTGTCAATGAATATTATTTGATTTGTTGGAAGGTCACTTGACATTTATCTATCCACACAAAGGGGATACTTTGGTGCAATAGGTACTGAAATGGCTGACATTTGTCTACTAGTTGTGCAATGAAGTGTCAGATAGATTGTAATCTGCCATGTAGTGTCCTTAGCTCACAAATTTATTTTGGTGGAGGCATGTTTAATATTTATTTTACTTTTGAAGGATCAAATTATATGCCTCTTCGTGAAACTATGTAGCCCAACAGTTTGCCTGAAGTAACCCCAAAAACACACTTCTTCGGGTTTAGACAAACCTTATATTCTTCTAGCCTTTTAAATATTTTATCCAGGACCCTGAGATGATCCTTCCATGTCAAATATTTTTCCAAAAGGTCATCCACATAATCTTCCATTAAGGTATGCATGAGATCATGGAATATTGTTGTCATGGCTCACTAGTATATGACACTTGCGTTCTTTAGGCTGAAAGGAATGTCGTTCCAGTAGTATTTTGCCCATGGGTAAGTGAATGTTGTTTTGTGCTGATCCTCGGGGGCAATGTGTATTTGATTGTAGCCTGAGAAACCATCAATGAGGGATGGCATCTCTTATCCCATGGTAAGATCAACAATGATGTCTATGTTTGACAATGGGAAATCATCTTTTGGATAGGCCTTGTTTAAATCTCTGAAGTCTATAAAAATGCGGATCTATCCATTTGGCTTGGTGATGGGGACAATGTTGGAAATCCGGTTAGAATAGTCTATTGATCTTATGAATCCAACATCCAGTAACTTCTTCAATTCAACCTTCACAAGTAGTGCAATCTATGGATGCATCTTTCATAATTTCTGTTTGATTGGTTTGATACCTGGAATTAAAGGAAGATGGTGCAATAATAACTTTGGATCTAGATCTGGCATGTTGGCATATGACCACACGAAGTTAACTACTCTTTCTGAGAAGAATTTTTGGAATTCAAGTTTTTCTTCTTCTGTCAATGATGTGGCAAAGAGAACTATTTTGGGATTCTCTGGTGTAGCTATGTTAACTTCTATGGTTTCTTCAATAAGCATTGCCGATTTTTCCTATGTCATGGGAAGAAAGTCCAATCCTCCATCCTTACACACCTTAGAGAGGTTTTCACCTTCGAATACATCCTTTATTTTTACTGTTATATTATCAGAAGATGCCTTGCGGTTTTCACCTAAAGACATGTCTTTTTTTGTTTTATTTTTTATATTTTTATGATTGGAGGATTGCATCGTCTCCTTGAAGTATGCTACATAATCTAGATCAATAAAAAATCCCGCCTTGTGATGACCACTTGGTATGCCCTCACGGATTCCCATGAATTCTATAATGGCTATGTCATTCTGAAAGATATCCATAGCGGGCGGGTCTTGTTCGTCCCAATCAATGAGTTGTGGATAGAAAAGGGAAATCCCATCATCAATGTTGTTAAAGGATGGGGAGGACCTAGAAATAATGCAAATGTAAGCCTCAAGTGTGAAGGTAGAATTGTCATCCTCACTTTCCCAACCATATTCAATCCAAGGACCATCGTTAGAGTCAAATGTGTTATGTTTGTGGTCATAATATGGGACAAATAGATCAAAATCATGATCAATGGATGGTAGTTCACAGGCATAGAAATTAGGCTCAGGCATGTCAGGCTCATGGGTGGGCTCAGGAATGGGGCAGGACAATGCAAATGTTATGAGTGTCAGCTTATACTCATTTGGGTCCCAAGGAATGCTTACCCATTCTTTATGATTAGAATGATGATCTATAGGATCAATGTTGTACATTTATCTAAATATTTCCTCAAAAGGGAGTTGGCCAAGTTCTAGAAATAGTTCATCAATATCATAGTCACTCAAGATTCTATTAGATCCCCATTCCCATTCATGAGAGTCGGTTTTGGTATGGGAGTCTTCACTTGTCTCGACACTTTCAGGAGCTGTTATGTCTTTAATTGAAAGTACATAGGTATGTCGATCATCAGTTTCAATTTTCTCAAACCCTATCCCTAAATACTTTGGTCTTGTAGAAGGAATGAAAGGCTCTGTCCTGCCACTACTATTTGGTTCAAGTCCACTAGTTCCATCAAAACCATGAGATATGTACTGGTAATGGGGGTAATTCCTTTGGGTCCTTGTAGATCCAAGTAGATAAGTCTAAAATGTCCTCATCATTCATGTCTCCCCATAGTGTGAATACCATCTTCAGAGGAACCTTGAAAGTCTTCTTAGGCTCTACTGTGCAACAAGGTTGACCATAGAATTTAGGTGGCTTGGGTATTGTTGTGATACAATAAGCCGTATTAAATTTGAATTCTCCATAGCTAATTTCCTGGATCTTAAAGTTAGTACTTGGTATGGAGGCCAAGGAGGATGGTGTGGCAGCAGTCAACGAAGTGGAAATGGATGGCTTGGTGAGTGTGGATGGGTCAATGTATTTAGAGGAAGTGGATGTTGAAGCCTCTCGGTTGATAGGAACTTGGTGCTTAGAAGTAGCTCTCAAGTTGGTACAATATTGAAAAGGATCAGGATCTCCTGGTATAGTAATTTCGGTGCCATCGAAGGGAAACATCAGATATTGGTGGTAGGTGGAGGGAATGACCTTTAAGGAATGAATCCATGGGTGACCAAGTAAGACATTGTAAGGTAGATCTCAATCTAGGACTTGACATGTGGTGTCTATGATAACCGGTCCCACATGAATTGGAAGTGTGATGATGCCTTTGGAAGAGTGCTCTTCATCATCATATGATTTTATCACAATACTCTTGGTTGCATCCACACAAGCATCAGAGAAGCCAAGAGCCTTAACCAATTTGAGAGAGTAGATGTTTAATCCTACTCCACCATCTACTAGGATTCATCTAACCTTATTATTATGGATGAAAACCTCAATGTGTAGGGCATCGTTATGAGATGGCTTGGGAGAGGAATAGTCAAGGTTTGAAAAGGTAATGTGATGAGGTGAAGTCAAATATCCGGCCATAGTTTCAAAATGGTTGACATCAATATTGTTTGGGATGAAGGACTCTTGCAAGACTTTATCCAATATAGCCTTATGTGCTAGTGAAAAACAGAGTAATTCAAGGATGGAAATTTGGGCAGCCGTTTTATTTAATTGCTCGATAAGGTTAAAATTTGGATTGGGCGTTGGCTGCTTGGCAGATGGGCCAGGTATGGTAATCTTGGGTTGACGAGCAGAAGGGCCTAGCGTGGTGACCTTGCCTTTGCATGTAGTGAGATTGCATTATGGGGTCTTCTTAATAGTAATGGTATTGTCAAATTCGTCTTCATCACTAGCTCAAAGGTTATTAATGATAGTACCTCCAAAATAATTGAAGGCAAAACAAGCATAACTGGCTTGATTGTTATTATTCTTTGTGCTGAATGATGAGGGGTTACCTGAACCATGGTCCTCTAGTGGGTTCTTATGAATTGTATGATTTGAATTAGATGCAAATGGTTGACCACCAAGCTCAATGGTGTGGTTTTCAATAAGATCTTGGACAAGATTTCTGGTTGGCAACAAGAGGAAGTTTATGCCCTGTTAGTACTCAAAAATGCAGGCTTTAACTAGAAGAGTATGCAAGACTCTTACAACATTCTTGGACAACATACAAGGCCAAATATACAATCGAACCTTCTACTCTTTAGGTTCTGCTAGACCTAGGTGGGTGAACCTATATGAAATATGTAGATTTGGGAATGAATTTCCTGCTAAACAGTCTACCCATCATAGCAATTAGGAATGGATAGACATAAGAATACTATGAATACCTCTACTACACAAATAAAGGTTTGGAATGATTTGCTTACAATAAGATCTTTACTCTGGGATATGGCAGACCAATGCCTTCTTTCTACTGGGCAATGGAGTTGAAAATGTTACAAATTACTTATAGATATTTATCCTTTACAGAATTTTAAGTTGTTATACACTCTATGGGATGAAGTCTTAGTGACTGGCATGTAACTTCATCAATTTATGACTAGCATGAAGAGTGTTAAAATATTTCCTTATTCAGTTCCCCTTCAACTATCCAAAAGAAATCCCACAAACAATATGATTTATTTAAAGGAAATTTTAACTCTGACTTGCAGACACCAATAAATAAAATCATGCAAAGTGAAGAAATGCACCTTGAAGAATTAAAATATACTTGACATTTGAATTCAAATGATTGAAAGACTCCAAATTGGAGAGAACTTAATCAGAAATTTACAATTGTAATACCATCAACACCAAAACCAGAAGGGACTTTGGTCAAAAATGATCTCCATTGCACTATTTCCAGAAGGTTTGTTACATTATTTTTTAACTCCCAGTCCCAGAAAAAGTCCCCAACCGCAATTGATTTTTAAATTATTTATACCATCCATGCCAAGGGTCGTGACCCTTCATATTACAATTACAACCATTTGAGTTTTCTTACTGGCCTTCAAAATTTCGCTCCCCACAACTTTCACTATTTTTATTGCTCTACCGCGGGTTTGAATTTTCTACCCATGGTTGCATGGTGACTGGCTTTGACTGCACTGCCACGGCTACCCTCACTACTTACCGCCCTACCGTGGTCTCCTCCTTACCCTCCTGCAGTACTGCAGTGGCCATTAACCATTACCCTTTGCTGTCATTTTCACTCACTGTGATGCTATCCCCATGTCTACCGCGCTACCACGGTCACTAGCTTGACTGCCAGCGGTACCGTGATATCCGCTAGCCATTACCACTGTCACTGACCGTTGACTATCCACTGCGCTAACACAGTCTGTGAGATGACCCCCTATGGTACCGCGGTGGGCCTTCCTCGCTAACTGTTTCGCTAACCACCGATTGCTAACAATTTACTGCGCTACCACGGTTAATGAATTAACCATGTGTGGTAGCGCGGTAAGCACTTTATGTTGCCTGCTAACCGCTACTACCATACCGCATGCCCCTTTGTGGGAGGCTGCGGTAAAGCGGTAAGCGACATAGGATGTGAATCTTAAGGTAGCGGTAAGAGCACTAGGCATATATAAATGGAAAGAATGATTTTTAATGGAAGGATAGAGAAAAATAGATATAAATGAATAAAATTCCTTAGGGTAATGATAGAAAATTAAGATTCAAACAGGGAAAAATTTAGGTTTTTAGATGGAAATAATGGACATCACTTAGGCCTTTTATGGAATTTTTGGGTTCTAACAGTGGCTCCTGTTGGGGATGAGTGATTTTCAAATCACTGGAAGAATCCAAAACATCATCTGGGAGAGCAGACCAAGCGAACGATGAAAAATGAAAACCATAATAAACAGAGGGAAAAAACAGATGACTGGTATGAAAGATGGAGCAGATGATCCTAAACTACTGTACATGGAAAAAGAAAGCAAAGATTTTAGAAAGGGAACTCCTGAGAATGTCCATGTACTGGCAAACCCAGACCCTTCAAAATTTCCTAAACTACTATGCATGGAAATTTTCATTTAAAGAGGGTTATTAAGAATTGTCCATGCACCGGCAATCCTTGACCCTCTATTGATCCTCAGGAGAAAAAATGCTTCAGGAACTGCCCATGTACAAGCAACCCCTACTCCTCTCCAGACATATTCTACAGGAAATACGAATCCTCACCTCCTTTACTAGTTATCACAAAAGGACCTAGCCATAAAGCTTCAAACTTACCATGTTTTCCCTTATCCTAACAACGAGCATTCCACATCAAAAGCAAGTCATTTTTTTCAAACTTTCTCTCCTTAGCCTTTTTATCAAAAAGATACTTCATTTGTGACTGCAACTTCACATTCTACTTTTGAGCAGCTCTTCTCACTTCATCAAGCTTTACAAGCTATTCCATTCTTTCTTCCATTGGATCAGAAATATCCAAGTCTTCTTGCAAAATAAAATTATATACTGGCAAAAAATTCTGCAATGGCACCCTAGCCTATGTCCCATATACCAACTCAAATGGAGATTTTTCAGTTGCCCTTTTTACTATAATTCTGTCTGCCCATAGAGCCAATCTTAACTTCGAATCCCATGCCCTTTTGTTTGTATCCAGCATCCTCCTTACTATCTTCAAAAGATTTTTATTACTTGACTCTGCCTGACCATTGGCTTGTGGATGATATGGAGTAGAATAAGAAATACTAATTCCATATGTTTTGCAAAAACCTTTAAATTAATCTGATCTAAAACACATTCCATTAGCTATGATCAATTTGGCTAGAGTCCCAAACCTAGTCATAACATTCTCCATCAGAAAATTCACTACCACTTTGCTCGTTGCTTGCCTAGTTGGAACAACCTCCACCCACTTAGTAAAATAATCAGTGGCCACTAGTATCCATCTGTTCCCCCCACTTGATTTATCCTGTATTTCTCCAATGAAATCAACTCCCCATTGGTGAAAAGGTGCCTCTACCTACAAAGGTCTAAGTGGCAATGCTCCTTGATACTTCAGTTTTCCCAAAAATTTCTGGCAAGCCTCACACTTTCTCACATACACAAAAGAATCATTGAATACCCTAGGCCAATAATAACCAGTCCTAAGAATCTTGTGTGCAGTAGTCCTAGCAGAATAATGGCCTCCACACACCCCTTCATGCATTTCTTTCAAAACATATTCTGCCTAGGATTCATCTAAACATAACAATAATATACCATCCCTATTTTTCTAGAATAAATCCCCCTTGATAAAAACATATTTAGAAGCCTGCAATTTTAAAGTCCTCCTTTGATCATCATTCAACCCTTCAGGGCACTTCATGTGTTTCAGATAATGCATTACATTTTTATACCATGGAGTATGCTCAATACTTGCTATGATTTCACCCTTACCTTCCACATTGTAGATTTGGTTTGCTTCAATGTTTGTTTCTACCATCAACCTAACTAGCCCCTGCCCTCTTACCAACTTGGTAATCTGAATCTCCATATTAAATTCCTGAATTTTGTTAATCCATCTGCATCGCTTCCCTGTCACTTATGTCTGTACTAGGATATCCTTCATAGCTGCATGTGGGGCATAAGCAATGACCTTGGCTCCAACAAGGTAAGGTCTGAAAGCCTTTACTACTTTGACCAGTGCATAAGCCTGTTTTTCCATAATGTCATATTTCAACTCTGACCCCTACGAAGATTTACTGAAAAAGAAACAGGTTGCTCATAACCTTCATCATTCTTTTGTAACATAACAACAGCTATGGTATGGAATGAAGCAAAAGAAAATATCTGAAAGGGCTTAGTAAAATCAGGGGATTTTAGGATAGGGGCTTCCTTGATACTTCTTTTTATTGATACAAAGGCATCCATAGCTTCAACATTCCATTCCAATTTCTCTCCTTTTTCCAACATCTTAGATATAGGTTTAACAATCTCAACAAAATTGGACACAAACCTCCTAACAAAATTAATTTGGCCAAATAATGATTGGATTGCTTTGATAGTTTTAGGAATAGGAGTTTTATCAATGGCCTCCACCCTTTTAGGATCTATCCTAACCCCATCTTTTGATACAATATGCCCCAAAAGTTTACCTTCTGTAACAACAAAGTGACATTTTTTAGGATTAAGACTTATACCATACTCCAAGGCTTTGATGAAGATCTTCTCTAAATCAGCAACATGATCCTCTGCCCTTTTGGAATAAGTAGTGAGGTCATCATAATATACCACCATTATAGCATTTATCAGATCTACAAATGCCACATCCATAGCTCTTTGAAAGGTAGCTCCTGCATTTGTGAGACCAAAAGGAATTCTTATATAGACATACGTTCCCCATGGTGTAGTGAATGCTGTCTTGTACTGTTCAGACTCTTTGACTTTGACCTGGTTATAACCAGAAAATCCATCCATCATTGACAATAGCTCACACCCTGTTACTTTGTGCAATATTGCCTCCATGTTTGGAAGGGGATAATTATCTTTTAGGGAAGCCACATTCAAATTTCTAAAATCTACACACAGTCGTATGCCCCCATTTTTCTTCCTGATTGGAACCAAATTTGAGACCCACATTGAATGCCTAATGGGTTTTATGATACCTCCATCTCTAAGCTTTGCTAGCTCCTCCTGTATTTTAGGTTCAAGAGTGGGGTTAATAGGCCTTTGCTTCTGTCTAAATGGCTTTGTGTCTAGCTTAAGTGGAATCTCATGCTGAAAAAGATCTTCTCTATATGCCTTCAAATCCTCATAAGACCAAGAAAATGCATGCTTATATTTTCTCAGCAATGTAATCAACATTCTCCTGATGGTTGGGTTTATCGTTTTTCCAACATAAACCCTCTTTGGTGCTAATTCAATTACCAAATTTATTTCTTCAACATCCTCTTTCTTAATAGATGTCTGCTTTATAAGGGAATGATCATTCCCATCATACACCCTTTCCAAAGCCACAAGCCCTTTGGGAAGCTTGTTAGTTTTAAGCTGCAAAACTTCCTTCCCAAATACAGTCTGTTTCCCATCCATTTCTTGCACAAAAAGCATTAAAATCAATCTCCTGTGCCTCATACTGATCTATACAATGAAGAAACTTCAAAAGGTCAGTATCATTATCAAAAACTTGCCAACCATATACATTGTTAGGGACTGCTGGTCTCGTTTTAAATTCAACCTGAGACACTCCTGCCATAGTCATATCATCCTTCTTCAAGGCTACATTAGCCAAAAAATCAGCCATCAAATTTTCAGATCTATCTATCCAATCAATTGAAAATGCATCAAATAGTTCCACCATATCCCATACAACATTCCTATATTGTTTCAACCTCTTGTTCTTTGGAGCATACTTTGATCTAACTTGTGACACAACTAACTTAGAATCTCCCAAAATAGATAACAACTTAATCTTGTGTTTGACAACCATGTTCAAACCAATCAACAAAACTTCATACTCAGCCACATTATTTGTACATTCAAAAACCAACAAAAATGAATATTTAAACGTTGTACGTTTAGGTGATATGAAAATTACTCCAGCTCCATTACCTTCTCGACTACATTCCCCATCAAAGTACATTTTCCACACACCTTGCTGATTTCTAGAAACAAGTCTATCAATTGGGTCAATATTCACTAATTCTGGCTGAGATAATTCAATTCTGAAACTTCCCAAATCTACATCACAAAAGAAATTAAGTTGTTCTTGAGGAACACACTCAACAATCTAATTCACCCTTGGTTCTCTATATAATTTCACCTCTTCACCATTAACTGGTATTGTGGCATATGATAAGTCAAATTGCACATTACCTCCAACTGTTGCAGTCCACTATCTTGACAAAAGCATTCCAAACTGAGGAGGTGTATCAATCACAGTTATATCAATATTATAAGTAGCTTGTGGGTAGGCTGCTAAATTTACTTCTACATCTTTCATAATCCCCACAACTGGGACAGGCCTACTATCCATAGCATAACATTTACCACCCTCAACATCTATCCACATGCCGAGCTGTTTCATTACTCCCATTGTCATGATATTCATAGAAGCACCTGAATCTATCATGCAATTTCTTACCAACTTACCATTTATGAGTAGGGTAGTGAAAAATGGATCAATCTGTGGTGTGTTCATCAATGCATCATTTAAGCCAATTTCTGAAATCTTTATCTTTCCTTTTTTATCAGCAATTGCAAGATTCTCATTTTGTTCAAAGTTCACAATTTGATTCCTCCCACCAGACATCAATTGAATAGCACTCTCCCTGTATTCTTTAATTTTAATCATCTCAAGTAATGGGACATATATTTTTACCTGGGATAAAGCTTGCACAAAATCAAAAGATTCACCGTCAGCTCTAATCAACTTCTTGTACTCTGCCGGTTCACCTTTGTACTCCTCCTTTTCCTTCTTTGATGTCTGATCCATTTTTTGTTTATCCTTGGGGAATTCTTTATTTTCTTCATTGGGAACACACTTCTATTCTTTTTTATGAGGGCACTCATCATTTATCTTCTTTGATATTTCATGGGACATATTTTTACCTTTCAAGAGTATTCCTTTTGGAACATCTTCATTCTCATTCACTGTTCTATTCCTCAACCGATACTTGCTTTTAGCCAGCTCAACTGCTGCAATAGTCAATCTTTTAATTTCTTCATTAGTTGGTCTCCTCGTATTTCTCCTATTAGGCTGGTATGATGAGGTAGGAGAAGCCCGTTCATCATCATTTTCTTCATAATCAAAAAAAATTTGTTGCTCTGCCATGTGAACATTATATTTTTGATGATCAACATCATATTCATATCCTCCCTCTTCTGAAGATGAATACCCCTACTCCACCGAGTGAAGAATATGAGTAGTCAAATAAATGTTATTGTCTTCTTCATCATTGTTTTCTACCATATTATTTCCTAGAACTAACTGAGCTACAACACAATGTTTTGAAGAATGTGGCAAGTCACAAACTGAACACCAAGGACTATTATCAACCATGTATGTCCCTCTTTTCTTCAAAGGATTAGGTGTCTCTTTATTTCTTGGCCCATCTATTACTGGCTTTCCATTTCTCCAATTTGTATTATAGGGCATATCATGTAGTCTTGGCCTTTCATTCCTATATGTGTTCTCTTGTTTATTTGGAGGAGCATATTGGGGAACCCTTGGGTTATCCCTCTTGGCAATCATCCTTGAAGCTTTCCTAATGTTTTCAATGGTGAGTGCTATCCTTTGAGCTTCAACCAAATTTTTGGGACCCCTGTTCCTAAGTTCATAACCCGTCTTAGGATCAAAAGCTTTTAAATAAATACTCAATGCAGTAGGATCAACCAATTTAGATCTAGGAGGTATCTTATTGTGCAATTTAGAAAACCTTTGGTTGAACTCATAGGCTGACTCATTTTGATATTTTTGGATGGTGACTAACTCATGCAATGCAAACTCTGGTGCATATTGATTCCAATACTACTCAAAAATTGTTCATAAAACACATGAATAGAATCAATAGAAGCTGTTGGTAGACTATTAAACCAATCTCTGGCATCTTCAATTAGTGACATCATAAACAGTCTCATTTGTATGTCTTCATACTGCATATCTAAATCTTGCATAAAAGCATTAAAACTCCTTAAATGCTCTTCTATTGCAGTAGCACTGCTCCTTGTGAATTTTGGGACCAAACTTCTCCAACTGTTATCCATAGGGTAAGGGCATATTTGTAGTCCAGCCAAGTCAAACTGCCTAATCATGGTTGCATATTGTGGAGGAGGATTTTGGTAATATTGACACTGATACAATGGATTATTATTTGCCACATATTGTTGTCCTTGTAAGGGTATATACTATTGATAAGGAGGCGGCTGAACACCTTGATTTTGTGGTGGAATATTTTGATGTCTACCTTGATTCCTTGGCTGATTTTGGTAGGCTTGTGAGGAATTTGATGGGCCTTCATTATTGTTCCCTTGCCTATGAGGTGGCACATATTTTTGCAAGTTAGCCATTTGAGTACTAATCTACACTTTCCTCAATTTCAATTCTTCGAGCTCTCTAATTGCCTGGAGCCTCTGCTCATATTCTATTCTTGCCCTTTCAACTTCCTGTCTCTCATGTTTGAGTCTTGCATTTATTTCATCCCTGGCCATAAGTTCATAATTCTCCTCAGAGGCTGCTTAATAGCCAAGTCCATCCTGATTTTCTTCAAGAAAAGCCATTTTCTGATCATATTCATGTTGTCTTCTTTCTCTTTCAGCTTTAAATTCAGCCATGAATTCTTCAACCTTCTTAGGGTCTGGTTGGTAAAAGGAGTTCCTCTGTTCCTCAGGAGTATGAGGTTCTCTGGAAGGGCTACTTTCATTCACTAATGCTCCACAGGAATTATGTATCTCCACTGATGCTTTTGATGTTTTATTTTTGTCTAATGGTCCTATGTCATTGGTCACCCTTTTACCTTTATCATTCTTCTCTGTCCATTTATTTTTGGCATTAGGACCATCACCCTCTTTGTACAAGGACCTTATTCCTTGCATTTTGGGAGAAATTGTGATAGTCTGAACTCTAGGAAGATTTATTTTTGATATATATTTCAATTTATCAGTCTCAATGTATTTGTTCATTCAGAGTCACCACTCACTTTCCAAAAGTGAGAAAATCTGCAATCCTTTATTCCCAGCAGAATCCTCTACAACACACTAACTCTATGACAAGGCTCACAATTAGATTTGTCCCTGGCAGAGTCGCCAAACTATTAGTACTAAAAAATGCAGGCTTTAACCAGAAGAGTATGCAAGACTCTTACAACATACAAGGCCAAATATACAATCAAACCTTCTACTCTTCAGGTTCTGCTAGACCTAGGTGGGTGAACCTATATGAAATATGCAGATTTGGGAATGAATTTCCTGCTAAACAGTCTACCCATAATAGCAATTAGGAATGGATAGACATAAGAATACTACAAATACCTCTACTACACAAATAAAGGTTTGGAATGATTTGCTTACAATAAGATCTTTACTCTGGGATATGGCAGACTAGTGCCTTCTTTCTACTGGGCAATGGAGTTGAAAATGTTACAAATTACTTATAGATATTTATCCCTGAAATAATTTTAAGTTGTTATACACTCTATGGGATGAAGTCTTAGTGACTGGCATGTAACTTCATCAATTTATGACTAGCATAAAGAGTGTTAAAATATTTCCTTATTCAGTTCCCCTTCAACTATCCAAAAGAAATCCCACAAACAATATGATTTATTTAAAGGAAATTTTAACTCTGACTTGCAGACACCAATAAATAAAATCATGCAAAGTGAAGAAATGCACCTTGAATAATTAAAATATACTTGACATTTGAATTCAAATGATTGAAAGACTCCAAATTGGAGAGAACTTAATCAGAAATTTACAATTGTAATACCATCAACACCAAAACTAGAAGGGACTTCGGTCAAAAATGATCTCCATTGCATTATTTCCAGAAGGTTTGTTACATTATTTTTTAACTCCCAGTCCCAGAACAATTCCTTGACCGCAAATGATTTTTAAATTATTTATACCATCCATGCCAAGGGTCGTGACCCTTCATATTACAATTACAACCATTTGAGTTTTCTTACTGGCCTTCAAAATTTTGCTCCCCACAGCTTTCATTGTATTTACTGCTCTACTGCAGGTTTGAATTTTCTACCTACGGTTGCATGGTGGCTAGCTTTGACTGCACTGCCATGGCTACCCTCACTACTTACTGCCCTACCGCGGTCTCCTCCTTACCCTCCTGCGATATTGCGGTGGCCATTAACCATTACCCTTCGCTGCCATTTTCACTCACTATGATAGCTATCCCCATGTCTACCGCACTACCGCGGTCACTGGCTTGACTTCCAATGGTACCACGGTAGCTGCTAGCCATTACCACTGTCATTGACTATTGACCATCCACCACGGTACCGTGGTCTGTGAGATTACCCCCTACGGTACCGCAGTGGGCCTTCCTCGCTGACTGTTTCGCTAACTGCCGACTGCTAACAGTTTACCACACTACCGCGGTTAATGAATTAATTGCGTGCAGTAGTGTGGTAAACACTTTATGCTTCCTGCTAACCACTATTGCCATATTGCATGCCCCTTTGTGGGAGGCCGTGGTAAAGCAGTAAGCGACATAGGATGTGAATCTTAAGGTAGCGGTAAGAGCACTAGGCATATATAAATGGAAAGAATGATTTTTAATGGAAGGATAGTGAAAAATAGATATAAATGAATAAAATTCCCTAGGGTAATGATAGAAAATTAAGATTCAAACAGGGAAAACTTTAGGTTTTTAGATGGAAATAATGGACATCACTTAGGCCTTTTATGGAATTTTTGGGTTCTAACATGCCCTTTGACATGGTGGTAGTCACATAATGCATTATCATCCCACCTTGATGGCTTAAACTAACCAGGATCATATGGTTTAGGGTCTTCCAAAGTTATGACACTGTTTTGGATAAGTTTATTTAGGACAACTTCAATGGGTTCACCCAAGGGGGTGTATGTGCATTTTTGAAATTGCCTTGTTTGAAGAGGTTGCCTTTGGTTCAATTGAGTAGGATTATTTTGAATGGCATTAGTAGTCGGTTTTGGTGTATTCACAGGTGAATTTTGAGTTTGAACTCCTTTAATCATGAGAACATGACTTGTTGTGTTGACTATTTTTGCATCGACCATGCCATGATTGGTGATGTGTTTATATTTAACCCAATATTTTTTTTTTTGTTGGAATCACTTGGGTTGGTGTTTGTTGTACTGTTGATGGTTTTTCCACCATACTTAAGTTATGCTTTGGCAAGTAAGGATTTTTTGAGTTGAACACCTTTTTCAACAAGGTCAGTAAAGGTGGTGCAACAATGGACTTGTAAGTTGTATCTTAGCGGGCCGAGGAGATTTTGCACAAACATTGTGACTTTATCCTTTTCAGGTATCTCCATAAGAAATTGGCTTGCTAGGGTTCTCCATCTTTGGAAGAATGGGATGAAGGTATCACCTACATCCTCTTGAGTGAGTTTGCATACAGAGGCAATCTAAATGTCTGTATCAATGTTATAGGCTTAGTTTTCAACAAACTTGTTGGCCAATTCATCCCATGATTTAATCCTTTAGGTAATTGTACAAACGACTCCAGTGCATGCCCTGTGAGACTCCTAGAGATGAGTCTCATTAAATAAGTGTGTTCATAAGCAATGTCCATGCAACTGGTAGTGAATTATTGGATGTGTTTAAAGGGATTTGTCTTGCCTTTGTATTTAGGGAAATGTGACACCACATATCCTGGAGGAAATGGTGGCATGTACAAGGTTGTGTCAAATGGATATGGACATAAGTCATATGACATGTAAGGATTTTTATTGGACATTTGCAAGGTCTCCACCTAAGTTTGCAGAACAACAAGTTTGAGTGTGAGTGCCTCCACAATTGGGTTGTTTGTAGCATCACACATGTTGGTGATAGGTATGGTTTGAGTTCCCACTTGTTGTGATGAGATGTGTTGATTTGGAATATGTTGTTGATGAGAAAATTGGGAATTTTGATTTGGAATTTGTTGGAAATGAATGTTTTGATTAGGGATTTGTTGATGTGTATGGAATTGAGATGCATAAGTGGGGATGTGGGTTCCAACTGTGTTGGATTGAATTTGAGGACCTTGCTGTCCTTAAGCATGTTGATGACCAAATGGAGTCATATGTTGGGTGCCTTGATTGCCTTGTCCAAATAGATAGGTATGGCCTTGTGGAATGTTGGTATTTTGTCTCAAGGGAATGTTGGTGTTGATTTGTGATGAATTTGGGACATTCGATTGAGGTCCTTGAATGACAACTCTTTGTTTATTCTTCCTAAAGGGGTTTGATGAGTTTGTTGCCATTGTATTAGAGGAATCCAATAAAAGGTTTGCTGATGTACCCATAGAGCTAGATGAAGCTCCAAAGAGGTTTGATGCATTCACTCCCATTGTATTAGAGGAAGTCCCAAATGTTGATCCAACAGTTTGTGGGGAAACTATGGACATTTGTTGAGGAATTGAATGCAATGTGATGTTTTTTAGGGTCGATGTGCCCCTAATAGACATTGTATTATCCACATTGGATGTGTTGGTTGTTGTGTGAGTAGTGTGAGCACCAATAGCATTGATAGTATGTGAAGCATTTTGTGTTGTAGCTCTCGTGGAGGCCTTATTTGCATCATGTGAAGGTGTTGTTTGTGATTGAATTATTTGGGTGGTATGGTTAGGAGACACTGCTCTTATGGTGGCAATGTCAAATCCTTTTGGTAATCTAGCCCCTTGGTCAAGGAGCATAGCTAGGTACCTAGCCGAATCATTTAAGACTAATTCTTCCACAAAGTAGGCCACTTCAAGATTTTGTGCAACAAATTGTATATCTTCCTAAAATACTTGTCCATTTTGGTCTCTCTAGAGGAATTGTTCAAACGGATTACATGAAGAGGATGGAATGGTCATCTCACTGAATGGATCTATGAAAGAATTCCCCATGTTGGTATTTGCATTCATTTCATTAGGGAAATTTTTGGTATTTTCACTCATGTCATTGGAGAAATCGTAAAGGTTGGTGTCTTGACCAAAGGAATCCATGATTCTTCTTTTTCTTTGTAGTCTTGTTTCAACCATAAAAGTTTTCCTCAACTGTTGGGGGGGGTGAAGGTGACCAAATGTGAATGATATGACACTATGTTTTTGGGTTTTTTGGAATAAGGAATGCTATAAAATGATGGTGAATGGTAAATGCAAATGAGACTTAAATAAGGAGACTAAAGGTATGCAAATTCAAATGATTCTAGGATGCACCCAATATTGGTAAACTTAAGGAGAGGCACACTCAACCATACAAATTTTAGGAAATGTCTCAATTTTGGAATGCCAAGGGACTTGTTAAAAGGACTAAATGACAAAGAGGACAAAGTGAGGTTTTTCACACTAGGCTATTGAGTTGGAAATGGCTCACAAAAAGACAATGACTAAAGGAAATGGTTTGATCAAGTCCAATGATAAACTACTCTTGAAAGCAAAGGTTTGACAAAGGATGGCAAGGAGTCTTATCTTAAAATCTGCAAAATGAGAACCTATAAATGATGGTAAAGCCTAAGGATGCAGTTAAGGAAGTGCAATGAGAGACATATGACAAACTAAAAATGCAAACTAAAATGAAAGGATGAAGGAATTTGAGCAATTCTTGGTCTGGTTGTGGACATAAACTGTAGAAAAAGATGTCTAGAATTGGTTTGGAAAAAGTTAAGCCTCAGATTTTTGACACAAAATGTACTTTCAAGTCATAGGAAATTGCGTTGTTTTAGAAGGCTAATGCGGTTTATCAGAGTGATTGTGGTTCTGGAATCAACAAATGCAATCCAAGATAGAAAATGCGTTGCAGAGTCTAGTTTTTGGAATTTTTTTGGCAGATTGCAAAGTTTGTTTCAGGTTTAAAGTGTTATTCTAGATCTGAAAAGGATGTTTAATTATTCATTTTGTTTGAAAAACACATGGCAAATATATTGTCTTGGATATTTGTGAAAACCAACACATAGAAGACATGTACAACCCTATGGTTTAAAGGACTATATTCTTTTGCATTCCACACAGATTTTACTCCAACCACACTTATTCTTAGCAGATGAATTCAAAAGCTTGGCCACACAGGCTCCCCCTTACAATTCACTCACTTCTTAGGTCAAGCCAAGCTTCCAACCCCCATGAAATTCCCATGGTAGGCTGATCATCTCTACTAAGAACTACGAGAATGTGGATGCCTTGGCAACGACCGTTGTTGTACCAAAGAATAGATAAAGGTTTTTGGTCACACTATAAAAAGGGTTTTAATGCAAGAATTCCATTTGTGGGGGACCATTCATGTGGAAAAAGACCATTTCTTCCCTTGTTATCAAAAGAGTCCTCGTGATACTTGAATTTTCCTCAAGTACCCACACTTATATACTAGCTAGAAGTCGCTTGGATTTAGCATGTTATCGGGGTCGTTCCCTGGGGTGATTACTTTTTCCCACTAGGAAAGCCCTCTAAGGATAAACAATAGCAATTAAGTACATCCGTAGTTCGATTAATCTTTGTTTGCATAAACAAAGAGAGAGCACACACAATGTACTTTGCTCACACTAGCAAGATTTGTTCATTTTAAACCCAAAATGAAATGTGGGGTAATAAGTAATAATCTCTTTAGTGTTTTTGTTTCTCAAGATCACACAAAGTACAAGAGAATTGCATACACACTTTAGGAGAGTATCACTAAACCAAAAGACACACAAAACAATTGTTCATTTTAAAATCCAACTTAGTGTGAGACAAATAGTTGTTCATTTTAAACCAATGCTATGAATGAATGCAAGTTCATTTTAATCCAATGAGTTGTAATGCATGATTGTGTTCTTTTTAATCCTATGAATGTGCATGCATGTTCATTTTAACTCATGAAATTTTAAATGAAAATTTGTAGGAGTGTTTGTTTGATTAAGATTGTGAAATAGCACAAACACACAAGGGTTAGACTCCTTTCCACATGCTGCAAACAAAAAATTAGTTACCCCAAAATTTCTAATCTACTAAACAGAACGAATAGAAAATCTAGAAATTATATAAAATCCAAAAGAAAATTTTTACCAGAAAAATGTGTCACGATAAAGCGAATGTGGCCCAAAAAAAGCAGATGCATCATTAGGACTGGTGAATGTGGCTTGAAATAGAAAATGCATCATTAGGACTGGTGAATGCGGATTGAAATAGAAAATGCTTCGTTAGGACTGGCGAATGCGTCTCCTCAGAGAAAATGCTTTGTTCCTGAAGGAAAATGCGTTGTGATAGATCGATTGTGTCTCAGAAGGTTGTAATTGCGGCAATCCATACCTGTACCTACAAAAAAGCCAAAAAAGATTCGTATGGAAACTGCAAAAAATGAATGTTGGGTTCACCAATGTAACTAAGGGTAAATTTAGGTTAGCATGATTAGATCATAAACAAAATCAAACCCAAAGCATATAATGGAGCACAACGAAAGTATAACATGAAAATAAGGAAAGAGTATACCCAGAATCTTCAACCTCCATGATTGACCTCCATTACACCTTCTCTATTTGCTGCAATATGATGTGTGCCCTTAGATTGTATGTGAGCTACAATGACTATGCCTAGACTAAGAAAATATTGAAGGATTTTAATGGCAATGCAAGTAAAAATTAAGCTCTACATGCAATACCACAATCTACAAAGTATCAAGGTTAGCAAAATGACAAGTATGAAGTCAAGAGATGAGAGATGCAAGATAAGAGATATGCAAGAGATGGCAAAAATGAGGAGAAAATTGCCATTTTATAAAAAATGCAATTTTGGATGAATGGACAAGATTGAAGATTGACAAGTGCCCTAGAATCAATGGAAAAGATTCAAAATGACAACCCACAATTATGGTTAGGGCAGCCTTAGGGTGAATTCAAAATGAGTGGACAAGATTAAATTTAAGAAATTAAATCAAGGGATAAAAATGTATATGTGAGGGAGATAAGATTTGGCAGAGAAAAAGAGGGAGTTAGAAAATCAAATAATTTTAGAAATTACTTGATTTAAGGAGGAAAATACTGTTTTAAATTTAAAATTACTTTAATTCAAAATGGTGGGGTGATGTGACAGTAACTAATAATTTAAAATTATTTACTTGGAAAGAGGGAAATCTAAATAAATGATTTTTATTTAAATTTGGAGGGGAATTAAATGGGTCAATTAATTTTAATTATTTAATTATGGAAGAAGTGGGTTAATAATTAAATAAATTGTGGGGGATTTATTTAGTTATGAGAAGACATTAGTATTAGAGATGCAATTAAATAAAATTTATTTATTTAAATAATCAAGGGGGAATAATGGATTAATTAAATAAATTTAATGATTTATTTAATTAAAGAGGACATTAGACATTAGTGGTGTATCAAATAAAATAAATATGATTTGTTTATTTAAATAGTCAAGAAGAATAAAAGTCATGAATTAATTAAATAATTAAGAATTATTTAATTAATATTTGAATTCGGATAGAAGGACATAATCAAGTACTTTAATTATGTTTAGAAGAATTATGGAAAAAATTGAGTTCGCAGGTCTAGGTCAATTTTATGTGTCTACAATAAGATGATGGAGAATCAGACATTCAATTGTTTTGGTCTAAATTTTGAAGGAAGAGTGATCGAACCTATCACAGGGCAAGAAAAAAATTATGTGTTTTGATCCATGCTTTTAGTTGTTCATAAGAATCTTGATAAAGTTCACGCACAAACAAGAATTCCTCAGTGACCACATTCTCTACACACAAAGGATCAATTAATATCCCATTAGTACGATTTTCATTGATTCTCTTGGCTATGTAAAGAGGACCATCGGGTGCATGTTTGATTATGTCATTTTGTGAGAAATCAATGTTCATTGACAAGTTGGTTTGGCCCTTACGAGGTTGAACATCAATGAAGTTGACCAGATTATCATATTCATCATTACCATTATTCATTCTATCATTAGTCATGTCAACATTCTTCACATCATTCCTAGCATCATTATCTTTCACAAAAGAGATGTTATGATTTGGCATGGGATTAGTAAAAATTTGCACATTTTGGTTGGGTGGGGCAAATTTTTTTTTGCCTTGATCATTAACACCACCAATCTAGATGTGATTAGAATCAATAAGGTCTAACACAATATGTTTAAGACGCTTACAATGTTTCGTATCATGTGCATTTTGTCAATGATAATGGAAAAATGCATTAGCATTATAGTTCAGACGTAAAAGATTTGTAGGATCAAGGTTTCTAATAGGAGGCAAGGTAATTAGGTTCTTACCTAAAAGTTGCAACATGATGGAATGGAGGGTATCGAGTAATGGGGTAAATTTTCTATTGCGATCTTGGAATTGATATGGATTTTTGTTTTTATGGCAGCCACTTGAGACTCAACTTGTTGAATTTTTTGGGGTAGGTTGATTTGTAAAAATCTCTTATTTTGTTTCTTGAATGGTTGGAAATTGTTATGGGACACAAACTTAGATTTATTAGGGTGGTTAGAGGGATTTTTCACTTCACGATGCCTAATCAAATTTTGATAGTCATAAAGGGTCATGCACAACTGTGTAAAGGAGGGAAATTTCATCATCCCAAGCTTGTCTTGATTTTTTTTTGCAAATTTTTAATGAACATTCTTTGAAGATCAACAATGGGAATCTTAATACTGATTTGTGAGTAAAGAAATTGGTATCGTGCTATAAAATTAGATATTTTTCATCATCCTTTTGTTTACACTTCATTAAATCAGATAAGGTCATCTTGGGACTAATGTGCACTTGGAAATAGTTGATAAAGGCATCAACAAGCTCATTGAATGAACTAATTGAGTTATTCGATAAGGAGAAAAACTATTCCAAGGCTATATGTTTCAAAGACCTAGGGAGAAGTTTAGCCAAGATCTTGTCTTAAAAAATGAAGTCACTACATAAGGCTATGTATGCCAAGACATGGTTACTAGGGTCTCCTTTACTAGCATATTTCTCAAATCTAGGAATCTCTATACCTTGTGGTATTTATTCTGTGAATATTTTCAAGGATAATGGGTTTCTTTTGACATATTATGAAGGTTGGCCATTTTCATTTTGGTTGAATGTGGAAATTTGTTGTTGGAGGGATGAAACATTTTACAAGAGTTGGTTAAGGATAGAATAATTGGCCGTGTTTTGAGATGGAGGTGAATAAGGTGGAGGTGTATATGTGTTTGGAGAACAAGTGAATTGAAAGTTTGTGAGGGGTGATAGATTAGGAGATATGGGATTTGAATTCACAAAGCTAAAGGGAGTCCCAGTAGAAATACCTAAGGTTGTATTGACATTGCTAGTGGGTTTCCTTGTTGTAGTAATTTTTGGGTGAGTGTATGTAGGAATAGAGGCCATAGTTGTAGAAGAAAGAATTTGATTTCCACCTTGACTTTGAGTGTATCCCAAAGTTTGAGCACAACTAGCCATTGTAGGAACATGATTGTAAATTATATGAGCTAGTCTATACACAAGCTCCATTCCTTGTTCATTTTGAAGCATCTTTCTCATTTTATCTATGATAGGAACCACAATACCGATGATGCATTCAACACTCACAAAGTTTGGCAGTTTTTCTAAGGATTCATCTATTTTTTTTAGCCTTTCTTGAGGGACATTAGCAACCATTGTTTCAATATTAGTAACATTGGTTGTGGGTAAAGTGGTCATGAGAAATGGGGTATCAAAGCTATGGTCTATAATTGGTAGACTAGTGTCAACATTGAGTGAAAGAGTTAGAGAACTCAAGATCCAAAATAGATGTACTAGCGTGGGGTGACATGAGTCTTGAAATACATCTCAATAAAGTATTAGAAATAGGGCACCAAGTTGTGAAGCTCATACAAGTTTCACCAAACCCAAGTGCACCCAAAATAGAGAAAGGGCATTATGCATATGCAATGAACACCAAAACGTATTAATCACAATACAAATATGTAAAAGGACTTTGTAATTTTGAGATTTGAAACAAGATAATTTATTGATTATGCTATGAAAAAACCAGAAAATGATATCCTTTTAATGCCAATTTTGATTTCAAACAATG